>CM054945.1:21064883-21224883 GCA_029168755.2 Tillandsia fasciculata | reverse complement strand
TCAGAAGCTGACGGCGAAGTTGCACGAGGAGGTTGCTGTGCGGAGCCTCGGAGCAACTAAGGAATCTCACATTTCTGTTGGTGGGGATGGTGATGCTGACAAGAAAACTGGAAAGCAACTGAAAAGTAAGGGCATAACCTGGGCTGATCATGTTGGAAGACCTTTGGCTGTGTGTGACCCTACTATCGCCCACTTGGGGAAGGGATGTGACCTGAGGGGGGTGGGAGACCCCGTGACGGGGAAGAAGACGAGGGTCTCTAAGGCCCAGCAGACTGTAGGGTGCCTCTCTAATTATGATGCAAGGTGTAGGAGATCTTATAAAGAGGCTATTCTGATGAGGATGCCCCATCCACCTCCTCAATCTTCTAAACCCTCTAGGCAGAGAGAAGCTGGGAGTGCTTCTGGGAGAGGGGCCCTTCGCAGTCGCTGCTTCAGATGCTTGGGGTCCGACCACTGGGCTAGAGAGTGCAGAGACCCGGTCAAGTGTCTCAAGTGCCTCCGGTCTGGTCACCGAGCCCGCGAGTGCAGGGCTTCTGGGAGCAGAACTATGCAGGGCCACGGCAGATTCCGTCCCCACTCAATGAAAGTTTTTGTACCGCTCACGGAAGGCTTCTACTCCCGACAGATTCAAGCCCGGCGTGCGGTCCTGGCAACCCCTATGGGCCAGGCAAACCTCGGCCACTATCCGCAGGGGATGATCGCCAATGATTTAGCGGGACGCTTTGGGGGCTTCTCCAACGACTTCTTGGTCACAAAGTACCGAGAAAGGGACTTTGTGATCCTGCTGCCCCAGTGGGTCCAGCCGGAGGTGCTGATCTGCAGAGAAGGGTTTCGCCTGGAGCACTGCCGGCTTCGCTGTTTCACGTGGAATCCCCACAGGGATGCCGTTCGTGCTCGTTTAACTTATAAGGTGTGGATTAAGTTGGTTAACCTGCCTTATGAATGCTGGGCTGAGAGTAGGGTCTCGGCAATTATCAATGGCTTCGGGCGCTATCTCCGTGCTGATGAAGCTAGCCGAAACCTGCTGGATTTTAACTTCTTTAAGTGTCAAGTTGCCGTTGATGACCCGGCGGACATCCCGGAGAACCTCTTCATCACGATGGGGGATATTATTGTGGATGTACGGGTGGTACTGGTCAGTACGGCCCCCTTTGGCGGGGACGACAGGGGTATACCCTTCGCCGGCGGGGACCCTAATGAGGGTGGTGACCAGACGGACCCGATGGGGCGGCAGCTGGCGCGTTGGGTGGACCTGGCGGAGGGTGCTGCGGATGAGAGTGTTTTGGGGGCAGGGGGTTCGTCGGAACGTACTGATTCTTGGAACTCTTCGGAGATCCGGGACCGGAGAAGGGCAGCGTTGCCGGTGGCGGTCGCGGCGGCTCTTCCGAGGGGGGAGAGGAGCGGACCGTACGAGGAGGGCCAGACGGTGGAGGCCTCCGGGGTGGTTCGAGGAAGGTGCATCGAGAAGCGTGATCGAAGCAGGGGTGATGGTTCCAGAACCGAGGTTGCATTAGGGGGGGGGAGAGCCTGACAGGGATTGCTCCTGGTGAGGTGCAGGGACCCTCCTTGGTCTTTCCTGGGGTGCACCCTGTGCGACATTGGAGATCGGGGCGGAGGCGGTCGGGAGCGGTGGGGCTTTTGGGGAAACCTTCTTGCGGTGTTGGGGAACGGATCGGGGGAGGGGAAGCTGATTTTGGCTTTAGGCATCCCACCGCGGATGGCTTGCGGAGCCTATCGGTTGTTGGGTCGCCTCTTCTCGATGTTTCTCCTCGGAAGGTGCGACGTGTGGGGTGCTGCGATCTGGGCCCTGGGCAGGAGCTGGGCTCGAGGAAAGAGGGATTGGAGATGGTGGTTTTTTCGAACGTGGGCTGGAATGGGTGGCTTTTGGAGAAACCCACTGGGCCTGGGTTGGTGGGCTCTTGGGGTCCAAAGAGTGGGTTGGGGTCATCTCCGGATGCCAGGGAGGTGGGCCTAGATCAATGGTGGACTGCAAGAGTGGTTTTGGCGGACCCTACGGGCCTTTGGTCGGTGTCCTTGGGCCTTGCCGGACCGCTATGCTTTCGCGGGCCTTGGAGTGCCTGCTGGACTCCACCTTGTGGACGGTTGGGGGGCCCTTCAAATCAGACTGGGGCCTTCGGCTTGTGGGATCAGGACGGTGGGGCTTCCTCGCCGCCCGACGCGGTCAACGGGGGGTGGTGGCTGCACCGCTGTGAGGTCCCGGCAACTCTGAGGGGGCTTGGGTGCGCTCGGGATGGCGCGGCCACGGGACATGGAGTGGGCGTGCAGCGCAAGGAGGACTTGGGGGGTTGCGGCGCCTCCGCACAGGATGGCCGGGTCTTGGCGATTTCTTTGGTACTGGAATCCCCCAGGTCGAGCGCTCGGTTAGCTAGCCTCCCGAAGGGTGATCTACTGGACAAAGCCATAACCCGGAAAGCTAAACTGATGGAAGGTATTGAGGGATCCGGTCTGGCGGCTTCTAGAGTGCCCGTTGCTGGTGAACCCGCTCGCCGGAGGCCACGACTCAACGCGATTCAACGCAAGGGGAGGAAATGCGGTGTCATCCTCTCTGACGACGACGTGTCGCGCTTCAGGGGGTTCCTCGAAGCGAACCCGTAGGGTGCTGGGGTTCCTGATTCGGATGTTTGGAGGTTTTCAGTTTATTATGTCTTTCCTTTACTTTAGTTCGGTAGTATGTGGTCCTTGTGGTGGGGGGGATAGCTGCCCTGTCAAGCTCCGTGTATGTTGTACCTTAGTGAGGGTGCTTCGTCGCCAATCGTCAAAGACGGGGCCTTTTTGTACTTCCTCACTTTCATCGCCCGTCGACACTTACCAGTATAAGTGTCTTTGTATCGTGCCTGTTAGTGCGTCTGAAGATCTCTTTTTGGGTTGGCGTGTCTGTAATTCCCTGGGTCTTGCATTGTGGGATCGTACTCTCTCAAATTCAGTTTGGATAACGAGGTCTTGCGATGGTCCAAGGTTTTACGCGTTCCTTTTCTTCACAAATAACGAGGCTCTCTTGGGGGAGGGGATTGTGGTTTCTGTCAGGGATCTGGGTGACAAGGTTAGAAGTGGTTTGAGGCGAGGGGCGATCTGTGGGGCTCTCTTCCTTTCTTGGATTTGTCGGAAGAGGGCCCGATGCTGCGGATTGGTTGTTTAGTATGTTTCAAGTCTTCTGCTGGAATGTCCGGGGCCTAAATGACCTGAATAAGCGCTGTCTTGTCAAATCTACTGTTTCTAAATATAAGAGCTCCGTCCTGTGCCTCCAAGAGTCCAAGGTGGAATCGGTGTCGCGCTCCTTTCTCAGGTCTTTCGCTGGGCCGCACTTTGATAAATGTATGTTCGTTAAGTCGAATGGAGCTTCCGGGGGAATGATAACCTGTTGGCCCTCCAAAGTGTTCTCCTGCTCTGGGGCCCTACTGAGAAATCACTCGCTAACGGTGCAGCTAACTCACATTCCCAGTGGTGCCTCCTTCTTCGTCACCAATGTGTACGGCCCCCCCTCGTGGGAGGGTAAGCCCGCATTTTGTCGGGAGCTGGCTGACCTCAAGAAGGACTGCAGGGGGATGTGGGTGTTGTGTGGGGACTTTAATCTCACCAGGAACCCCCAGGAAAGAAGAGGGAGAAGCGGGTGTGTACGGCTTATGTCCTTATTTTCAGATCTTATTAACGAGTTGGAGGTGTTGGACCTGCCACTTAGCAATCAGCAGTTCACTTGGTCTAACCTACAATGTAATCCCTCCCTCGCCAAACTAGATCGATTTCTTGTCTCTACTGAGTGGGATCAGTGTTACCCTCTCTCTAAAGTGGTGGTGGGACCACGGATCACCTCTGATCACTCCCCTATCATCCTTTCCTCCAGCCGCAAACTTTGCCCCCCTCGATTCAGATTTGAGATGGTGTGGCTCTCAAAGGAGGATTTCTGCTCCAAGATTCCAACTTGGTGGAACGAAATACCATCTAAGGGATCTGGCGTCCTTACGATAGTGGCTAGGATGCGTCATTGCCGAAAACGAATCAAAGAATGGCGCTCCACACATTTCTATGGTATCTCCCAAACCAAAAAAAATCTTGCCAGTGAGATTCAACAATTGGATTCGTTGGAGGAACGAGTGAACCTCTCCCCACAGCTTTTGGAGAAGCGTGCTCAGCTTAAATCTCAGCTTAAAGGGGTGATGGTCGACGAGGAAACGTTATGGAAATC
The DNA here is from genome assembly GCA_029168755.2 of Tillandsia fasciculata. Lineage (NCBI taxonomy): Eukaryota > Viridiplantae > Streptophyta > Magnoliopsida > Poales > Bromeliaceae > Tillandsia > Tillandsia fasciculata. The sequence goes on along the minus strand of CM054945.1, from coordinate 21,220,682 downwards.
ACGTGCTAATCTGCAATGGTTGAAAGAGGGTGACGGTAACACTAAATTCTTCCATGCCATAGCAAATGGAAGGAGACGACAAAACACCATTGGAGAAATCAGTGTTAACGGTCAGACCATTCGACGAGAAGAAGAAAAAAGGGAGTATTTTTTCGAGTATTTCAAGGAGAGATTTGCCCCGAACAACTGTTCCCGGGGACCGGTAGGAAATTGGACCGAACTCTTTGGAAATAGAAAGATTAGCTGCCCTGATGATCTCACTGCCCCTTTTACCTTGGAGGAGATTAGGAAAGCGACCTTCCAACTGGGCCCGGATAAAGCGCCGGGCCCAGACGGGTTCAATTTAGGCTTCTTCCAAAAGTTTTGGGAGGTGGTTAAATTTGACTTGATGAACATTTTCCTGGAACTGTACAACGGATCGATGAGTTCAGCTCCTTTGGACTACTCCTTCATCTGCTTGGTTCCCAAGAAGGAGGGGGCTAACGCGGCTAACGACTTCAGGCCGATTAGCCTTATCAACGCGGTACAGAAAATCATCTCCAAGGTCCTTGCCAACAGGCTTGAAGGAGTTATGAAGGAGGTCATTTCACCTGCTCAGTCCGCCTTCCTCAAAGGTAGATCGATATTGGACTCTTTTGCTACTGCCACTGAACTTGTCAGCTGGTGCTCCAAGGCTGGGTTAGAGGTGGTGGGGGTTAAAGCGGACTTTGAAAAAGCGTATGACATGGTGCTCTGGGATTTCCTTTTCCTGGCCCTGGATGGAATTGGAGCTAACAACATGTGGTGCGAATGGATCAAGCAATGCGTGTGCAATGCTAAGGTGGCTGCCCTTGTGAACGGGGTACCCACGAAGTGGATCAAGATGGGTCGGGGGCTCAGACAGGGTGACCCTCTGTCTCCTTATTTGTTCATTCTGGTGGCGGAGGGTCTGACCAGAATGACCGAGAGGGCAGTAAACAATGGCCTGCTTAGGGGAGTGGGACCTACTACGACCTCCAAAATATCTATCATTCAATACGCGGATGACACTATCTTTTTCTGCGATGCCAAAAGGAGCCAGATTAACAACCTTCAGTTCATATGGAATCTTTTCGAATGGGCCTCCGGTCTGAAGGTGAACCGAAAGAAGACCGAACTTTTCTATCTGGGTGCACAGGCCAGTAGGGGGAGGGGCCTCGCTGACAGCTTAGGGTGTAAATTGGGTAAGCTTCCTGTTTCATACCTGGGTCTTCCATTATCTGACAAACAGCTCCGAAAAGAGGACTGGTGGCAGGTCATTGGAAAGTTCGAGAAACGGATTGAGGGGTGGCAAGCTAAACTCCTGTCCCAGGGTGGTAGATTGGTGTTGGTGAATTCTGTTCTATCGAATCTTCCACTATACTACCTCTCCATGTTTCGTGCCCCGAAATGGGTAGTTAGACGCCTTGAGGCGCTACGCAGAGCCTTCTTCTGGAAGGGGATGTCCCGTGTGGAAGGTGGGCACTGTCTTGTTAATTGGAAAACGGTGTGCAGAAGCACCTTAGAGGGGGGACTAGGGGTCCTGAACCTGGAATGTATGAATACAGCACTTCTAGTCAAGTGGTGGTGGAGATTTTTTTCGAACGAAAGGCTGTTGTGGGGACCCCTTATTAAGGGAATCTACTATGGACGGAGAAAGCCACTAAGAGAGGGAACCTCCTTCAGGCCGTTTTCACAATGGTGGCGCAACGTACTTGCGACTAGGGATATCTTTAGATGTAGGGTGTCGTTTGAGCTTGGGGATGGACGAGACATCCGCTTTTGGTCGGACATCTGGGCCGCCCAGTCACCACTCCGAACGCTCTACCCAGATGTCTTCGACGCTGTTAGGGGGCAGAAGGTCTTTGTGTGGGAGTGCTGGGGTGCGAACCGGTGGAAATGGAGTTACATCCTTCGGGGATTCACACCTTCCAACCCGGCTACCATTGACTCGGTTAACCTACTTAAGGAGCTAATTAATGACTGCTCCATCCTCCCCTCTAAGGATGTCGTGCGCTGGAGATGGGCTCAGTCGGGCTGTTTCTCGGTCAAATCTTTGTACCTATTTCTCCAGAACGGCGGTGTCTCGGAACATAGATTTAAGGAAATCTGGAGGATTAAAGTTCCCCTAAAGATTAAAATCTTTCTTTGGTTAATCCTTAGAGGGAAGATCCGCACCAAAGACAACCTGATTAAAAGGGGGTGGACAGGGGATGGAAATTGTGTGCTTTGCCTGGATGAAACTGAAACGGTTAATCACCTCTTTTTGGGATGTCAGTTCACCAGAAATATCCTTCAAGGCTTCCTGATCAACGCTAACCTCCGCAACTGCGCCCCCACGGCTGCCTATCTATGGAGTTTCGTCAGCCAGAGCTGTGGTTCTCTGCGCAATAGGGAGCTTGCGGGGATTGCCTCTGTTTGGTGGAACATCTGGCTTGAACGTAACAGAAGGATCTTCGAAAACCGTAAAAAATCGGCGGGACACCTTAGTCTGGACGCTCGCGGGCTCTTGCGGTGGTGGACACAGTTGGTCTAATTTCTCTCGTTCGTTGTTTTTTTTTTTTTTTTTTTTTTTTAAGGCCCAGTTGCCTACTCTTGTTGCCTAATTCATCCCCCCTATGAATGAAGCGGTAGCATGCTACCTTCTCTCAAAAAAAAAAGAATGGACAAAGTGTATATCGTACACCCCAAATAAAATGTACGGATAGTATTGCTCATTATCAATAGAGGAAATTGGCTCTACAAAGCCAAACCTGATGCTGAATTTATTCTTAGTGTTTGATGTTTGAAGTTCAAGCCCAACTCCAAAAAAATTTTAAGCCAGATTGGGTCGGTCTGGTGATCAAGGATTATCTCAACTTGCTCAGACTCCCGGGGCTTTGATTAGTACTTAATTATTTTCCAATCTCCTCATTAAAATTTTATCATCGGACCAGATTAACCAATCCGATATGTGAAACATCGGTCCAACGGATCAAATTTAATTTTTCTTTTATATATATATATTTTTAATTTGTATGATTTGTTTGGACATAATACTTTTCGTTAGCTACATATAAATAGTCTACAATCGACTATTTATTTATTTTCTATTGTTAGAAGAAATTGTTGATGCAACTTGCATATCTTGTGTAGCACTTTTAAAAATAAGTGGTAGTTGCTTCAAAATTAAAATCTAATCATTTAGGTCCTATTCGAATATTAGAATAAATTATTCAAGTATGAAGATATTTTAAATATGATTGTAACTAAAGAGTTTGATTTTTTTATTTTTTCAAAAATCTTAATGCCCATAATTTAATTTAATAGAATAGCATATTTAACATATGAGATGATTTATCATATTTTTTAAAAAATTAATTTTCTAATTAATATCTCTCTAATTATGTCATTATTATTTAATAATTAATATCATTATAGTAATTAATATCTCTCTACTTACGGCCTAGTGGGTCGAATCTATTTTTTTTCCTTTTTCCATAGTATTTGTTTGAGTACAGCATAATGTATTCTATGATGTATTCTTATAAATCTCAATCATTGTTGCTTTAAATTAATCAAAATCAAATTATATAATGTATTCTATGAAATTAAAAGAATTATATATAAAAGATCATATTCAAAAGTTATAATTAGATACCTATTTCTTCTAGATCAAACAATAAAATTCCTTTGTGAATTTTCGAATTTTGAAATACATTCCCCCAAGAAGACGTAGAAATTTTCAAATTTATGAATTTTTACACAAGAATGTTTTAGTTTTGAATTATAAGGCAAGTGTACTAATTACAGTTAACAATGCATAAGCAATAATTAATATTCATTTCCCTCAGTTAATGAAAGTTACTCTTTTCCTCGTTAATGCTAATTCTCATCCCCACAACTTCACCCAAAATTAATTTCATCTAATATATATTAATTTCTTGGAGTGCCTTTTGGGGTTACGTTAATTGGCTTAGTTATATATTATTAGAGTCAAGATTTCATATCTACTATTTAGTCAACATTCTCTATGTGTAGAAAATTCAATTTCACGTACGTCCTAATTTCGAATCAACAGGGATCGATTTAACCGCATCTAATCAACATCTAAGAGGTTTTGATCTCGATAGTGCCGACATATATATATATATATAGGCATGATTAAGTTATTAATTTGTTTACACAAAGGCTTAATTAACTGATAAAAGTTTATTTGGAAGAGTCGGCAAAGTTCCAAGTTATTTTTTTCTTTTTTCTTTTTTCTTTTGTTATAGAAATAGTTAATTAGATGTAGACTTAGACAAGGACTCTGTAGAGAAAGAGAGAGAGAGAGAGAAAGAGATGCACAAATTAATGAAGGGATCTATTGTAGACCCGAGCACCAATTATAAATACGCGTATATATTGTACATAGATCTATATATAGTAGCCATTGCCATTGTGTAGAGCTATAGAATATACCAGTCACGAGGTCCATGACCATGCAGTACCGTTTGCTACTTCTTCTCGCACTATGGCTTTTAGGCCATCATGCTATCTTAACAAGCGCTTGCTTCGAGATCGAAAGAGAGGCACTACTTACCTTCAAAGCCGGTATTATCGATACGAGCAATCGCTTGTCATCATGGGCCGGTCGAGATTGTTGTAGTTGGCGGGGAGTGGTCTGCGACAACAATACTCGCCACATTGTGAAGCTTAATCTTCAAAACAATTATACGTATGCCAATTGGTCAGATTATTCCCTGCGCGGTGAGATCAATCCATCTTTACTTGTTTTAACTCATTTAAGTCGCCTTGATCTTAGTTGGAATGATTTTGGTGGAATCTCTATCCCCAAATTTATCGGTTCGTTAAAAAGCTTGATGCATTTTGACCTTTCTGGTTCTAATTTCAGTGGTAAAATACCAGAGCAACTTGGCAACCTATCTAATCTTCGCTATCTTGACCTTTCTTATTTAAACTTCATATGTACAACACCTCCACAGCTCAATAATCTCTCTCGTCTGCATACTTTTTATATGGTAGAGGCTTTTGCTTCCTACAGCCGCCCTTGTGTCGACAACCTTTCATGGCTCTCTCAATTGTCTTCTATTAGGGTTCTTAATTTAGAATTTGTGAACCTATCCAATGCTACAGATTGGTTACAAGTAGTAAACACATTGCCTTTTCTAACAGAATTATATTTATGGGAATGCTCACTTACTAACATTCCAACATCTCTTTCTCATGTCAACTTTACATCCCTGAAATTCCTTGATCTTAGTAATAACGGACCCTTTAAAACCACCTTACCCTCTTGGTTGTGGAATCTTACCAAGCTTTCCTATCTTGATCTCACAAGTTCTGGATTTCATGGGAAGATCCCTGACTCACTTGGAAACTTAACTTCTCTCAGCAGTCTATATTTAGGATATAATGACTTTGATTTCGGAAGTACCATGCCTAGATCAATTAAAAATTTGTGCAATCTACGATCTATAGGCTTGAGCTGTCTTCGCATCGGCGGAGATATTGCAGAGTTCGTAAGGATGCTTTGCTCATGGAAGAATATGGAGGAACTAAATTTAGAAAATAACGAGCTTAATGGGAGTTTATTTGGATGGCTAGAGGAGATGAAGAATCTAAGCTATCTTAATGTCTACAATAATTCATTAGTAGGGGATGTTCCTCCTGGAATTGGAAAACTCTCGAATTTGCAATGGTTAGACCTCGCCTACAATTCCTTGCAAGGTGTCATATCTGAAGCTCATTTTGCCAACCTCTCAAAGTTGGAGGCGTTGCTCTTAAGCTCAAATTCTTTGATCATCGACGTGGATCAAAATTGGATTCCCCCATTTCAACTTTCAATTCTTGCTTTAGATTCTTGTCAATTTTTTCATCCTCAATTTCCAGCATGGCTTCGGTCACAAATGCAACTTCGTGAGCTAAGTCTGTCCAACACTAGTATTGCAGATACTATTCCTGAATGGTTTTGTAATTTGCCATTTTTTCGTGTAGATCTCTCTCATAATCAGATTAGAGGCAAGTTGCCCATGTCCTTGCAATTTACAAACCTAGAAGATCTTATTTTGAGGTCCAACAGACTTGAAGATCCAATTCCGTCTTTGCCAAACTCGCTAGAATTTCTGGACCTATCAGACAACTCTTTATCAGGAGAATTCCCTCAATGCTGGAAGAATTCATCCCTTTTAGTCTTGGATTTGTCAAACAACAATCTTGCCGGTGAAATTCCTTCTTCAATTGGTTCACTAAGCTCGCTCACATTATTGCACCTCAACAATAACAACTTCTATGGAGAACTTCCTTTGGAATTGAAACATTGCAACAATTTGTTGTTCCTCGACCTTAGCAGCAATAAATTCACAGGGGAAATCCCGGCATGGATAGGTGAAAACCTGCAGGATCTAGTAATATTGCAGTTGAGGTCAAATATGTTCACAGGCGAAATTCCTTCAGAACTTGCAGGACTCGCGTACCTCCACTTCTTGGATCTTGCACATAACAATTTGACAGGATCAATACCAAAATCTTTTGGTAATTTTAGCGCTATGTGTTCTTTTGGTAATTTTGGCATTATAACCTATGATACAATTGGCATTCTTGCTGGATATAGGGACGACTTTACATTCTTTGTGTATAGTAATAACTTGCTTGTGGTAATAAAAGGAGAAGAGTATAAATATTCTACCACGATCTACCTTCTCAAGGTTATGGACCTCTCGGAGAACAATCTAAGTGGTCAAATTCCAAAAGAGATAGTAGTACTTGGGCAATTGCAGAGCTTAAACTTATCAAGAAATCATCTAGCTGGAATAATTCCAGAAAAGTTGGGTGACATGCGCTTCTTGGAATCACTAGACCTCTCTCTAAATGAGCTTCAAGGTGCTATTCCACAAAGCTTGTCGGCTTTGACATTTTTGAGCCACTTGAATTTATCTTATAACAATTTATCTGGAAGAATTCCAACAGGAAATCAATTGAGTACACTCAATAGCCCTTTAATTTATATTGGCAACACTTATCTTTGTGGACCTCCGACAGAAAAGAATTGTTCTGAAAATAAAATAATACCTAATGTTGCTGGAGACTACCTCGATGGATCTGAGTCAACATGGCTATACCTCGGTATGGTACTAGGGTTTGTTGCTGGATTTTGGAGCGTGTGCGGTATTCTAATATTCAAGGAGTCCTGGAGTAGCATTTATTTTCAAAAGATTGATAGGCTATACGACAAAATATATGTGATAATAGCAATAAGTATGAGAAGGTTGAATAGAAAAATGCGTCGATGAAGTCTGATTTCTACAATTTATCTTTATGTATGGTGTGTTTCTTGTTTTTCTTTTGCGTGGAATTTGTCATTGTAAATTCACAACATTCTCCCATATATAATGTTTGCTTAATAATAATGTCTACTTCATGTGAGAAGTTTTTTTTCTTCTTTGAGTATTAATGTGAAATGCTGGTTTTGAGAAAATGGGTCTTTTTTAATCTTATTACATTCCTGCTTGCTAATTAATTTATGCTTCAAAAAAGAGAAAAACAAATTGTCTCCTCTCGTGTAAGAGTATTGTGTTGAATTAATTTACTAACCTTGTAATACAAGGATTTGAAAGCTGCACAGTAATAGTTAGAAGAGAAAGAAATTAAACTCTTCCATCAGAAAAAAAAAAAAAACAAAACAAAAACAAAAACAAAAAGAAAGTTTACTATCTAATTGCTATCACAAGAAAAGCCTATTATGCGGTAACGGTACATAAATAATGAAGAATCTCCTTATGAAATGCATATACAGTAAATTCATGTTTTACCAAACAGCAGAGAGCACCGAAGTTTTGAAATTGGTAGAGAACTTTTTGACCTTTAGGAAAAGAAAATGACTTGTAATATTAAGCAGAGGGCTAACGATTTTAACAGCATGTTGATGAATAATATGGAGAGAAAAGAAATAATGTGATACTCAGAAAATATTTTATTGACGTACTTATCATTGCTAGTCGTATGGAGAAACTTTTGCAGCATTTGATATCTTGCTATGATAGTATGATCTCTTTTTATTTGTATCTCTCTACTGCCTCATATTTTATAGCTAAATTTATTTTTTAAATAAATGAATGCAAAAGAATATAAAAAAAAAAAAACCAACAACCCTAATATCTTAGGCATAACATATCTAAAAATAGTTAAGAAAGAGAGGGAAAAATATAGGGCATTAGTATTTTACGAGATTTGGCTGCATACCTATCTTTATAAATAAAAATATACTGAAAATATTACTGTAAATAAAATAAAAAAAAAAAAACCTTTTCTTAGAAACCTTAATCTCAAATAAATCCAGCATGTGGTCTTCTCATTCAAGTGACAAAAACCTTTACATGGTAATGGTTGTACCTTATTATTAAGAAAAAAAATTAGTGGGAATTAGTAGTACCAGGTACAAGTATAAAATTGAGTATAAGGTAGGATAAAGTAAAAATAGTGTTTGGTTGGGGTATAGGTTTGTACCAGTATAAGAAAAATAGTGTTTGGTTGGGAATGAAGAATAAGAGGGATAAATAGTTGACTTTTAAGTAAAAAGACGAATATGCCCTTTGACATTTTTATGTATGGGTAAAAGTTGTGTAAATAAATAATGTATTATAACTTTTTAATTATGTTATTTGTTATAAATAGGATTTAATTAATTAGATAAAATATTAAATTAGTTTTATTTTTAGACGAAGTTTAGAAAAATATTTTCAAATATTTTTATAATATAATAAATATCGATATTTAAAAAAAAAAATATGAATCATCTATTATATTATTTTAAAATATATTTTATCGATATTTGTAAATATAAAATTAAATTATTCTACGACATTTTTAAATATTATTAAATATAAAAAAAATATTTTAAAATATTTATTTTTTATAGTGTTCCCTCCACACATATATACACAACAAAAATATAATAATTTTACAATAATATTAAGTAAGAAAAATAAAAATATAAAAATATAGAGCTAACCTCAACTGTCATATATTTTAATTATTTAATCTAAATATTTAATTTTTAAAATATATTATTTATTTTTACGAATTTAATTAATATGTTCTCATGCAATTTATATAATTATAAATTTATTTAAACTTTACGTCGAAAGAGTAATCAAATGACTTAAAATCAAACCAATTTAAAAAATTAGATATTTAGAAAAAAAAAAAAAATGAAAAGAAACTTTTACTATGATAGTTTGCTGGACTAGATCTGCATAATGCAATGGGTACGGGTGCATTAAATTCAATACAAAATTTAATACAACCGGTGCATTAAATACTTAAAAGTAATAATTTTAAAAATACAACTTTGTTGCTCAATACACTAGTGTACTAACGTAGATAACATCCATATCACGTCATACTAATTTTATACTAACATCATACACGGGGAACACTACTTTTGTAAATAACCATCCAATTAAGATTACAGAAAAACCAATTAAACTATTACACAAACTGACTACCATTATATTACAACATAAATTCTAACTCCTATTATTCCACAACTCCTCCGTAATTTGAGTGCGAATCTGGTCTCCACGGTGTGAATCTGATGTAGTCTCATTTGTAGTCGGCACTTCCACCTCTTCCTCTGACGGCTCTGCGTTTTGCGCTTCATTAAAATATCTGTCATCTCCTTGTTGCCGTCGAATAAAATTATGAAGCACACAACACGCCATAGCAATGTGACACTGCACTCTATAAGGAAATGGTGTAGCATTAGTTAAAATTCTAAATCGCTTTTTTAAAATTCCAAATGTCTTCTCTACCACATTTCTTAATTGTGCGTGCCGATGATTATACAAGTCTTTTGGCGAACGATGTATCCGACCACGACTGTTACTATTAAATTGACTCAGATGGTAACGCTCGCCTCTATAAGGTGTCAGAAATTTTTCGGTATTCGCGTATCCGGAATCAACGAGATAATATTTTCCTGTATAGATAATAGAAGTGTATACAACTTGTAATAAATAAGTGAAACCAATATTTTTGAAAAGATAAATGACTAATTTATTCTTAAATGATACCTTCAGGAACAGTAAAGCCTCCATCTTCACAGGCCCATCTGAGTACCCTCATATCTGAGGCAGATCCTTCCCAACCGGTGCATACATAAAAGAACATATGATCAAACGAAACCGCGGCCATCATATTTTGAGATGTAAATCCTTTGCGACATCGAAATTGGGTTTGTTTCTCCGTTTTTACAATAACCGGAATATGCGTACCATCCACCGCCCCAATTGCATTCTACAAACGGTAATTTGAAAACAAAGTACATAGATAAATTTAACAATTTAAATGCTCAATTTACTGACAATTAAAAGAGATTTAGACTTACCTTGAACGGATGGAAATTGATATTGTCACTAATTCTTGGATGGACTCCAATATCACTTGGCGGCAGAGTTAAGTAGTCATCTTTTAGTTGAATAATAGCTCTTAGAACATTGTTAAAGTGACGACTAATTGTTTCCCCTGAATGTTGAAAAGTCTCAGCGAGGACCCTATTTACAACACCATGTCCAATACAAAACAGAAAAATCGCTATTTGTTCTTCAACAGTCATATTCCGTGTGCCACTTAAAAGACCCTTTCCAACAAGTTCATCGCGGAGAGCAATGAAGGAACTTGTCGTCATTCTAAAGTGAGTGTACCCCCGTTCTGGATGACCATTAAGTATATCACAAATAAACTGATGGCCAGTAAATGGACGGGTACGACAAGGTCGTCTGGTTATTGGACTTGTTTCATTTATACAACCCCCTTCAATAAGCAATATTATGAGTTGCACCCAGTAGTCATCATCATCTTCTAATATTGCGAACAATTCGGCATGAAAAGTTGACGAAAATAAAGGTCGATACAATGAAGCATCCATTATAACTGCAACAACATTTTAGGCATTTAGCCAAGGTTGATTGTAGGCAAACAAAGTTGTGATAAATGTAGATCATGTAGCACGAATATTCATATGTCTCGATACAACAACGAATTACACAAGAAATTACTACATAAAAATTTTCAAAGATTTCCTTCCGCAATGAGTATTAATATAAGAAACAGCATAATGTCATCTTCATCATCTAAAAGTAACATCATCAATTCAAAGACCCTGGAATTACCTACTCTTTCATTAATTGTACGATCCATAATATCTGCATCGAAATTGCACCCAATTAGCAAGAAATCATGATAAGTATACATGATGTAATATCTATCGATATGAAATACCAACATTCAAGTTAATTATACTTAAATGCAACCAAACTGTCCTACTAAATATTACAATCCTCGTACTAACAGTGCAACTTTCGAAAATACATGTTAGAACAGTTTTCTACTACTAAAAAGTTAAGATAAAATATGTTACATTGGTTTAATTTACACTACATAATTAAAACATAGTCAAATTGTCCACTAATTGCTGGGAAAAAAAGGGCGATAGATAGCATTATGATTTTCTAATTGCATTTCGACCCAGTCTTTTGCAAGATCGTCATTCATTGTCATAAAAAGTTGACGATTCTGGGGATCTTTCAAAGATTCGCCGGCCGCCAAAATCTTACGATTGTTGAGCCCTTGCATTAGGTATACGCGCTGCATACAATCCTCGATTGTAGGAATAGAGCGCCGACTGTCAGAATCCTTATGATACATTTCCTTGACAAAATCAAATTTATCTTTTCCTAACTGCAACATCTCAGTTACAGCCTCAGTGATAGTCTCGGTTTTCTTCCGCCGTCCACCACTCGACGGTCGGTTTGTTCGTTGGCTACGCTCGGGGAGTGGGGAACGAGGCCTCTTGCTGCCAGAGCTATGTCCCGACCCACTGGTATTCTTGTTGGGGTGATGAGGGCTTGGTGTGAAGTCGGGTTCTCCACCTTCCATGAATTCATTCATTGGTGGCCCCGATGACCCTGCTTCACATGGAGGAGGTAAGATATATAAACCTTCCAATCTAGGAGTAATTATGTTATCACCCTCACCAGGGGATGAGGAGGACGAGCTAACAATAGTGGTAGTGGGCGGCATGACAGAAGCAAAGCTATATCTGCCGGTTGCGGTGGTCTTCTCCGTAAGGAACTCAATATCCTTATAGGGAGGAAATGGTTTATCTCTACATTTGGCATAAGCTGGGTTTTCCTGAAGGTCGGTTAATTATATTAGTCTTACAATAACAATTAAACTCAATTAACAATTTATGAAAACCGAAATAGAATCACATTACCGCGATCACCGCATCCCAGTCAGCACTATCGCCAGGCGTGGGTATATTCAGATTAAAATCCCATCCCCATCCGCTCTTGTTGACCAACGCATGGTATAACGCGAAAGTGCGCTTCAAGACTTTCAATCTATTTTTGACCTGATCCTTCGTAAGGTTTAAATTATTTCGTCTATTTACCTCTCCAACAACCCTAACCCATGCAAGGGTCGTGAATGTTCCATGAACATTATTGCCTAAGGCATGTTCCTCACACAACAACGCTAACAGACAAGCATCCATCGACGCGGTCCAGTTGGGTGTTCGCGAATACGCTTGAGGGCGAGAACCACTGGCACCTTGTGGGTTATTCATGTCCGACTGACTGCTCTGACCGGGAATTACAAGTCTCTTATAAGGACGCATCTGTAAATTATGGACGTACTCCTTTATATATTTATCATTGTGCAAGTAGATTCTCAAGATTGTTCAATAATTAAAAATGGCAAAGTAGTTGTTGTATTATATGCAAATTAAAAAAGGTTTGACTAGTTGAACGAATCATTTGCGAATCAAACAATATTACAAATGACCTATTAAAATAAGTTAAACACATGTAAGGTAAGGGGTGTGTCAAATATTATCAACATTCCAAAAGAAAATTGTTGTTCGAAATGCAAATCATAACAGGCATACAATGTATGTGATACAAAACAAATTGCACAACATATAATAAATAATTTTTATGTATGCTAAGGGAGATGTCAGATAGATAAATGAAGACTACATACTTATAATTGCAACATATCATTGCCATCAACAGATATCGATACTGACGTCCAATAGAATTTTGTTCTGTACACGGGCTCAAGTGGTTTCCAACAAGCAAGGGGTTGCAGTGGATAAAAAATCCGTGCCATCCTTCTATTGCTTATGGTAACCGTCATCATCGCCGAACAAAATTCTGTTATATACACGGGCTCAAATGGTTTCCAACAAGCAACGGGTTGCAGTGGATTTACATCCATGCCATCCATCTATTGCCTATGGCAACCGTCATCATCGCCTGCGAGAATAACAATCATCCCACAATAACCTACTGATTCATCATGCGCTACCAGCATGACCACATATTTAACCACATATTAGATATAGCAGATATATCAATCTCATGTAAACCTACTTCGAGACAACACTGGACAAGCACACAGACTAGGGATTAGGATAGCACCTTTGGCGGGACAGAGAGTAGATCGAGCACACAGGGTGGGCAATGCTCGGGCACAGAGGCAGCCGCGGGCACAGATCACGCACAGCGGGGCACGGATCAGGCAGAGAGAGCCGCAAATCACACACAGGGGGGCACGGATCACGCCCACAGGCCCACAACTCACGCACACAAGGCCACAAATCACGCACACAAGGGGCACGGATCACGCACACCGGGCCACAAATCACACACAGCGGCGGAGTAGATCCGAGCGGCCTCGGATCGAGGGGGTAGTAGATGGCGGAGGAGATCCGAGCGGCGGAGGAGATCCGAGCGGCGTCGGATCGAGGGGGGAGTTGATGGCGGAGGGGATCCGAGCGTTGGAGGAGATCCGAGCGGGCTCGAGGGGGGAGTTGATCGAGGGGGGAGTTGATGGCGGAGGGGATCCTTGCGGCGGAGGAGATCCGAGCGGGCTCGGATCTAGGGGGGAGTTGATGGCGGAGGGGATCGGAGCGACGGAGGAGATCCGAGCGGCCTCGAGGGGGGAGTTGATCGAGGGGGGAGTTGATGGCGGAGGAGATCCGAGCGGCGGAGGAGATCCGAGCGGCGGAGGGGATCCGAGCGGCGGAGGACTTCCGAGCGGGCTCGGATCGAGGGGGGAGTTGATGGCGGAGGGGATCCGAGCGGCGGAGGAGATCCGAGCGGCCTCGGATAGCGGGGGAAGTTGATGGCGGAGGAGATCCGAGCGGCGGAGGAGATCCGAGCGTCGGAGGGGATCCGAGCGGCGGAGGACTTCCGAGCGGGCTCGGATCGAGGGGGGAGTTGATGGCGGAGGGTAACCGAGCGGCGGAGGAGATCCGAGCGGCCTCGAGGGGGGAGTTGATCGAGGGGGGAGTTGATGGCGGAGGAGATCCGAGCGGCGGAGGATATCGGAGCAAGAAGAGAGAGATGAGGGAGATGGAGAAATGGAGAAGAGGGGTGGGGAGAAGAGCAATAATCGAAGAGAGAGAGAGGGCAGGGGCAAGATGAGAGAGAAAGTTTGGTTCCGGGGGGGTGGGTATGAAATTGATTTTGTACCAGAACAGTGGGAAAAAGGGGGGGATTGGTATTCCCCCCCCATTCTATTGTGTTTGGGTACAAGGGGGGGGATATCCCCCCTTGTACCCCAACCAAACACACCCCTAGGGTACCGTTTGGTAACAGGAATAAGGGGGGATAACCCCCTTATCCCCATTTTTATACCCAAACGAGAATAGTTTTGATGGAAACAGTAGTTTTCATTAAATCGGAATAAGGGGTTTGGGGGTGGGAACAGCAATTCCCACCCCTCCCACCCTCACATGGAATAAGCCCGGTTTGGAAAAACGCTCGGGAATCGAGGCCTGCGTTCACGTGGGTGCTCTGTACGGCCACTTTCTCCTTCTCCATTGTTTCCATCTTCTTCTCCCCCTTCTTCTTCTTCTCCATTTTTAAAATTAAATTTAGATTAATATTAAAAAATTAATATTAAATATTTAAAAAATTTAAAAATAATAAATTTAGATTAATATTAAAAAATTAAAAAAATATTTAAAATTAAATATTAAATATTTAAAAGTACTTAAGAATGATAGAAAATTTTAAAAGAAAATATTTAAAATTTGCTTATTTAATGATTAATGGTTTGAAAAGTATAATGAATCAAAAATTTTAAATATTTTTTTAAAAAAAAATTTCTATCATTTTTAAGTACTTTTAAATATTTAATATTTAATTTTAAATATTTTTTAAAATTTTTAATATTAATCTAAATTTATTATAAGGTTGATTAATACCATAAATTATTTTATTTTTAAATTATATCATAGAGGGCAAAATAGTCAATACACATATTTATTCCCTCTCAATTCTTCTTATTCCTCTATACTTAACTAAACACAATTTTTTCTTATTCATCTTATTCTCCTTATTCCTATATAATTTACCAAACACAATTTTCTTTAAACCTGTTATAACTCTTAAACCCAACCAAACAGAAATTTACACTAGTTCCTGCTAATACCATACCTTATAACTAACTATCTCCGGTATAACTAAATTTTTCTTATCTCCGAACCAAACGCAGCCTAAAGTATAGTACTCTTAAGATGTATTATAATGATTATATATATGGAAAAGCTATTAAAAAAATTAATATACAGTAAGCACCCCCGGCCCTTTAGACCAGTAAAGAGTGAATAGCACACACTGAGGAGCTAACATTTTAACGCTTGCATTAGAATAAGTTATTTGGGTCTATTTCTTTTAATTTTATTTATTAATAAGTATTCAATATTACATTTAATAGAATTATTGGCTACCTGGATATATTTAACAAAATTTAAATTAATTATTTAAAATTATTTAATTTTAAAAAATTAAAAGTCAAAAAAGTGGATAAAAAATATATATTTAAAAATCTATTTTAAAATAACTTATAGTTGTGGAAATTTCAATACGTTTGTAGTAATGCTATATATTAGCACATCTCAAAAAATGTGTATATTATATATTTTTACTGGTCGAAAGGGTGGGACTAATGTAACTAGTGAGATTATTATTATTTTTTTTAGATTGATAAAGTTATAAGGAATTATCATTATAAGCTTTAGTAAAAGGGTGTTTGGTTGTACGTAAAATAATTTTTCATAGAAAAAAAATTTTGATGTAAAATTTGTTTTACATTTTATAGTATTTAGCTTGTAGGGGAAAATAAAGTAGGTTTTCGTCAACATTTATTTAGTTAAAAAAAAAAAATCATAGTTATTTGATTCGGTAGAAAAAAAAAATGAAAAAAAAAATTAAACAGTTTGAATTTTTGCTTTTCGTCGAAAATCGACAGAAAATAAAAGCACTCAATATTTCTCAAATTTGTAAAAAAGAAATCTTACAAGTAAACTAAACAGAAAAATAATTTTCAATATACATTTTATGGCCAAACACACCCTAATTAAGCAGAGATGGTTATAAGAATTTACAAAGATGGCTAAAATATGACCGAAGTGTATAGGTATCTGAGCGACTTGTTAATGACTTAAATACTTGGATCGGGTTTCAAGTGGACTTTACAACAACATTCTCTTGCCCGACCCAAACGTAATTTATAAATTGTTTAATTACTTTAGGCCCACGCCCACTCCAAAAAGATCGGATCGGGCAACCCCATGATTAAATGGACTGGCCCAAACAACTAAAATTATTTAAATATCAATGAGAGCACGTCCGTGCAGATTGCACTAGTTCATTTAAGAGATCACAAAAAAAACAAACCATAAAAACACTACAGAAAATAAAAAAAATAAATTTATGTGAAAAAAAAATTTAAGAAAAATACACGGACGAAAAAAAAAAAAAAATCACTATTTGAAAGAGGAAATACAAAATTATTCATAGTACAGATCTTGCTAGAGTAAAAAAAAAAAAAAAAAAAGTACAAATATTTTTTAACATATTTTTCTTATCGGATATGATTCGTACTACGGAGGCTATCGGTCTAAGCTTCGTTCCCGCCACAGACAATTATTTATCTTTTGTCAAAATATTTTTTCAAAAGGTTACCGCACTGCAAAAACTGCCGGCGAAACGAAAATATAAAATCGAAAAGATTATCAATTTTGAGACACATCTAACTCTTACTAATTAATTTGTGCTTCAAATTTAAGCAAGATATTTTTTCTAATAATTATTTTTTTGACATTGTTAGGAATTGGCTATCCTTGTAATTCAAGGATAACATGATTGACTAGGATTTAGAAAACGAAGAGAACAGTTCAATCAAAAAAAGAAAAAAAAAATCATCATAAAACGAAAAATAATAAAATTCTACCATTTAATTGTTGTCATGATGAATTAAAGCCGAATAACCTGAATTTTTCAAATATAAAATATCTTAAAAATAATTGAAAAATATAAAAAATTAAAAAATATAAATATTTTAATTATTAACCTATTGCTTATCTACTCGTAATAAAATTAAAAACCTATAATGTCTTTTGTTAATTAGAAACCTCATTCTCAAATAAGTCCAATAAATACTCTTCTGATCATACAAGTGACAAAACCTTCACACATCAGTGATTGGACGAAAAATTTAAAACTCAAGTAATTATTACAAAAGTAAATCACTTTAACTCAAAAGTATAATTTTATTAGGGTTAATTGCATACATGTCCCTCCAAATATGTCGAATTGCAAATATATTCCTGTAAAATTCAACTTTTCATATTTATCCCTGCAAAAATCCAAAGTTCTTCAAATATACCCCTCAGGTTAATCCCCGTTTGGAATCCGTTAATTTTTTAACAGATTTTATGTAAAATTACTTTTTTGCCCCTTACAAATATATTCCTTCAAATATGCCCCTCAGGGTAAAAAGGTATATTCATTTTGTACTCTAGCCAAGGTTAAGCATTTAACCTATGGTTAACTCAACTTTTCTAACAGTAGGGGCATATTTGAATAACGGTGGATTTTTGCAGGAATAAATATGAAAAGTTGAATTTTACAGGGATATATTTGTAATTCGACATATTTGGAGGGACATGTATGCAATTAACCCATTTAATTATATATGTATACTATGGCAATTATATATATCGGGGGAAGCTATATATTAAAACAAGCTGCAGTTAAGTACCACAAGGCTTTTCATTTTCAGAACAGTTTTAAGGAACGAATTGCACAGCAATTAAGGAGCTAACTTTTTAATGCAGTACATATAAAGAGCTCACTTTTTATGAATTTTTATCAAATTTATTGATAATTTCATCAAATTTAATAATTTTAATAATTTTGGAGCAAATAAAGCTATGACTTTAATCACTTTTTAGGGAGTAAAATTATATTAGACAATGGTTAATAACTAATCGGATAATTTAATTTGATAAAACTATCTCAATTAATGATTAGCAACTTTTGTTACATTTTATTAAATATTAAATAACTCTATTAAATATGCATTCATGGTGGAGTTACAACTCCTTTACTTTTGCATTAGTTTTTTCTTTCTCTTTGAGTTTGTATACTAAACTTAACTCTAGTAATTAATTCTAAAATTAATTATGTAGTAACCTTATGTCCTATGAAGCCTATAAATAGAGAGGAAAGAGGTCAAATAAAATGTGTTCTTTTGGTGGAGCTTTGGGCTATCTACTTGTGCAGAGTTGGTGAAGCCATACGACGAGGGTCGAACCGTTGTATTCTGGATGGGATAAATCAGTGTTCTGCTGCATCGGTTCGAAGGTTTACCTATTGCAGAGGACTTGACTTGAATCTCCTTAAAGAGAGCGAGATATCCATGCCTCGATTTGATCTACTCATTAATATTTTTCATATATTTTTATAGTTTAACCTCTATTTTATGCATTTACACCAACAACAATTAATAAAGTAATTAAAATTGATAAATTTTTTTATTTTAACTAAGTATTAAAACTCCAAAAAAAAAAAAAAAAAAAACATTTGGGAGATCTCAATTGAAAAAAAAAAAAAAAAAAAAAAAAGAAGAAAGTTGATGGAGCAATTTCACCCTTGCATATTGATGCGAGGTTTTCCATTCATTTTAACCTAACAATCATAAAACTGTTCAAAATACTTGATATCTTCCAAAATACTTGATATCTCATATTTGATCCGAATCTTTCGAATCTAATAAAAAATTAATAGTATACAAATAAAAATAATTATTTATTAAGATTTTAGGTATGGATCGATACGGAAATTTTATATTCATATTCAACTTGAATATGATCCGGATCTGACCTTTTAATAGGTAAAATTCAGAATAATTTTTAAATCCGGATTCGAACTCGTACCCGGACTCGAATCCGGCGAAATATCCGATAGTAATACACTACAACAAAATTAGGTTATAGGGATATATGTTTGTGACACTTTTGTATAAGTGTCCTATCTATATTCCATCTATATCTAAAATTAGACTATAGGGACACATTTTTGGAACACATTATAAAAATATGTCGCTATACATCCTAGCGACGACACATATAGCAACACTTACAATAAGTGTCGGTATTTTTGTCAGCGACACTTTTTTTAAATTTTAGAAACACTTAAAAGTGTCGCTATAGTCTAATTTTATTGTAGTGATATTGGATGGAATATGATAGTTTTTTTATAATTTTTGTGCACATAAAAAGTAATGTATCTTTCTTTCATATTGTTATTTCTTTTAAACAGTTTTTATTGGATTAGATATAATATGTGAGTTTTTTATAATAAAAAATTTATAATTTATCCATAAATTGCTTAATAAAATTTCCTATATATATATATATATATATATATATATATATATATATATGTGTGTGTGTGTGTGTTGTGTGTGTGTGTATCGTATCCGATCTGAAGAAGGTAGCATACGAATAGTCCCTATGCATACTCGTTAAAATATACCTGATATATATATTAATAATTTAATTATTCAGATCCGAATCCGACCCGAAATTAAATAGATATAGGATATTTTTTTTTTACCTATTTTTTTAGAATATATAATATTAATTATATATATTAATATATATATATATATATATATATATACTATTCAGACCTAATCTGATGGTAAACACTTTTATTATAATTACTTATGGGATGTTTGGTTACACGTAAAATCGTAAAAAAAAAAATTGATAGAAAAATGTTTTACATTTGATAGTATTTGATTTTTAGGAAAAAAAAAAAAATTTCTATCAACATTTGTTTAGTTGAAAGAAAAAAAATTTGTATTTATTTGGTTCGTAGAAAAAAATAATTTATTTTTTTTCAGAATTTGAGTTTATATTTTCTGCCGATTTTCGATTGAAAATGAGAACAAACTATTTATCTCAAATTTATAAAAATAATTTTTTGAAAAAAAAAATTATGACTAAAAATAATTTTTACTGTATTTTACTACCGACCAAACACACCCGTGGGTACATTGTTTGAGCATGGACACGAATCCTAGCTTGTACATATAAGTTTGCATCATCGCTAATTAACTAAATTATTGATTTTGCTCACCACAATTTGGTGACATGCATTTTATTTTTACACAACACATTTATTGACAACACAACTAAATATCTTTTGTTAGTCGCACATAAATAATCTACAGCTTATTTTTATTTATTTATTTTTATGGTTTAAAATTTTATTATCACAATTGGCGTATCATTCGCGGTACTTACAAAATCCAATCATAGATGCTTCCAAATTATATTTCTAAAATTCAATTATATATAGATGCTTTCAAATTAATTATTCCAATGGATCCCATTAATTCCATCTAGGTTGTGTCTCTCTCTAAAACCCTCGGGTGTGGAGAGAGAGATAGAGGTACTTCCATTATTAGGATCAATGAAAACTACGTATTGATCTTTTCCTTGCTTGATCGTCGTTGATGCTTCACATAAATGAAAACTACTGATTGTACATATACACATATATTTCTTGCTCTTTGGTGGACGTACAAGATACGTTGTCGTACAACCAACAAAATAAATTGGAAAATCCAAGCTAGCTTAATTGGGATCACTCACTCACGGCCCCAATTGTTTGCTATTACTTTTCTATTCAATCCAGGCTCATCGGTCAAATTTAATTTTATTTTTTTATTTTTTTAATATTATTATTATTATTATTTGAGGATTGAATTGCTTGTATAGAATTTTTTAAATACTTGGACAGTCACGCACTTATCATCTGCAATCCATTTCTGTTAGGAAAAATCTTTTCTATATCCTCACCATTAGAGAAATTAATTTTTTTTTTGAGAGAAAGATAGCGAGCTAATCGTTTCATTCATTATGAGTATGAATTTGGCAACAAGAATGAAACAGCAAAATCTCTAGAAAAAGACAAGGCGAAACACACATATATATATATATATATATATATATATATATATTATATATATATATATAATATATATATATATATTGAGCTCCTATATTTTTAAAAATACCAAGTCATTGGTGCTGGTAGGTTTTTAGTTTTTAGATGAAAAATTCATTTTCTATCTATATCCGATGCATATTCGATCTGTATCCAGTCTTAAACAGGTAGCATACGAACCTGGCCCAAAATTAAATATGCCCAATATGTATATTAATAATTTAAGTATCTGGCCCAAAATTAAATAGATAAGATATATTTTTTTTCTACCTATTTTTTTAGAATATATATATATATATATATAGTATATCTACTATTCAGATCCGACCTGATTCGCAAATACTTTTGTTACAATCACTAGGGGGTGTTTGGTTGCACGTAAAATCGTGAAAAAAAAATTCCATGGTGTTGGGGCCAAAAAGTGGCTTGCTCGCCATCGGCCCCTGGGGGTGACCTTTAGAGATGTCGAGTGCGCCACGTGCCAACAGATCAAACAATCGGACCGAGGAGGATCCGTTCTGCCGGGTTCTCCTCTGTTAACTCTCACGACCGCTCGGCTTGGGATAGCCGAGACGGGTTTACGGAGGTTGAGAGAGATCGCCGGTTTCGACTTACTAGCCGAACCGGGTGAAAGAGACAACAATAAAGACAAGGCTAAGGAGCCGATTATAGCTTTGAGAACAATGTACAAAAAGACATAGCTGATTGGCCGATTATAACTTTATATTGCTTAGAAAGAGGATATAAAGAAGAAGGTAAGGATAGAAATTACAAGTAAGTCTACTCCTAGAAAAGCAGTAAAGAAAACGGTAAAGAAAAACGGTAAAGAAAAGCAGTAAAATTAAGTTAACATACTGCTAGATATGAAGAAATGTTGGATGGTACTGGGCTTTCGAGGTAGCCGGATCCCTTTTACTTCGTTGGTTCGCTTATTAGGCACCGATTTAAATTATCGGCGTGATTTGGAGAGACTCATCGTAGAATCTTCAACGGCTTTCTTATGAGTCGATTATCCTTAATAGAAGACTAGCCGTTTCTTGTCTAGGTTCATCCCCCAATCGTTGCGTTGGAGCACGATCTTCGGCGCCTTCCAATGTCAGGCGCGGCCTGCCTTTTTGGGTTAGTTGTGGGATTCGCGCTTAAATCTCGCACTCCTTCCCTCCAAGATCTTTCCCTTCTCAGTTTGTGCAGCCGAGAAGCTATCTTGGACTCTCGCCTTCCTCGTCGCTTGATTGGGGCGGTCTAGCGGTCGTCTTCAGCCGAAACCGATCCTGGACTGAAGTAACAGTCTTCTTGTTGGTTATCCTATTGTCGGCTGATGCTTTTTATCGGCAGATACTTTGAACCGATAGCCTACATCGCGCGCCACACGTTTACCTGACTGAAATCAGTTCAGTCTTAACCAAGATGCAGATCCTCTTTTGGTTGACTCTCCACTTTGTCGGCTGATGTCTTTAGCTGATGGTGGACGCCACGTGTTGCTCTCTTAAATGACGAAAAATTTTGGTCTCAACACATGGAAAAAATGTTTTACATTTTGTAGTGCTTGATTTGTAGAAAAGAAAATAATTCTCTATCAACATTTGTTTGGTTGAAAAGATTTGGTTCGACAAAAAATGAAAAATAATAATAATAAAAAAATTTCAGAGCTTGAGTTTTTATTTTTTCTTCGATTTTCGATGAAAAACGAAAATTTATTATTTTCCTCAAATCCGTAAAAATAATTTTTCGAAAAAAAAATTACAACTAAATAAATATATGAAAACCCCAGCTCCACTCCTTACCTTATATGCTTTTCAAATAGGGTATAACCCTATTTAATCAAAAAAATAAATAAATAAATATATAAAAAATAAATTTTACTGTATTTTACTGTCAACCAAACACAGCCTTAGATACATTGTTTGAACATGGACACCTATCCTAGCATCTACATCTATGTTTGCATCATCACTGATTAACTAAAATTATTGATTTTCCTCGCCACAATTTGGTGCGCAACGATAAACATGCATTTTATTTCTCCACTGCACATTTATTGACAACACAACTAAATATCTTTTGTTTGCACGTTAATAATCTACAGTTTATTTTTACTTTTTTTAATTTTTATGGCTGAAAAATTTATTATCACAATTGACATATCATCCGCGGTACTTACAAAATCCAATCATAGATGCTTCCAAATTATATTTCTAAAATTCAATTATAGATGCTTTCAAATTATTCCAATGGATCCCATTAATTCCATCTAGGTTGTTTCTCTCTCTAAAACGCTCGGGTGGAGAGAGAGATAGAGATACTTCCATTAATTATTAGGATCAATGAAAACTACGTACTGATCGTTTCCTTGCTTGATCGTCGTTGATGCTTCACATCAATGAAAACTACTGATTGTACATATACACATATATTTCTTGCTCTTTTGGCGGACGTACAAAATACTTTGTTCGTATCTTGTACGCACAGCCAACAAAGTAAATTAGAAAATTCGAGCTAGCTTAATTGGGATCACTCACTCACGGCCCCAATTCTTAGTTATTACTTTTCTACTCGACCCAGGCTCATCGGTCAAATTTAATTTTTTTTTTTAATATTATTATTATTATATTTTTTTGAGGATTGAATTGTTTGTATGGGTTTTTCTAAATATTTGGCCAGTCACGTATTAATCATATGCAATCTCTTCTGTTAGGAAAAGTTTTTTTTCTATGATATTTTTAAAATACTTGGTGCTTCTACAATACTAAATCTAAACCAGAAATAAAATTTTTTGTGTATTCTACGACATCAAAGAAGTTAATTATATATAAGAATTAAAAAATTGTAAGTAGCTATTTCTTGTGACAATTAAAAAATTGTAAGTGAATTATGTTTGGTTTAGATGTTGAAAAAATAAAAAAATTGGAATTCCATTCTAATTTCAAAATCTAAAATATGTGAACCAAACTAGACCTAAGTGATTTTAGCAAATTAAATTTAAATTTTTCAGTAAAATATTTTTTAGTAATTCATCAAATTTAATAGCTTTTGAAACTTGTTTTTAGTAATAATATATATTGAACTATTAAATGGCAAGTAGCTGATACAACTATTAAATTTAATAAAAATATAAATTGATTAATTATTATAACTCAAATCCAACTATTAAATTTAATATATATTTTTTTGTTATTAGCTAAATTTCACTGATCCTACCTTCTACAACATCATTCTCCTGTGATCAATTTAAAAACTCTCCCCTTTCCTTGCCTTAATTCGGAGTAAAAAGAAAAGCAATGCATTTCTCAGCTGCACATCAATGGACTACACGTACAATTATCAACAGAGGAAATTGGCTCTACAGAGGCAAACCTGATGCTGAATTTATTTTAAGTATTTGATGTTTGAAGTTCAAGCCCAACTCGAAAATTGACGCCGAATTTATTTTAAGTGTTTGATATTTGAAGTTCAAGCCCAACTCCAAAAAAATTTCAGGCCGCATTGAGCCGGGTCGCGCAAGAATTATCTCAACTTGCTCGGACTCCGGGGGCTTTAATTGGTATCTAATTATTTCAGCATTTTTGACCATAGGAATAAAAACTTCAGTGCGAGCTCTGTAACGATACGCCGTTAAATAGACTCAATACCTAGTCACATATTTGTTTTATCTCTATTTAAAAATTATAATTTTTTTTTGGCTAAATTACAGAAAATCTCCTCTAATATCCCGCTTTTTCACTTTATTCCCTGTCTTTTAAAAGTCGACAACCTGCCCCCTCGTAATTATCGAAATATGCATTTACCCCCCTGCCAGATATGAAAGTCCATTCCTGAGCCTCTAATGGATGCATTTACTCTTTCCCCCTGCCAGATATGAATTGGTTTCTTACCAATTTGTTACAAGCAATTGGCTCATTAGAGGCTCATGGATGGACTTTCATATCTGGCAGGAGGGTAAATGCATATTTTGATAATTACGAGGGGGCAAGTTGTCGACTTTTAAAAGACAGGGGGTAAAGTGGAAAAGCGGGATATTAGAGAGGATTTTTCAGTAATTTAGCCTTTTTTTTCTCTAAAATTTTATATATTTTTAAAATTTTAATATTAAAAAATATCTAACAAATAATTAGATTGAAACAAAATTTATATGTAAAACTCTCCAATAGAGATCGTTGGAGAGCTTCTCGTTGAAATTTTATCATTGTGCCAGATTAACCAAATTCGATATGTGAAACATCGATCTGACAGGTTAAATATAATTTTTCTTTCAATAGTTTTTTTTAAATTTATATGCTTTGTTTGAACCAAATATTTTTTGTTAGCTACGAATAGATAGTCTACAGTCCACTATTTATTTATTTATTTTTTTTATTTTTTTTTTTTTTTTGAAAGAGAGAGAGAATGATAGCACGCTAACCATTTGTGTAGTACTTTTAAAAATGAGTGGTAGATATTTTAAAATTAAAATTCAATCATTTAATCTCTATTTGAATATTAGAATAAGTTACTCAAGTATGAAGATTTTTTTTTAGCATGGCTGTAACTAAATATTTTGATTTTTTTTATTTTTTCAAAAATCTTAATGCTCATAATTTAATAGAATAGTATATTTAACGTATGAGATGATTTATCATATTTATTAAAAATAACTTTCTAACTAATATCGCTCTAATTATATCATTATTATTTAATAATTAATATCATTATAGTAATTAATATCTCTCTAATTATGGCCCAGCGGGTCGAATCTTTTTTTTTTTTTTGTCTTTTTCATAGTATTAGTTTACATATAGACAGTATGTTGTCTGTTATTTTTACAATTTTTATCATCACAAGAAATTATTAATGCACGTAGCGTATAGCATGCGGCACTAATTCTAAAACTCAATATCATAGTTGCCTTAAAATCAAAATCGAATTATATCATGTATTCTATGAAATTAAAAGAATTATATATAAGAATTCAAAAGTTATAATTAAATACCTATTTCTTTTAGATCAAACAATAAAATCCCTTCGTGAATTGTCCAATTTTAGACTACTTTCTGCCAAGATGACAAATTTTCAAATTTATGAATTTTTACATATAAGCGTTTTAGATGTTATATGTTATATCCATCAAATTAGTTTTTGAATTTTAAGGCAAGCGTACTAATTACAGTCAACAATGCATAAACATTCTGGTGCACCAGGTGTATTCATTTCCCTCCGTTAATGGGTCCCAACTGGCTTGGTGTTCTGGCTAAAACTCTTATTAGAGTCAAGAGAGAACCCTTGCATTATTAGGATCAATGAAAATTACTCTTTTCCTTGTTAATGCTAATTCTTATCCCCACAAGTTCACCCAAAATTAATTTCATCTTAATTATATATACTTCTTGGAGGGCCTTTTCGGGGATTTTTGGGCTATGCCATACGTTAATTGGCTTAGTATATATTATTAGAGTCAAGATTCCATATATATTATTTAGTCAACATTCTCTATGTGTAGAAAATTCAATTTCTCGTACGTCCAAATTTCGAACCAACATGGATTTAACCGCATCTAATTAACATCTAAGAGGTTTTGATATCGATAGTGCATATATAGGCATGATTAAGTAATTAATTTGTTTACACAAAGGCATATATACCTGTTAAAAGCTTATTTAGAAGAGTCAGCAAAGTTCCAAGTTTTTTTTTTCTTTTTTCTTTTGTTGTAGGAATAGTTAATTAGATGTAGACGTAGACAAGGACTCTTTAGAGAGAGAGAGATATGCACAAATTAATGAAGGGATCTATAGTAGACCCTAGCACCAATAACTGCACGTATATATTTGTACATAGATCTATATATAGTAGCCATCGCCATTGTGTAGAGCGCCATTGTGTAGAGCTTAGTCATGAGGTCCATGTCCATGCAGTACCGTTTGCTACTTCTTCTCGCACTATGGCTTTTAGGCCATCATGCTATCTTAACAAGCGCTTGCTTCGAGATCGAAAGAGAGGCACTACTTACCTTCAAAGCCGGTATTATCGATACGAGCAATCGCTTGTCATCATGGGCCGGTCGAGATTGTTGTAGTTGGCGGGGAGTGGTCTGCGACAACAACACAAGCCACGTTGTGAAGCTTAACCTTCAAAACAATTTTATATATATGTATGCCAATTGGTCAGATTATTCCCTGCGCGGTGAGATCAATCCATCTTTACTTGCTTTAACTCATTTAAGTCGCCTTGATCTTAGTTGGAATGATTTTGGTAGAATCTCTATTCCGAAATTTATCGGTTCGTTAACAAGCTTGGTGCATCTTGATCTCTCCGGTTCTAATTTCAGTGGTAAAATACCATCTTTACTTGTTTTAAGTCATTTAAGTCGCCTTGATCTTAGTGAGAATGATTTTGGTGGAATTTCTATTCCGAAATTTATCTGTTCGTTAAAAAGCTTGATGCATCTTGACCTCTCCGGTTCTAATTTTAGTGGTAAAATACCTGAGCAACTTGGCAACCTATCTAATCTTCGCTATCTTGACCTTTCTGATTCAAGTTTCATATGTATAATACCTCCTCAGTTCAGTAATCTGTCTCGCCTGCGTACTCTGCATTTAAGTGACGCTTTTGCTAATTCCTACAGCCCTTGTGTCGACAACCTTTCATGGCTCTCTCAGTTGTCTTCTATTAGGGTTCTTGATTTAAGATATGTGAACCTATCCAAAGCTATAGATTGGTTAGAAGTAGTAAACACGTTGCACCTTCTAACAGATTTATATTTATGGGAATGCTCTCTTACTAACATTCCAACATCTCTTTCTCATGTCAACTTTGCATCCCTAAAATCCTTGATCTTAGTTATAACGGCCCCTTTAAAACCACCTTACCCTCTTGGTTGTGGAATCTTACCAAGCTGTCCTATCTTGATCTCACAAGTTCTGGATTTCATGGAAAGATCCCAGACTCACTTGGAAACTTAACTTCTCTCAGCACTCTGTATTTAGGATATAATGACTTTGATTTGGAAAGTACCATGCCTAGATCAATTAAAAATTTGTGCAATCTACGATCTATAGACTTGAGCGGCCTTGCCATTGGCGGAGATATTGCAGAGTTCGTAAGGATGCTTTGCTCTTGGAAGAATATGGAGGAACTAATGTTAGAAAATAACAAGCTTAATGGGAGTTTATTTGGATGGCTAGAGGAGATGAAGAATCTAAGCTTTCTTGAACTCAAAAATAATTCACTAGTAGGGCCCATTCCTCCTGAAATTGGGAGACTCTCAAATTTGCAATTTTTGGATCTTTCTTCTAATTTCTTGCAGGGTGTCGTATCTGAAGCTCATTTCGCCAACCTATCAAAGTTGGAGTCCTTGATCCTAGGCCCAAATTCTTTGATTATCGACGTGGATCATAATTGGATTCCTCAGTTTCAACTTTGGGGAATTATGTTAGATTCTTGTCAATTTTCGCAGACTCAATTTCCAGCATGGCTTCGGTCACAAATGCATCTTTCTGAGCTAAATCTGTCCAACACTAGCATTGCAGATACTATTCCCGAATGGCTTTGGAATTTGCCATTTTTGTACCTAGATCTCTCTCATAATCAGATTAGAGGCAAGTTGCCCATGTCCTTGCAATTTACAAACCTAGATGAGCTTATTTTGCAGTCTAACAGACTTGAAGGCCCAATTCCGTCTTTGCCAAACATGCTTCAAGCATTAGACCTCTCAGAAAATTCTATATCAGGATCCCTCTCACCAATCTCGAATATACCTTATTTAGATTATTTGACACTATCAAGCAATCAGATCAACGGTAGCATCCCATCTTATATATGTAAACTAAAATTTCTAGAAGTTCTGGACCTATCAAACAACTCTTTATCAGGAGAACTCCCTCAATGCTGGAAGAATTCATCCTTTTTAGTCTTGGATTTGTCAAACAACAATCTTGTCGGCAAAATTCCTTCTTCAATTGGTTTACTGAGCTCACTGACATTATTGCACCTCAACGATAACAACTTCTATGGAGAACTTCCTTCGGAATTGCAACATTGCAATAAATTGCTGTTTCTTGACCTGAGCAACAATAAATTCACAGGAGAAATCCCCACATGGATAGGTGAAAACCTACAGGATCTTGTAATATTGCAGTTGAGGTCAAATATGTTTGTGGGCGAAATTCCATCACAACTTGCACGACTTGCTTACCTCCAATTCTTGGATCTTGCGCATAACAATTTGACAGGATCAATACCACAATCTTTTGGGAATTTCAGCGCTATGATCTATGATGCAATTCACAATTATGATCGAAATGGATTTACTGTTGACGAGCGGACCTTTGCTTTTTTTGACTACGGTAGTAACTTGCTGGAATACATGAAGAATATCAATACTCTACCACGATTTATCTTCTCAAGATTATGGACCTCTCGGAAAATAATCTAAGTGGTCAAATCCCAGAAGAGATAGTTGCACACGTGTTATTGCGTAGTTTGAATTTATCAGGAAATCATCTAACTGGAATGATTCCGGAAAGGTTAGGTGACATGCGTGACTTGGAGTCTCTTGATCTCTCACTGAATGAGCTTTCAGGCGCTATTCCGCAAAGCTTATCGGATTTGACCTTCTTGAGCCACTTGAATCTATCTCACAACAACTTATCCGGGCAGATTCCAACTGGGAGTCAATTGGACCGACTTAATGATCCATCAATTTACATCGGCAATTATTATCTCTGTGGCCCTCCTACCAAAAACAACTGTTCCAAAGATGATGCAAACCCTTCTCCTCAAAGAGACGACAACAACGGAACTGAGACAATGTGGTTATACCTTGGGATGGGACTAGGATTTGCGACCGGACTCTGGGGTGTGTACGTTGTCCTCTTATTCCGAAGATCATGGAGGATTGCTTATTTTCAAATGACTGATAAATTATTCGATGATATATACGTGATGGTAGTATTAAGTTGGAGGAGGCTAAGCAGAAAATTTGGTGGACAGAGAACAATTTCTTGAAGGAGTAAGCTAATGGCGCACCTAAGGTATGTTTACTATCTTGCTGTTTTAATTCTTATATATATCATGCTTATTTTGTGTGTGTTTCTTGTTTTTATTTTGCATGGAATTTGTCACCACAACTGCGCATCATATGTATCTCGTAGTGTTATCCATTGTAATGTTTAGCTTTATGTGAGTTTTTGAGTTGAACAAGAAAACTACATATGTAGCCTAATCGTTATTTTCTTTTTCAGAATTTCTTCTCATTTATATTGTTTTATTTTGCTGAAAATGCATCCTAATTAAATAAGCTGAGTTCAAATGCTGGATACCTTTTGGTCAGTTGGAATTAGGCAAATTTTAAACAATAAGTAGAAGCTCAGCAAAAAAAAAAAAAAAAAAAAAAAAAAAAAAAAAAACATATACATGATAAGATTGTGCATACCAATAATGGAAGTTGCTGGGCCTTTCTCCAGATCCACCGTCACGCATGCCACCGCGATGTTCGGAGGAGGAAATCGGGGGATTTGGGCTCGGAGAAGGTGCAGAGGTGGGATTTTTAGAACATGGGCGCTGTATTTGGGCGCCCGCAGAGATTTCGGTTGTTGTAATTAAAAAGAGCTCAAATTGAAGTGGGGCGAGGGTTTTTTTTGTCTTTTCCACTGATTAATTCTTGCTATCTAATTAATTGATGCTTGCTGATGAGATTAATTCTACTATTTATCAAACTAACAATTAATTCGTACAATGTACGGAGCTGTAAGAATTAATTAATATTTTATATTTCCAAAAAATTTTAGAACGAGAAATTATTTTATTTGAATAGTCTAATTTAACATATTCTGGTTTTACTATATCCTCGATTCTTAGCTCTCTTTTACTTTAAATATCAAACTTTAAGGTGAACTTCAAATAGCTCTTTTTACTGCACTATTCTATAATTTGAAGCTCTTATATTTTATAGTAAGAATTACAGTTGACAATGTATAAGCAATATGGTGCATTTGGTGCATGTAATATGTTGATGGTGGAATCCTTAGTCTCTTCTAAGGGAGTAGGCAAATGCAAATGGTTGAAAATACCATATTATTTATGAAAAAATACTTCTTATACACCTCCAAAAATAGTGTACATCTTACACCCTACCTATCCATAGATAGGATAAATTTTACTGGTCATTTCCAAGTGATCAGTGAATGACACCCCTATGTGACGGTTAGGGGTGAAAAAAGAGGCCAGGCGATCCATGGACCCGGCCCAGCACAAGCTTGGGCCAAGTAGAGTTACAGCACAGATACTCCCGGCCCAATCTAATACACCGGGCCGTGTTGGCCCTGATCTTTGTAGCCCATTGGACCAGCACCACCCGGCCCAAGACGGGCCTAGGTTGTGTCGGCTCTAAGTGCAGGCTCAGCACGCCCCTTCGGGTTGGGCCGGGGAGGATAGTTTGATCCAAAAAATATTTAATATTATAAAATTTTAAAAATTTTATTATTTTTATAAATATTTTATAAATTTTTATTCCTTGCCCTCCAATGGGTCACAAATTGCTTGGTTTTCTCTATAAAAATCTAAGGTCTAGAGAGAGACCTTTAAATTACTAGGACCAATGAAAACCAAAGATTTAAAAGTCAGATTCTATTAGCAGGATTACGACTAGGATCCAATTTATAAAGCAGTTTGATTTAACTATTCAAACTGAATAAATTAAAAAGTTTGCTTTAAACTATTCAAACCACCGATTCCACAGTTAAATCAGTGAATTGGTGCCCATTTTAAATCAAATCGATTGAATTTTTTATTATAAGTTATATTAAAATCCAACGACTTAAAATGAACTTAGTTAATTTTATTTTTTATTAGCAATAACTATTCTTAGTGGTTTAACTATTCCAACCAAATAAATCAAAAAAATTATTTTAAACTATTCAAACTAACGATTCCACGGTCAAATCAGTGAATTGGCCCATTTTAAATCAAATGGATTGAATTTTTTTTATTATCAAGTCATATTAAAATTCAAAGACTTAAAATTAACATAATTAATTTTATTTTTTATTAGCACGA
Source organism: Tillandsia fasciculata (assembly GCA_029168755.2). Classification (NCBI taxonomy): domain Eukaryota; kingdom Viridiplantae; phylum Streptophyta; class Magnoliopsida; order Poales; family Bromeliaceae; genus Tillandsia; species Tillandsia fasciculata. Next base: position 21,188,301 of record CM054945.1, on the reverse strand, counting down.
ATTAGACTTATGAAAAGTAAATCTTAAAAACTTATACTTAATTTTGTTTAAAAAATAATATTTTATAATTAAATATAATATAAAAATAATTTTATATAATTAAATTAAATATTTATGCTCATAATTAGTACAATCAGTGATTGATCCACTGATTGAATTAGTAATACTTGATTTGGTAATATTTCTAAATTACTGTTCAACCCAATTTTTCATGACGATAATGAAAACTATCCTTTTCCCCGGTAACAACTTAGTTCATCTTATAGATATATATTTATTGGGTCTTTTGGGAGATTTTTAGGCTATGTCATATGTAGGCTTAGTTATCAACATATCAATACATAATATTTACTCAATATTCTCTGCTTAGAAAAGTAAGTTTGAATGTTTCAATTCGTCTAAGCAAGTTGCGATCCATTAAACGAATAATTAATTTTCTATCCGAAATTTCAAACTTAATAATTAGTTTTAAGTGTTTGAAGTGCAAACCCAATTCTCGAAAAAAATCTGGCCAGATTGGAACGGTCATGCTAGGATTATCTCATTAACTCAACTTTGTCAGGAAAATTGATCACTGCATCAAAGATTGGCTATTTACAAAGATTTACTCTTTTTTTTTTTTTTTTTTTTTTTAGGATTAGTTTCACAAAATACTCTTTTTTTTTTTTTGTGAAATATAGATATTTTCCATGTTTACTATGGCAAGAAATTTTTATAACTTATATATATATATATATATATATATATATATATATATATATATATATATATATATATATATATATAGCATGTCCCACTTTTAAAGCTTAATTATTATTATTTTAAAATTAAAATCTAATTATTTAATGTGTTATGTGAAATTTTTTTTAAAAAAAAAAATTTGAGAGAAAAAAATAGTAAGCTACTCACTTTATTCATCAAGAAAATAAACTAAACCACAAAAGTGAGACAACTAAGTCTCCCAAAATACCGAAAAAAAAAAAAAAAAAAAAAATTTATGTATAAGAATTTAAGATATATTAGGTACCTATTTCTTCTATGTCGAGCAAAAAAAATTCCCTCCGTGCACTGTCCAATTTTAGACTACTTTTCACCAAGATGATAAGATTTTAATAATTCATGATTTTTTATATCCAAGTGTTTTGATTGCTATACATTATATCCATCAGATTAGTTTTGAATTTTAAGACAAGTGTATTAATAGTTTAATAGTTACAGTTGACAATGCATTTGCATTATTGACTTGGGGTCTTTAAACTCATCTATAAGTTGTATTCATTTTCATTAATTTGGTGGATCCCAGCTTGTTTGGTTCTTTGGTATTACGAAAAGGTGGAAAGAAATTATTATAAAATAATATTTTATTTGTTTTTTATGATATAATTTTTATTGTCTTAATTAAAAACACATAAATATATTTTTATATATTTTATCTTAACTCAATTTTATTTAATAATATTAGATGGATATCAATACTAAATTAACCCTAAAACTCTAAAAAAATAAGATAACATTTTATATGTATTTTATATATAACAATTAGGGGCAATTTCTTACGTACCCCTAAAAATTTTTCTATTTTCAGATTTACCCCTCTTAGAAGGCTAATATTAAAACTACACTTCTTACGTTCCAACTTCTTTCCAAAATATCCCTGAAGTTAAACTCTGTTAGTGTACCGTTTGAAACTGCCGTTATCTGTGTGTAATTACTATTTTGCCCTTTCAAATATACCCTAAACCCTAAAACCCTAAACCCTAAAACCCTAAACCCTAAACTCTAAAACCCTAAAAAATCCTAAACCCTAAACCCTAAAACCCTAAACCCTAAACCCTAAACCCTAGAACCCTAAAAAACCCTAAACCCTAAACCCTAAAACCCTAAAAAATCCTAAACCCTAAACCCTAAACCCTAAATCGGGGCAAAATAGGTATATCTGATAGTTTTCAACTCTGATTATTATTTAACTCTAGTTTAATCCTAGTTAACTTAACAAAGGGAAACGGTAGGGATATTTTTAATAACGGTGGAACGTATGAGGGGTATATTGGAAAGAAAAAAATAAGAGGGGTAAATCAGATATTTCTTCATATTTCAGGAGTACACATGCAATTATCCCTAACAATTACTATATTATATCTAATAATGCGTCAGTAATACGGTGTATCTGCTGCATGTAATAAATTTTGCCCTCGCTGGCCTTTGAATTTTCAGTTGTTTTCATAGCTAGGCAATATATAATATATAGGTTAATTTTATATAGATTTTTATAAAAAATTTAAAAAATAAATATACTCTTATAAAGTTAAACTTTCATATTTATTTTTTAAAAAATTCTAACGATTTTAAGTATTTTTTAACTGTTAATGTTATATATATATAGTTTGACTATTATATTCTTATAAATATAAATTTCTTTTTATTTATAAATTTTTGATTTTTGGATGAAAAGATGTATGGTTAGAATTATAGTAATTTTCTATAATTTATACTATTTCACTAACAACCCACTAAATTGTAAGAAACTATTATTATCAAACTTATAAGCACGAAAAAATTTATACTCATAAGAGTGTAGTAACCCTACTCTATATATATATATATATATATATATATATATATATATATATATATATATAGAGAGAGAGAGAGAGAGAGAGAGAGAGTACGGCTACTACACTTTTATGAGTATAAATTTTTTTATACTCATAACTTTTTCGTTTTTTGATGAAAATATGTGTGATTAGGATGATAGTGGTCCCTCTAGGATTTAGTGGGTTGTTGGTGAAATAGTATAGATCCTAAAGGACCACTATAATTTTAACCACACATCTTTTCATCAAAAAATTGAAAACTTATGAGTACGAATAAGTCTGAATTTATACTCATAAAAATATAATAGCCGAACTATATATATATATATATATATATATATATATATATATATATATATATATATATATATATATATATATATATATATATATATATATATATATATATATATATCGATCAAGAGCTATATTATTAGATCCAAATCAAAATTTAATTATATCGTGTATTCTAAGACATTAAAAAAATTATATATAAAAAATTAAAAATTTTAAGTACCGATTTTTTATGCCTGAAAATGTTTAATATCTTTCTACACCATCAAGTTTTGAACTATTTTATGCTCAGGAGACATATTTTCAAAGCTTATGTGTTTTGTTGGGTTTTGTTTTTATTTTTGTTTTTTTTTTCTCAAATAGGCACTTTGATATTATAGATGGCCCCTATCATGCACGGTAGTTTGATATTTCAAGTGTTACGATAAAAATAAAAAAAAATTCAATTCATTAAGTGCGATGGTATATAAAATAATAATAATAATAATAATAATAAAAAAATAATAATAAAGTATATAAATATTTGCGCGATTAAATCACTTGTCAACATTTACTAATAAAATAAAACGGAGATTTTTATTATAATCAAAATAATATATAAAATATAGTATTTTTGAAAACTTTTAATTCTAAAAAATATAGACCCATACACTTTTTTTATTGATCATACTAAATTAATATACAAATTTATTAAGAATAAAAATAATTTCAATAATACTATGCATAATATAAGTTTAACTTAATAAAATAATCAAAATAGTATAGAATCAAAAAAAAAAAATTACGATTACAAAGAGAATCAATCTAACAATCGAGTGGGTCTATAAACAATCCAGAGCACCCGGTGCATGTAATAATATTTTCTATCATCGACACCACGCACGCCACCGCGATGTTCAGCAGTTCCCCTACCTTCTCCGAGGAAGAATTGACGGAGGAGGAAATGGGGGGATTTGGGCTCGGAGAAGCTGCAAATGTGGGATTTTTAGAACAGGGCGGGCGGTGGATTTGGGCGCCCGCAGGTATTTGGGCGCCAGCCCGGCACGGCCCTTTAGGTTGGGATGGGGAGCAAAATACCCTCCCAACTCCCAACTCCGAACAGTTGGTGGGAGGGCATGTTGGGAGGTTATTTTGGTCTAAAAAATATTTAATATTATGAAATTTTAAAAAAATTTTAAATTTCATTATTTTTTATAAATATTTTAAAAAAATTGTAATTTTTTTTTACTAGTATATTATTTTTAAAATTAATCTATTTACTTTTATTTTAAAAAAATATTATATAATTAAAATAAAATAAATAAATAAATAAATAATGAGCCGCTCCAAAACCTTGCCCGGGCCGGGCCGTGCTGAGCCAGGGTTCAAGAACTCTGGTCCGGCGAGGCCACCACACGACTTTATGTAAGGCCGTGGCGGAGATGTTAGGATTTATTTTACTCGGGTAAATATGAACCGTGCCGACGCTGCTTACATTACACCCCTAGAGACTACTGTATTATAGATTTTTTTTTTTTTTTTTTTTTTTTTTCCTACCAGTTGTATTCTTTCCCTTCAACGGTCCTAAATAGCTCAATTTTTTTCTATAAAACTCTCTAGTCTAGAGAGAGACCTTTAAGTTATTAGGACCAATGAAAACTAATGATTTAAAAGTCGGATCCTATTAGCACGATCTATCATTGCAACTGTGACCCAATTTATAAAGCAGTTCGATTTAACTATTCGAATCGAATAAATTTAAAAATTATTTTAAACTATTTAAAAAGACGATTCCACCGTCAAATTAATGAATTGCCCATCTTTAATCAAATCGACTTAATTTTTTATTATCTAGTCATATTAAAATTCAATGGTTTACAATTAACTTAATTGATTTTATTTTGTTTTAGCACAAATTAGACTTATAAAAAATAAATTTTAAAAGCTTTAAAAATTAATATTTTATAATAATTAAATATGATACAAGAATATATATATATATATATATATATATATATATATATATATATATATATATATATATATATATATATATATATATAAAATAAAATTAAATATTTATGCTCATAATTAGTACCGTCAGTGATTGATCCACTAGTTGAATCACTAATACTTGATCCAGTAATATTTCAAAATTACTGTTCAACCCAATTTTTCAAGATGAAATGAAAACTATTCTTTTCATCGTTAACAACTTACATCCCTTCAAGTTCATCTTTGTTCCCAAAAGTTCATCTTATATATATATATAGTCCGACTATTATGTTATCAATAGTACAAAATATTTTGTGTTATCAAGTTTTCTACCATTAGATCTATCTCTTGGATCATTTTCATTCTTTAGACTATACTATTTTTTTCAACCACCCACTAAATTTTAGGAGCCTACTATCATTCTAACCACACATCTTCTCATCCAAGAGTAAAAAATTTAATAATATAAAAAATTTGGTACTATTAATAGAATAGTAGCCTAGTTATATATATATATATATATATATATATGTATTGGGTGTTTTGGGAGATTTTTAGGCTATGTCATATCTAGGCATAGTTATGATCAACATATCAATACATAATATTTACTCAATATTCTCTGCTTAGAAAAGTAAGTTTGAATGTTTCAATTCGTCTAAGCAATTAAGTTGCGATCCATTAAACGAATAATTAATTTTCTACACGAAATTTCAAACTTAATAATTAGTTTTAAGTGTTTGAAGTGCAAACCCATTTCTCCAAAAAAATCTGGCCAGATTGGAACGGCCATGTTAGGATTATCTCATTATCTCAACTTGTCAGGAAAATTGATCACTGCATCAAAGATCGGCTATTTACAAAGATTTATTCCAGGCCAACTAAAAAATTTGAAAACTCACGGTTCTTATTATTAATTATTTCAACCCAGCTCAGTCCAGTATTAACCGATCGAACTTGTTAATTAAAAATAGGAGTTGGCAAGTCGAATATCCTTTTTATTTTTTTTTATAGGATTATTTTGCACAAAATACTTTCTATTTGTCGCATATAGATAATCTTGTTGTCTACTATATTTTCCATCTTTACTATCGCAAGAAAATTTTACTGCACTTAATTGGCATATTTATAGCATGCTGCTGCACTTCTAAAACTCAATTATAATTGTTTTAAAATTAAAATCTAATTATTTAATGTGTTCTACGAAATTAAAAGAATCATATATAAGAATTCAAAATATATTAACTAGGTACCTATTTCTTCTATGTCAAGGAAAAAAAATCCCTCTGTGCACTATCCAATTTTGGACTACTTTTCGCCAAGATGACAAGACTTTAAAAATTCATGAATTTTGAATTTTAACGTCCAAGTATTTTGGATGCTGTACATTATATTCATGAATTTTGTACATTATAGTCATCACATTAGTTTTGAATTTTAAGACCAGTGTATTAATAAATAGTTATATCTGACAAAACATTTGCATCATTGACTCGTGGTCTTTTACATCAGACAATATATATATATATATAAATACGTCTTCTATGTCGAGCCAAAAAACTATCTCTGCTCGTTGTCAAATTTTGAACTACTTTTCGCCAAGATGATAAGATTTTAAAAATTCATAAATTTTGAATTTTAATGTCCAAGTGTTTTCGATGCTGTACATTATATTTATCATTGAATTTTAAGACAAGTATACTAATAGTTACAGCTGACAATTCATTTGCACCATTGACTTGGAGTCTTTAGCCTCTTCTATAAGTTGTATTCATTTTCCTTAATTTGGTGGGTCCCAATTTGTTCGGTTCTCTCTCGTTAAGATTTCGTTTGAGATTGCGAGAGAATAATCTTATGTGTGATAAAAAAATTACGATGAAAAAATATCATATTTATTTTGGTATGTAATATCGTGTTCTGCATATTACAAGTGGTTATATTATAATATTTAAAATAATTTAATTATTTTATTAACTAATTATTTAACTATTAGATAATTAATTTATTAATTTATTAAATTATTTGTAGTTAATTAAATTATTTATTAACAATACTCATTATTGTTAATTATTTTATCAAATAATATTTCAAATTATCTTACAATAATTAATTAAATAAAGTAAATTATTATTTAATTAATATTTTTAAATTAATTAATTAGATAATTATATTATTATTTTAAAATTATAATTATTTTTATTATTACTATTCCAATCTAACTATCCAAACGTTATTTATCTTATTCCCAAGAATAACCTAATTTTTATTCAAATATAAAATTAATATTATTCCTATTTGTTTCTGAATTTATATTTATTATTGAAATAAATAATTCTAACTTATATCTGAACCAAACGCAGTCTAAAATTATTCATATCAGTACAACCACCAAATAATAATAAGCCCTAGTTATCCAAGGAATAAAAACTTAGAAATGAATGGTGTGCGCTGGCTTTTCAAAGTATTCCAGCATCATATTATAAGATATAGCTTCACTCGGTGAACATTTACTTATAAATTTATCTCTCCATGCATGCTAAGGGATTAGACGAAGTGGAAAAGCTCTTTTTCTCACCGGTGAAATTTTATCTGACCAGATATCGATTCTAATTTTTAAATTTAGCTATCAATAGTTATTAATCAAGTTCCATCTACTACAAAGTAATTAAACTTATCAAATTTGATGAACTTTTCAAAAAAATTAGTAAAAATAAAATATCAATTCAAACTTGTGCGCTCTCCCGACAAGAGAACGGGAAACATAACTTCATATAATTAAGTTAAAGCTAAATTACAAAAAAATAAATAAATAAATAATTTGTCGAAAAGTTACTAAAATTTTTACATTCAACGAACTCATCAATTAATTTGATGAATCCTCTAATTTTTTTAAACTAAAATCACTTAATTTCAAAAGATTTAAAGATATGGTGGTCACAGTCAGAAATTAAGTTTGAAGTTGAGGGGCCATTTCAAAATCACTTGCAAATGAGGGGCTCTCGATTCATTTTCACCTAAAATTTATTTGTTTCAATCTTGTTGAACATAAATTTTCGTCTACTTAATGGGCGACTAGCTAGTTGGGAGGAAGTTAAAGGAAAGAAATAATTAGAGACTTGGTTGGGGAAGAAAAAAAAAAAAAAAAAAAAAAAACTGGAGATCATAATAAATATAAATAAATAATTAACATTATTAATTAGTCCCCAATCTATAATTCAAGTTTTATTTTGATCCTCAAACTTTCAAATTCGACAATTGAGACACTGAACTTTTAAAAATATTTTATTTTAATCCTGAAACTTTCAGCAATGTTTCATTTTTAGTTCTAACTTTGAAGTAAATATTATTGTTTGCATCTGATTTAATTATCTATATGTTTTTACATCATAAATTTATTAGTTTGCCACTGGCCTCGGTTTTCTAATTTATTAAACTAATTTCCTAACCAAAAAAAACTTATAACTCAGTAGATGACGGGAGGGATTATAACATGGGTGTAGCAGATAATTTACCCTCTAATTAATAGCAAATAAGCACAAAGGACTAAAGTGCAACTCTTTTAACAGTTTAGAATTTCTATAATCGAACTCGAATATTTGTTGGGGTTCCAAGTGGAACTTGACCCAAAGTTTGGGGACCAGTGAAACTACCCATAAAAAATTGGGTATGGAAATTCTCTGGTTTAACACGTGTTTGGAATATTGAAGTGTTGCGCGTATGTATATACATATCTACTGTATATATATATATGTATATATATATATATATATATATATATATATATATATATATATATATAGAACGCTATTGCTAATTAGTTGCAACAAGGACTACAGCCATGCACCAGTTACTATTTACTCTCATACTATGGCTTTTAGGCTATCAAACCATCCTAACAAGTGGGAGTGGGTGCTTCAAGATCGAAAGGGAGGCGCTCCTCGCCTTCAAAGCTGATATTATTGATACCGGCAATCGCTTGTCCTCATGGGCAGGTCGGGATTGTTGTAGTTGGTGGGGAGTAGTTTGCGACAACAATACCGGCCACGTTGTGAAGCTCAACCTTCGAAACGAGTATCAACTGTACGCCAATTCGTCGGTTTATGCTTTTGGCGGTGAGATCAATCCATCTTTACTTGTTCTAAGTCATTTAATTCGCCTTGACCTTAGCGGCAATGATTTTAATGGAACCAACATTCCAGAATTCATCGGTTCGTTAAAAAGCTTGATGCATCTTGATCTCTCCGATTCTAATTTCAGTAGTAAAATACCAGAGCAACTCGGCAACCTATCTAATCTTCGCTATCTTGACCTTTCTTATTCAAACTTCATATGTACAACACCTCCACGGCTCAATAATCTGTCTCGCCTAGATGTTGTTGCTAATTCGTACAGCCCTTGTGTCAACAACCTTTCATGGCTCTCTCAGTTGTCTTCTATTAGGGTTCTTAATTTGAGCATGGTGAACCTATCCAATGCTACAGATTGGTTACAAGTAGTAAACACATTGCATTTTCTAACAGAGTTGTCTTTATCAGGATGTAGTCTTACTAACATTCCAACATCTCTTTCTCATTTCAACTTTACATCCTTGAAATCACTTGATCTTAGTTATAACGGACCCTTTAAAACCACCTTACCCCATTGGTTGTGGAATCTTACCAAGCTTTCCTATCTTGATCTCAGAGTTCTGGATTTCATGGGAAGATCCCAGACTCACTTGAAAACTTAACTTCTCTCAGCAGTCTGTATTTAGGATATAATGACTTTGATTTGGAAAGTACCATGCCTAGATCAATTAAAAATTTGTGCAATCTACGAACTTTATGCTTAGCCGGACTTCGCATCGGCGGAGATATTGCAGAGTTCGTAAGGATGCTTTGCTCATGGAAGAATATGGAGGAACTAATTTTAGAAAATAACAAGCTTAATGGGAGTTTATTTGGATGGCTAGAGGAGATGAAGAATCTAAGCTATCTTGATGTCTACAATAATTCATTAGTAGGGCATGTTCCTCCTGGAATTGGGAAACTCTCAAATTTGCAATGGTTAGAACTCTCTTACAATTCCTTGCAAGGTGTCATATCTGAAGCTCATTTTGCCAACCTCTCAAAGTTGGAGTTCTTGAACCTAGGCTCAAATTCTTTGATCATCGACGTGGATCAAAATTGGATTCCTCCATTTCAACTTTCAATTCTTTTTTTAGATTCTTGTCAATTTTTGCATCCTCAATTTCCAGCATGGCTTCGATCGCAAATGCAACTTTATGATCTAATTCTGTCCAACACTAGCATTGCAGATACTATTCCTGAATGGTTTTGGAATTTGCCATTTTTTACATAGATCTCTCTCATAATCAGATTAGAGGCAAGTTGCCCATGTCCTTGCAATTTACAAACCTATATGAGCTTATTTTGCGATCTAACAGACTTGAAGGCCCAATTCCGTCTTTGCCAAACACGCTTCAAGTATTAGACCTCTCAGAAAATTCTATATCAGGATCCCTCTCACCAATCTCGAATGTATCTAATTTAAAGTATTTGATACTATCAAGCAATCATATCAACGGTAGCATCCCATCTTATATATGTAATTTAAAATTTCTATATGTTCTGGACCTATCAAACAACTCTTTATCAGGAGAACTCCCTCAATGCTGGAAGAATTCATCCCTTTTAGTCTTGGATTTATCAAACAACAATTTTGCCGGCGAAATTCCTTCTTCAATTGGTTCACTGAGCTCGCTCACATTATTGCACCTCAACAATAACAACTTCTATGGAGAACTTCCTTTGGAATTGAAACATTGCAATAATTTACTGTTCCTTGACCTTAGCAACAATAAATTCATAGGGAAAATCCCAGCATGGATAGGTGAAAACCTGCAGGATCTAGCAATATTGCAGCTGAGGTCAAATATGTTTGTGGGCGAAATTCCTTCAGAACTTGCACGACTTGCTCACCTCCAATTCTTGGATCTTGCGCATAACAATTTGACAGGATCAATACCACGTTCTTTTGGTAATTTCAGCGCTATGATCTATGATGGAAATGGATATACTATCAACAAGAGCAACTTTACATTTTTTGACTACATTAACTACTTGCTTGTGGTAATACAAGGAGAAGAGTATCAATATTCTACCACCATTTATCTTCTCAAGATTATGGACCTCTCGGAAAACAATCTAAGTGGTCAAATTCCAGAAGAGATAGTTGCACTTGGGTTATTGCGTAGTTTGAATTTATCAGGAAATCATCTAACTGGATTGATTCCGGAAAGGTTAGGTGACATGCGCTTCTTGGAATCGCTGGACCTCTCTCGAAATGAGCTTCAAGGTGCTATTCCACAAAGCTTGTCGGCATTGACATTTTTGAACTACTTGAATTTATCTTATAACAATTTATCTGGAAAAATTCCAACTGGAAATCAATTGGGCACACTCGATAACCCTTCAATTTATATTGGCAACACTTATCTTTGTGGACCTCCGACGGAAAAGAATTGTTTTGAAAATGAAACAATGCCTAATGTTGTTGGAGACAATGGTTCTAAGTCAACATGGCCATACCTCAGCATGGAACTAGGGTTCATCGTTGGATTGTGGAGTGTGTGCGGCATCCTAATATTCAAGGAGTCCTGGAGTAGCGCCTATTTTCAAATGATTGATAGGCTATATGATAAAATATATGTGATAATAGCAACAAACATGAGAAGGTTGAGTAGAAAAATGCACCGATGAAGTCTAATTTCTGCAATTTATCTTTATATATGGTGTGTTTCTTGTTTTTCTTATAAATTCACAACATTCTCTTATATATAATATTTGCTTAATAATAATGTCTACTTCATGTGATGTCTACTTCATGTTTTTTTTTTTTTTAATTCTTTTGAGTATTAATACTAATGTGAAATGCTGGATTTGAGAAAGTGGGTAGCACTGCATGCATTACCCCTTTTTAATTTTATTCTCATTTTGTTCCTACTAGCTAATTAATTTATGCTTCGAAAAAAAAAAAAAAAAAAAAACAAATTGTCTCCTCTTGTATAAGAGTATTGTGTGGAATTAATTTACTAACCTTGTATTACAAGGATTTAAGAGTTGCACAAGATAGAGTAATAGTTGGAAGAGAAAGAGAACTCTTTCATCAGAAAAATATATATAAGTTTCAGAAAACAAAGGTCTACTATCTAACTGCATGCTATCACAAAAAGGACCAACAACCCTAATTTTTTAGGCATAAAACATCTCAAAAATAGTTAAAAAGAGAGAAAAAAATATAGTACATAAATATTTTATATGATTTGGCCGCAGACCTATCTTCATAAATAAAAATGGACCAAAAATTTTACTGTAAATAAAAAAAAAACCCAAAAAAATGTCTTTTCTTAGAAACCTTATATCTCAAATAAATCCAGTATATAGTTTTCTCATGGAAGTGACAAAAACCTTTACATGGTAGCCGTTGCATCTAATTATTACAAAAGAAAATTATTTTCTCTAAAAAAGTACAATCTTTTAATCCATTAGAATGAGTTACTTGGGTGTGGTTCTCGTGACGAGGGGTGGAATGCATTTGCGTCGTTTACATGAAGGGAAAAAAGGAAAAAAATAGAAATAAGAGTTGCGACAACCCATTTGCAGATAATAAATCCAATCTAAAAAGTATATGATCGGCGGTGAAACACGTTGTTTGCCGATTATTTGATGATCTCCATGGCTGGTATTAATTCGCTACATGAAGTCGGCACTAGAAAGCAGAACTTTCTCTGTTGGCCCTGCTAAACTCGGCAATGTAGCATCTTACATTGACCACTTAATTACAATTGGTTAAAAAAAAGCGGTGTATCAAGACCCACTGAGCTATAAACATTTTTGAAATGGCTCGCTCAGCTACATATTTTTGACATTTTTCAAACTTGTAATTTATTTTAGTTGAGTTATTTCAATGTATTAAATAAAAATTATTAAATTTAATAATTCTATTAATTATTAGCTGTTAATTATTTTAATTTTATTTATCGCCAAGTATTCAATATTACATTTATTAGAATTATTGGCCGAATCTAACAAAATATATAGTAATTATTTAAAATTATTTAATTTTTAAAAGTAAAAAAAATGGATAAAAAAGTGTAGATAAGAATCTATCTCAAAATAACTTATAGTTATAAGGATCATCATACATTTATATCTTTTCTAATGTCGACAAACAGTGTTACTAGTATATTAAAAAAAAAAAAAAAAAAAAAAAATGCATATCATATATTCCTACTCATCAATGGGTGGGACTAACATGAATAATTAATCAGTTCCACCCACATGATGGGTTGGATTTTTCTTTTTCCTTTTGTGTTGGATGATAAAGTTTTAAAAATTTTCAGTAAATTTTATTAAGGCCGTTGGTTCCGGTATAGATTTAAGAGGTATAAATTTTTTTATATCTAGGATAGTTTACTATTCCGGAATAATCAAGTATAAAGGTTAAATTGAGTTTGGTTCAAAAGTTGGTATTCTCTGGAATAAAAAAAAAAATGTTTAGTTAAAATTATAGGATAGTGAAAAATAATGGAAAGAAATGATAAATATTTTATCAAAATACCAATTTTGTCCTTACCTTTTATATATATATATATATATATATATATATATATATATATATATATATATTATATTATTATATATATATATATATATAATATACATTTAATTTTTATAATTATATCTTACCTAAATAAAATAATTTTTTATATTTTATAGTATATTTTAGTAAATATTAATTAGTAAACAAAATTAATAAACATAATTAGTAAACAAAATATAAAATAATTTTTTATATTTTATAATATATTTTATTAAATAAAATTAGTAAATAGTATATTTTAGTAAATATAGTTTCAGATAGAAAGAAAAGGTAAAGTAAAAAAAAAAAAATTCATTCATTGCCTCTAGGTATAAACCTTATTTCAAAAAAGAGGTGAAATAAAAATTAACGGACTATTCTGAAATATCCTGTTAAGCTAAAAATATTTTAAATTTTTATCTATATTTTTTTTTTTATTTGGTAAATATTAAAGGATAAAGAGATTATTTCTCTTCATCACCCAACACAAACCAAGCTTATAAGAATTTACAGAGATGGCTAATAACTCAAGCAACGGGTTGGGATATACCATATACACTCTAACTGTAGAGTATAGGTTTGCTAATGACTTAAACACTTGGATCGGGTTTCAAGTGAATTTCACAACAATAAATTCCTTGCCCGGCCCAAACGTAATACAGGAATTATTTAAATACTGTAGGCCCATGCCGAGACCAAAAAGAATTGTATCGGACTGGATCGGACAACCCATGATTAAATGGAATGGGCCGAACCGACTAAAATTATTTAAATATCAACGAGAGAACGTCATGCAGATTGCTGTAGTTCAATTAAGAGAAACGTTCTATGACTTAAACCGGAAAACAGAGAAGCATACTCCATTTCTCTTACTACATGCTTTTTTTTTTTCTAAACTCGTTTTGGCCTAAATAACTGTAGACATTTCCTCAATATCACAAGTCTCTTACTCGGTCATTGAATTTAATACGTTCATTTTAATAATATCACTTTTTTTTTTTTTTTTTTTAATCATCGTTTATGAATTTATCATATTAATCTTACAAATTAAAATTTGAAAACCAAAATGTCACACGTCCTATAGTTTGAAGATTACTAGTACATTCCAAAATAGATTGTATATTTTATATATTTTTCTTTCAAAATCATTAAATTTTTTTTACTAAAAATTATTTAAATTTGTGTGAATTTTAAAATAAGAGTGTAAAATCTACTCCTCTTTTTAATATGTACAAGTAGAATTTTTTTCGTATCCAAAAGAAAAGGAAAAAGAAAAAGAAAGTTTTTGCTTTTGTTTTTTTAATTTTTATAATGGCTTTGTGACTTGGAGTCCTCCGCTAACAAAAGTTTTGCCTCTTTGCTTTGCCATACATAGACTTGACTTGGGCCATTATAATATGCTTGCTTTTCCACAAAGCATTAATTACTATGCGTCTTCAAAAAATTATTTGTTTATATGCATTATGTATTGGGCCCATATATATATATATATTAGTGTGACTCACGTTGTTTGTATTTATTAGAGTCCAAATTGATGTGATGTTTTATTAGGTTTTAGATTAAAATTCATTTCTTTTATTTACTCTTTGATACTGATTTAGAAGTGCTATATATAAGATTTAACTTCTCTCTATGATCGGCAAGAAAGCTTAATTATTTTATATAAGTGTTAATGATAATGACGCGAAAGATTACTTGATATTAAAAACACCTGAGTAAAAAAGGAGATTTATAAACTAAATCATAAATAAAACTTAAATTATTTTTGGATGAGAAATAAATGTTTTAGCCTCACGTATACACAATTACTACAAGCTCTAAGAGCAAATTAGTTCAAAACTCTTAATAAGTGTAATTGAGGGTATTTCTTATGCTAGCAGTAGCAAAATTAATACTGATAATTTTGAAGGAATATCAATAATATTTGAAATAGTCTCTATTTTATATGATACTAGAACACGAGTCCTAAATATAAAAAATTAAAATTTTATTTTTTTGCAGCTTAAATTTTTAAAGAATAATAAATATTTTTCATTGTTTAATAGATGTCCTCTTGCCTAGTGTCGACAATTATTTTTTCATTACTGATTGATTTACTGGTTGAGTTACTGGTTGAGTTAATCAGTGATACTTGATCCAGTAATATCTCTGGATTGCTGTTGGCTCCAATTTTTCAAGATGTCAATATATAAAAATCTAAGTGTCATGGACATTGACATAATACACGAGATACGGAACACGATACAATTCGGACACGACGATTCGACAACTTCCAAAAAATTAGAACACGAATACGATATGAACACAGATAATAAAATATAATAATATTAATATATATAATAATATATATTTATTATATATAAAATACAAATTTAATAAATTTTTATTATATTTCTCATATGAATAAAAATTTATACAATTTTTTATTGATAGTTCATATATTTTTTTTAAAAAAAAAAATTACCGTACATAATTTATTTATATTGTCAAAAAAAAAATGTATATGTATTCATCAAAAAGTTAAAATATTTATCATCTTATATTATATATGCATAAAAAAAAATTATATATACTTTTTTAATTGTATGCGCTATGGATCGGCATTGAACGCGCGTCCAAAAAGTGTCGACATCGGACACGAATCTGACACGGACATGCGAATTTTATAGAAGTGTTCGTGATACATAGATAAAAACTGATCTTTTCCTCATTAACATTTTACATCCCCACAATTAAGTTTATATATATATATATATATATATATATATATATATATATATATATATATATATATATATATATATGTCTGGCTACTGTACTATCGATAGTACCAAGCATTTGGTACTATCAAATTTTCTACCCTTAGATCAATCTCTTTAATTATTTTCACCCGTTAGATTTTACTATTTTCCAACCACCCATTAAACCCAATAACTTGATACTATTAATAATATTCTAGCTTAACCTCTCTCTCTCTCTCTCTCTCTCTCTCTCTCCCTATATATATATATATATATATATATATATATATATATATATATATATATATATATATATATATATGGGCAATTTCCTATATACCCTTAAAAATTTCTCTGTTTTCAGATTACCTCTCTTAGAAGGCTAATATTAAAACTACCCTTCTTACGTTCCAACTTCTTTCCAAAATACCCCTGAAGTTAAACTCTGTTAGTGTACCGTTTGGAACTGCCGTTATCTGTGTGTAATTACTATTTTGCCCTTTCAAATATACCCTAAACCCTAAACCCCTAAACCCTAAAACCTTAAACCCTAAACCCTAAAACCGTAAACCCTAAACCCTAAACCCTAAAACCCTAAAAAACCTTAAACTCTAAACCCTAAAACCCTAAACCCTAAATCCTAGAACCCTAAAAAACCCTAAACCATAAACCCTAAAATCCTAAACCCTAAAACTCTAAAAAATTCTAAACCCTAAACCCTAAACCCGGGCAAAATAGGTATATCTGATAGTTTTCAACTCCGATTATTATTTAACTCTAGTTTAACCCTAGTTAACTTAACAAAGGAAAACTGTAGGAGTATTTTTAATAACGGTGGAACGTATGAAGGGTATATTGAAAAGAAAAAAATAAGAGGGGTAAATCAGATATTTCTTCAGATTTCAGGATTACACAGGCAATTATTCCTATATATATATATATATATATATATATATATATATTATATATATATATATATATATGGTCATTTGGGAGATTTTTAGGCTATGTCATATTTAGGCTTAATTATCAACAATCAAGTTTGGATACGTAATATTTACTTAATATTCTCTGCGTAGAAAAGTAAATTTGAAATTTTCAATTTGTCTAAGCAAGTTGCGATACATAATTAATTTTCTATCCGAAATTTCAAACTTAATAATTAGTTTTAAGTGTTTGAAGTGCAAGCCCAACTGGCCAGACTGGAACGGCCATGTTAGGATTATCTCATTATTTCAACTTGTCAGACTGCATCAAAGATTGGCTATTCACAATGATTTATTTCAGACCAACTAAAAAAATTGAAAACTCAAGTATAGCTTAGCGTCTCCAGTTCTTATTATTAATTATTTCAACCCAGTTTTGTCCAATATTTACCTATCGAACTTGTTAATTAAAAATAGGGCTTGGCAAGTCGACAATGCTTTTTTTTTTCTTTTTTTTTTTATAGGATAATTAGTTTGCACAAAATACTTTTTAGTTGTGGCATATAGATAATCTTATTGTCTACTATAATTTTCATATTAACTATCGCAAGAAAATTTTACTGCACTTAATTGGCATATTTATAGCATGCTGATGCACTTCTAAAACTCAATTATAATTATTTTAAAATTAAAATCTAATTATTTAATGTGTTCTACGAAAATTAAAAGAGTTATATATAAGAATTCAAAATATATTAGCTAGGTACTTACCTATTTCTTCTATGTCAAGGAAAAAAATGAAAAAAATTAATTATACATCCCAAATTAAAGATCTAGGTATATATTTTACACCCCATCCATCCAAAGATGGGATGAATTTCATCCATCACTTGATGTGATGGGTGGTGTGATGGGTAGAAAAGTTTTCCACCTGAATGACTAGAGGTGTAAGATGTACATTCATAATTGAATATACAGATAGCATTCCTCAAAAAAAAAAATCCTTCTGTTCACTATCGAATTTTTTACTACTTTTCGCCAAGATGACAAGACTTTAAAAATTCATGAATTTTGAATTTTAATGTCCATGTGTTTTGGATGTTGTATATTATATTCATAAATTTTGTGCATTGTAGTCATCGGATTAGGTTTGAATTTTAAGACAAGTGTATTAATAGTGAGATCGTACAATACATTTGCATCATTGACTCGTGGTCTTTTACATCAGACAATATATATATAAATATGTCTTCTATGTCAAGCCAAAAAACTCCCTCCGCTCGTTGTCAAATTTTGGACTATTTTTCGTCAAGATGACAAGATTTTAGAAATTCATGAATTTTGAATTTTTATGTCCAAGTGTTTTTCTTTTTTAAAAAAAAAAAAAAAAAGATAATAAGCTATCCGTTTCATTTAATACGAACATAAATTAGATAATTAGGTAATAGGAGTGAGACAGTCAGGTCCAAGTGTTTTGGATGCTGTACATTATATTTATCATTGAATTAATTTTAAGACAAGTATACTAATAGTTATAGCTGACAATGCATTTGCATCATTGACTTGGGAGTCTTTAGCCTTTTCTATAAGTTGTATTTAATTTCCTTTGTTTGGTGTGTCCCAACTTATTTGGTTCTCTTCCTAAGATTTCGTTTGAGATTGCGAGAAAATTATGTTATGTATAGTAAAAGGTTACGATAAAAAAATATTATATTTATTTTCGTATGTAATATCGCGTTGCGAATGTGGTTATATTAACTTTTTAATTAATTTAATATTTTAAATAATCTAATTATTTTATTAACTAATTATTTACCTATTAGATAATTAACTAATTAATTTATTAATTTATTAAATTATTTGTAGTTAATTAAATTATTTATTAATAATACTTATTATTGTTAATTATTTTATCAATTAATATTTAAAATTATTTAGTAATAATTAATTAAATAAATTAAATTATTATTTAATTAATATTTTTAAATTAATTAATTAGATAATTATATTATTATTTTAAAATTATAATTATTTTTATTTTTACTATTCCAATCTAACTATCCAAACGTTATTTTTCTTATTCTCAAAAACAACTCAATTTTCATCCAAATTTAAAATTAGCTTTATTCCTATTTATTCCTAAATTTATATTTATTATTAAAATAAATAATTCTAACTTATATCTGAACCAAACGCAGCCTAAAATTATTCATATCAGTACAACCACCAAATAATAAGCCCTAGTTATGCAAGAAAGAAAAACTTAGAAATGAATGGTGTGCGCTGGCTTTTAAAAGTATTTCAGCATGATATTATAAGACATAGCATCACTCGGTGAACATTTATTTATAAATTTATCTCTCTGTGCATGCTAAGGGATTAGACGAAGTGGAAAAGCTGTTTAACTCACTGGTGAAATTTTATTTGACCAGATATCGATTCTAATTTTTAAATTTAGCTATCAATAGTTATTAATCAAGTTCCATCTACTACAAAGTAATTAAACTTATCAAATTTGACAAACTTTTCAATTAAATTTGTAAAAATAAAATATCAATTCAAACTTGTGCGCTCTCCCGACAAGAGAACGGGAAACATAACTTCATATAATTAAGTTAAAGCTAAATTACACACAAAAAAAATAAAATAATAAATAAATAAATAAATAAATAAATAAATAAATTATTTGTCGAAAAGTTACGAAAATGTTTACATTCAACGAACTCATCAATTAATTTGATGAATCCTCTAATTTTTTTAAACTAAAATCACTTAATTTCAAAAGATGTAAAGATATGGTGGTCACAGTCAGAAATTAAGTTTGAAGTTGAGGGGCCATTTCAAAATCACTTGCAAATGAGGGCCTCTCTATTCATTTTCACCTAAAATTTATTTGTTTTTGTTTTTGTTTTTTTTTTTTTTTTTTTTGAGAGAGAGAAATGCAGCATGCTGTCGCTTCATTCAAGACGAGATTGAATTTAGGACAGCCGATAACCACAAAATAGCGGGCGGGCCCAACAAAAAAATAAAATAAAATAAAATAAAATAAAATTTATTTGTTTCAATCTTGTTGAACATAAATTTTCGTCTACTTAACGGGCGACTAGCTAGTTGGGAGGAAGTTAAAGGAAAGAAATAATTAGAGACTTGGTTGGGGAAGAAAACAAAAAAAAAAAAAAAAAACCTGGAGATCATAATAAATATAAATAAATAATTAACATTATTAATTAGTCCCCAATCTATAATTCAAGTTTTATTTTGATCCTCAAACTTTCAAATTCGACAATTGAGACACTGAACTTTTAAAAATATTTTATTTTAATCCTGAAGCTTTCAGCAATGTTTCATTTTTAGTTCTAACTTTGAAGTAAATATTATTGTTTGCATCTGATTTAATTATCTATATGTTTTTACATCATAAATTTATTAGTTTGCCACTGGCCTCGGTTTTCTAATTTATTAAACTAATTTCCTAACCAAAAAAAATTTATAACTCAGTAGATGACGGGAGGGATTATAACATGGGACGTGTAGCTGATAATTTACCCTCTAATTAATAGCAAATAAGCACAAAGGACTAAAGTGCACCTCTTTTAACAGTTTAGAATTTCTATAATCGAACTCGAATATTTGGGGTTCCAAGTGGAACTTGGTCCAAAGTTTGGGGGCTAGTGAAATTACCCAAAAAAATTTAGGTATAGAAGTTCTTTGTGGTTTAACACGTGTTTGGAATGTTGAAGTATTGCGCTTATATCTACTATATATATACATAGCCAACGCTATTGCTTAGATCGGTGAAGCATATAGTTGCAACAAGGACTACAACCATGCACCAGTTACTATTTACTCTCATACTATGGCTTTTAGGCTATCAAACCATCCTAACAAGTGGGAGTGGGTGCTTCGAGATCGAAAGAGAGGCACTACTTACCTTCAAAGTCGGTATTATCGATACGAGCAATCGCTTGTCATCATGGGCCGGTCGAGATTGTTGTAGTTGGCGGGGAGTGGTCTGCGACAACAACACAAGCCACGTTGTGAAGGTCAACCTTCGAAACAATTATATATATATGTATGCCAATTGGTCAGATTATTCCCTGCGCGGTGAGATCAATCCATCTTTACTTGCTTTAACTCATTTAAGCCACCTTGATCTTAGTTGGAATGATTTTGGTAGAATCTCTATTCCGAAATTTATCGGTTCGTTAAAAAGCTTGATGCATCTTGATCTCTCCGGTTCTAATTTCAGTGGTAAAATTCCATCTTTACTTGCTTTAACTCATTTAAGTCGCCTTGATCTTAGTTTGAATGATTTTGGTGGAATCTCTATCCCGAAATTTATCTGTTCGTTAAAAAGCTTGATGCATCTTGATCTCTCTGATTCTAATTTCAGTGGTAAAATACCAGAGCAACTCGGCAACCTATCTAATCTTCGCTATCTTGACCTTTCTTTTTCAACCTTCATATGTACAACACCTCCACAGCTCAATAATCTCTCTCGTCTGCATACTTTTTATTTGGAATATGCTTTTGCTTCGTACAACCCTTGTGTCGACAACCTTTCATGGCTCTCTCAGTTGTCTTCTATTAGGGTTCTTAATTTGAGCGGGGTGAACCTATCCAATGCTACAGATTGGTTACAAGTAGTAAACACGTTGCCTTTTCTAACGGATTTACGGTTAAATGATTGTCAACTTACTTACATTCCAACATCTCTTTCTCATGTCAACTTTACATCCCTAAAATCCCTGGGTCTTTATTATAATGGCCCCTTTAAAACCTCCTTACCCCCTTGGTTCTGGAATCTTACCAAGCTTTCCTATCTTGATCTCACAAGTTCTGGATTTCATGGAAGGATCCCAGACTCACTTGGAAACTTAACTTCTCTCAGCACTCTGTATTTAGGGTATAATGACTTTGATTTGGAAAGTACCATGCCTAGATCAATTAAAAATTTGTGTAATCTACGATCTATAGACTTGAGCGGCCTTGTTAACGGCGGAGATATTGCAGAGTTCGTAAGGATGCTTTGCTCATGGAAGAATCTAAATACACTACTGTTAGGAGATAACAAGCTTAATGGGAGTTTATTTGGATGGCTAGAGGAGATGAAGAATCTAAGCTATCTTGATGTCTACAACAATTCATTAGTAGGGCATGTTCCTCCTGAAATTGGGAAACTCTCAAATTTGCAATTGTTAGACCTCTCCTATAATTCCTTGCAAGGTGTCATATCTGAAGCTCATTTTGCCAACCTATCAAAGTTGGATATCTTGAACCTTGGCTCAAATTCTTTGATCATCGACGTGGATCAAAATTGGATTCCTCCATTTCAACTTTCAATTCTTGTTTTAGATTCTTGTCATTTTTTGCATCCTCAATTTCCAGCATGGCTTCAGTCACAAATGCAACTTTTTGAGCTAAGTCTGTCCAACACTAGTATTGCAGATACTATTCCTGAATGGTTTTGTAATTTGTCATTTTTTGACGTAGATCTCTCTCATAATCAGATTAGAGGCAAGTTGCCCATGTCCTTGCAATTTACAAATCTAGAATATCTTATTTTGAGGTCTAACGGACTTGAAGGCCCAATTCCGTCTTTGCCAAACAGGCTAGTAGTTCTGGACCTATCAAACAACTCTTTATCAGGAGAACTCCCTCAATGCTCGAAGAATTCGTCCCTTTTAGTCTTGGATTTGTCAAACAACAATCTTGCTGGCAAAATTCCTTCTTCAATTGGTTCACTGAGCTCGCTCACATTATTACACCTCAACAATAACAACTTCTATGGAGAACTTCCTTTGGAATTGAAACATTGCAATAATTTACTGTTCCTTGACCTTAGCAACAATAAATTCATAGGGAAAATCCCAGCATGGATAGGTGAAAACCTGCAGGATCTAGCAATATTGCAGCTGAGGTCAAATATGTTTGTGGGCGAAATTCCTTCAGAACTTGCACGACTTGCTCACCTCCAATTCTTGGATCTTGCGCATAACAATTTGACAGGATCAATACCACGTTCTTTTGGTAATTTCAGCGCTATGATCTATGATGGAAATGGATATACTATCAACAAGAGCAACTTTACATTTTTTGACTACAGTAACTACTTGCTTGTGGTAATACAAGGAGAAGAGTATCAATATTCTACCACCATTTATCTTCTCAAGATTATGGACCTCTCGGAAAACAATCTAAGTGGTCAAATTCCAGAAGAGATAGTTGCACTTGTGTTATTGGTTAGTTTGAATTTATCAGGAAATCATCTAACTGGAACGATTCCGGAAAGGTTAGGTGATATGCGCTCCTTGGAAACGCTGGACCTCTCTCTAAACGAGCTTCAAGGTGCTATTCCACAAAGCTTGTCGGCATTGACATTTTTGAACTACTTGAATTTATCTTATAACAATTTATCTGGAAGAATTCCAACTGGAAATCAATTGGGCACACTCGATAAACCTTCAATTTATATTGGCAACACTTATCTTTGTGGACCTCCGACGGAAAAGAATTGTTTTGAAAATGAAACAATGCCTAATGTTGTTGGAGACAATGGTTCTAAGTCTACATGGCCATACCTCAGCATGGAACTAGGGTTCATCGTTGGATTGTGGAGTGTGTGCGGCATCCTAATATTCAAGGAGTCCTGGAGTAGCGCCTATTTTCAAATGATTGATAGGCTATACGATAAAATATATGTGATAATAGCAACAAACATGAGAAGGTTGAGTAGAAAAATGCACGGATGAAGTCCAATTTCTGCAATTTATCTTTATATATGGTGTGTTTTTTGTTTTTCTTATAAATTCACAACATTCTCTTATATATAATATTTGCTTAATAATAATGTCTACTTCATGTGAGATTTTTTTTAAAAAAAAATTCTTTTGAGTATTAATACTAATGTGAAATGCTGGATTTGAGAAAGTGGGTAGCGCTGCATGCATTACCCCTTTTTTATTTTATTCTCATTTTGTTCCTACTAGCTAATTAATTTATGCTTCGAAAAAAAAAAGAAGAACAAATTGTCTCCTCTTGTATAAGAGTATTGTGTGGAATTAATTTACTAACCTTGTATTACAAGGATTTAAAAGTTGCACAAGACAGAGTAATAGTTGGAAGAGAAAGAGAACTCTTCCATCAGAAAAAAAAAAAAAAAAAAAAAAAAAAAAAAAAAAAAAATTAGAAAACAAAGATCTACTATCAAACTTGTTAGAAAAATCTTTTATCTTTTCAAATTAATTTTTTAAATAATTTAAATTTAATTTAAACTCAAAATAATATAAAACAAGGTTTAGATGAAGCCTGTGAATGTCGAGGCGTGCGTGAGCACTGTCCTAGAAGCAAGATTGCCCCTCTACGTGCGAGGCTCCGGCAATCACCCCTAGCGATACAACGACCACTGTCCACCCCGTCGGCAACGACTCCGGGATGGTGCGTAGCGAACCTAACAGTTTTCAGAGATCCAGCAAAAATATAAACTCAAAGAGGAAAATCACTGTGTGTAAATCTCAGTGTAAATTAGAGAGGAAAAATTGAAACTTAAGAGAAGATGCTGTGTATATTTTTCTTAGCCCACAAGCCTTCTCATGCTCTCTTTTTAAAGAGCCCAAAACCCACAGGAGACAAGCTCCAACGGATCTTTTCTTGGGCAGCCCACAAAGGCCCTTCCCCAGGAAAGCCTTTGGGTAGCCTGAGAAACAAATTCCCAATGTAGGCATTAAAGGCAAAAGTCAAATGGACCAAGTCAAAAACGCGCAGGCTCGGCCCAGCCCGTGTGTGTATTAGAAAAGCCTTGCTCATAATTCCTAACCAATACATACACAAGAGAGGGAGTAAATAAACCCACTCTACATGTGATGAATTTTCGATGTGGGACTAAACATTACATGTAGAGGGGAAATGGATTTGGGCTCCCAGGCAAAGCCCATTGATATTGGGCTGCTCAGAAAAGCCCAAAGGCCAAAACACAAGTTTTAAATCACAAAAACTAATTAAAACCCAACAATCCCCACATGATTTAAAACTTGTAAAAACGAAATACAAAATAAAGTAAAAGAAATACAAAAACTAAAACAGATACTGGATCCCTTATACCACGTATTCGACGAAGGTACCTTTCGGGTTTGAACCTTCACTTAGTACAGGTCTATGTACATCCGAGGGCACAATGGTGGACTTCGCCTTGAACCAAGGCCGGTGAATCGGATTTCCACAAACAGTACACATGGTACAGCCGTTTAGGTTCTATGCGGGTTAGCGCTTTTATGGCCATGCGCTCATATCGATTCATGTGTGTTTTTAGGGAACCGCCCTCTTCCCACAGTCGTGGCCTCACGACTACACACATATAGTAGGTCCTGATAAGGGTGCCTGTAAGGTCACACCCTGCCTCAAGCGTCTCGGAACCATTCAGGGTAAAACCCTTACAATCCACTTGCATAAATGAGCACTGTTACCATAGGGATGAGTATATAAAATCAGTGCTCCGAACAACTACCAATTCGACTTGTTTCTACCCATTGAACCTCCAAGAGGTTGGGTTGCCGTCGCCGGTAGTTTCTATTGTGGGCTAAGCCCCATCCCCCTCGACGATTCTAGGATCACTGTCCTAGACAAACCTTTAGTAAGCTGATCAGCTAGGTTTTTTGTAAATCTCACAAATTCTAATGCAATTACATTTTCCTTAATATTCTGCCGAATATACTTTTGTCTTACCTTCATAAATCTATTCATCTTTGTTTCCATATTTTCTTGAGCACACTTGTCAATAGCAGATTTGCAATCACAATGTATACATACAGGTGCCAAAGGTCGCTCCATCAGTGGCAAGTCATACAGAAATTCTCTAATCCACTTAGCCTCTGCTACAGTGGTATCTAAAGCTATTAATTCAGATTCCATTGTACTTCTAGCTATCAATGATTGTTTCGATGACTTCCAAGAAACAGCTGCTCCACCAAGGAGAAAAATAAATCCGGTGGTTGACTTTACATCAGCTGTATCACTTATCCAGTTAGCATCACTAAATCGTTCTAATACAGCAGGGAATCCACAAAAATGCAATCCATAAGATACAGTGCCTTTCAGATATCTCAAAACTCTTTCTAAGGCATTCCAATGTTCTCTATTTGGGTTATGAGTATATCTTCTCAATCTGTTCACATCATATGCTAAATCAAGTCTAGTGTAATCTATAAGATAACCTAGAGATCCTATAATCTGAGCATACCTATTCTGTCCTATAGGATCACCTTTATTCTTCTTAAGATGTACACTAGGATCATAAGGTGTTATAACAATCTTGGAATCAAAATATTCAAATTTCTTTAACACTTGTTCACTGTAGTGAGATTGACTCATAATAATTTCATTTGATTTTCTTATGATCTTCATATTCAGAATCACATCAGCTTGCCCAAGATCCTTCATATCAAAGTTATTATTAAGTAATTTCTTAACATCCATTATCACATCCATATTTGTTCCAAAGATCAAAATATCATAAACATACAAAAATAGGATTACTATCTGTCCATTGTATTCCTTAGAGTACACACATTCATCAGACATGTTCACATGAAAACCAGCTTTCACAACTAAAGAGCCAAATTTCAAATGCCATTGCTTAGGAGTTTGTTTAAGTCCATATAAAGATTTTGTCAACTTGCAAACTTTGTTTTCATGTCCAGCAACAATAAATCCCTCAGGTTGCTTCATATAAATTTCTTCCTCTAAATCACCATTTAGAAAAGCAGTCTTAACATCCATCTGATGAATAATCAAATTATGGATAGAGGCTAAAGCTAGCAGAATCCTAATAGAAGTAATCCTAGCTACATGAGCATAGACATCAAAATAATCTACACCAGACTTCTGGAAAAAACCCTGAGCTACCAGTCTAGCCTTATACTTATCTACAGACCCATCTGATTTCAATTTCTTCTTAAAGATCCATCTACATCCTACAGGCTTACAACCTACAGGTAAATCAGATAACTTCCAAGTATGATTCTGTACAATAGATTGCATCTCCAACTTAACAGCTTTTTTCCAAAATGATGCATCTACAGAAGTCATAGCTTGGTCAAAGGTAGAAGGGGTATCTTCTACAAGAAGGACACAGAAATCATCACCAAAAGTCTTCTCAATCCTAGTACGCTTACTTCTCCTAGGTTCAGACTCTTCTATAGGTTCACTAGTGCTGAGTCTACTAGATCCAACTATAGTCTCAACAGGAACAGGTCTATCTACTCTAGTTCTAAAAGGAAAGATATCCTCAAAGTATACTGCATCTCTAGCTTCAATAATTGTATTGTTAGAAATCTCATTAACCTCAGAATTTACCACCAAGAATCTATTAGCATTACTACCATCTGCATAGCCTAAGAAAACAGTATCCACAGTTTTAGGACCAATCTTTCTCTTCTTATTTTCAGGAATCTTTACTTTAGCTAGGCAACCCCACACTTTAAAATAATTCAGATTAGGTTTCCTACCCTTCCAAATTTCATAAGGAGATACAGAAGAACACTTGTGGGGAATCCTATTAAGAATTATACAAGCAGTCATCAAAGCTTCACCCCACAAGTTCTCGGGTGCACAAGAACTAATAATCATTGAATTTACCATATCCATCAAAGTTCTATTTTTCCTTTCAGCTACTCCATTAGATTGAGGTGTATAAGGTGCGGTCACTTGATGTACTATTTCAAATTCTTGACAGAAAACAATCATCTCATTTGATGTATATTCACCTCCTCGATCAGATCTTAAAATCTTAATTTTCTTATCCAATTGATTTTCAACCTCAGCTTTATAAATCTTAAATTTATTCAAAACTTCATCTTTATTCTTATTCAGATAAATATAGCAATACTTCGAATGATCATCAATGAATGTTACAAAATATTTGCTTCCACCCCTACTGGGTCTACATCCATCACACACATCACTGTGTATAAGTTCTAGCAGATCAGAATCTCTATCTACAGATCTAAATGGTCTTCTAGGTTCCTTAGCTTGCACACATATTTCACATCTATGATCATTTGAAACAGACTTAGGAATTAAATCCAAATTCATCAATCTCTTAATAGTATTAAAATTCACATGTCCCAATCTTCCATACCAAACATCAGATGAAACAACATTCAAAATCAAACTTTCATTAAAAGTAAAAGTCATCACACAAAGCTTAAATAAACCATCACTCAAAAATCCTTTCCCAATAAAGTTCACACCTTTAGTAATTACTACCCTATTACATTCAAAAATAAACTTAAAACCTTGCTGAACTAAAAGAGAAGCACTAATCAAGTTCTTCCTAAGATCAGGAACATGATGCACGCCGTGCAAGGAAAGAGTCTTCCCAGAGGTCAACTTCAGGTCCACTCGACCAGTCCCAAGCACGCGCGAAGATGCTGCATTTCCCATGTTCACCGATCCTCCACTTGAGTCCTGATAAGTGGAAAACCAAGAACGGTCAGAGCAAGCATGTACATTTGCTCCAGTGTCAATCCACCAATCAGAAGAACTAAGAACAAGGTTAACCTCGGGTAAGCTAGTTCCTAACCTGATAGTGGAGTCAGAAGGGTCGGGTACATCAGTCAATATGTTCAACTGACGCTCAGGAGGAGCTCCCTTCTTCTTTGGCGCGGAAGGCCGAGTCTTGCGAAAATAGCAGTCCTTCGCAAAGTGGTTCGTCTTCCCGCACACTAAGTTAACAGGTTTAAATTTAATCAACAATAATTATACTAATTTTTAAATAACAGTGTAGTGGAATCTATAGTAATAGTACTATAGAAATAGTACAAACAGAAATTCTAAACAATTACACGAACAGTAGATTAAATTATGCAAACAGTATAGAATATGTTAAGCTTAAGACCACAGTGTACTAACTCTTATGTAGTAACAGTACTTAACAATATTTTGATAATTAAATAATGCTAACAGTGTACTATGCCAACACAATAGTAAATATAAGTAGTACGAACACTGTTATAGTTAACAGTATTAGAGTAACAATTTTACTAATTATATGAACAGTACGTACTAACAGAGTATATGAACTATTTAAGTAGTACGGACAATATAAGTATAATAACAATTTTATAAAAGCAGTACGTACTAACAGAGTATATAAAATGAACTATTTAATAAACTAATTAAATATTTATCTTAATCACAAGGCAACAGTATTTCACTAATTATATGAAAAGATAAAATGAAAGTAATCTTGCTTCTAGATTGTTAGAAAAATCTTTTATCTTTTCAAATTAATTCTTTTAAATAATTTAAATTTAATTTAAACTCAAAATAATATAAAACAAGGTTTAGATGAAGCCTGTGAATGTCGAGGCGTGCGTGAGCACTGTCCTAGAAGCAAGATTGCCCCTCTACGTGCGAGGCTCCAGCAATCACCCCTAGCGATACAACGACCACTGTCCACCCCGTCGGCAACGACTCCGCGATGGTGCGTAGCGAACCCAACAGCTTTCAGAGATCCAGCAAAAATATAAACTCAAAGAGAAAAATCACTGTGTGTAAATCTCAGTGTAAATTAGAGAGGAAAAATTGAAACTTAAGAGAAGATACTGTGTATATTTTTCTCAGCCCACAAGCCTTCTCATGCTCTCTTTTTAAAGAGCCGAAAACCTACAGGAGACAAGCTCCAACGGATCTTTTTTCTTGGGTAGCCCACAAAGGCCCTTCCCAAGGAAGGCCTTTGGTAGTCTGAGAAACAAATTCCCAATGTAGGCATTAAAGGCAAAAGTAAAATGGACCAAGTCAAAAACACGCAGGCCCGGCCCAGCCCGTGTGTATATTGGAAAAGCCTTGCTCACAATTCATAACCAATACATACTCAAAAGAGGGAGTAAATAAACCCACTTTACATATGATGAATTTCCGATGTGGGACTAAACATCACATGTAGAGGGGAAATGAGTTTGGGCTCCCAGACAAAGCCCATTGATATTGGGCTGCCTAGAAAAGCCCAAAGGCCAAAACACAAGTTTTAAATCACAAAAACTAATTAAAACCCAATAAAACTGCTATTTTTTAGGTATAAAACATCTCAAAATTAGCTAAAAAGAGAGAAGAAAAAATATAGCGCATAAATATTTTATATGATTTGGCCGCAGACTTATCTTCATAAATGAAAATGGTCCAAAAATTTTACTGTAAATAAAATAAAAACCAAAAAAATGTCTTTTCTTAGAAACTTTATATCTCAAATAAATCCAGTATATAGTTTTCTCATGTAAGTGACAAAAACCTTTACATGGTAGCCGTTGCATCTAATTATTACAAAAGAAAATTCTTTTCTCTAAAAAAAGTACAATCTTTTAATCCATTAGAATGAGTTACTTGGGTGTGGTTCTCGTGACGAGAGGTGGAATGCATTTGCGTCGTTTACATCAAAGGAAAAAAGGAAAAAAATAGAAATAAGAGTTGCGACAACCCATTTGCAGATAATAAATCCAATCTAAAAAGTATATATATGATCGGCGGTGAAACACGCTGTTTGCCGATTATTTGATGATCTCCATGGTTGGTATTAATTCGCTACATGAAGTCGGCACTAGAAAGCAGAACTTTCTCTGTTGGCCCTGCTAAACTCGGCAATGTAGCATCTTACATTGACCACTTAATTACAATTGGTTAAAAAAAAAGCGGTGTATCAAGACCCACTGAGCTATAAACATTTTTGAAATGGCTCGCTCAGCTACATATATATTTTTGACATTTTTCAAACTTGTAATTTATTTTAGTTGAGTTATTTCAATGTATTAAATAAAAATTATTAAATTTAATAATTCTATTAATTATTAGCTGTTAATTATTTTAATTTTATTTATCGCTAAGTATTCAATATTACATTTATTAGAATTATTGGCCGAATCCACTGGCTGAGCCCCTCGTCCTCCATGAGTGTGCTCTCCCCTCGGATGCCTTGATCCGTCATGAGCGAAGGCTGAGTCCCCTTCTCGAGCTTCTTTATTCTCCACTACTCTCTACTGCTATCTATGTAATCTCTATCTCTCTTCTTCTTATTCTCACGGTTGTAACATATATATATATATATATATATATATATATATATATATATATATATATATATATATATATATATACTATTCAGACTAGACCTGATCCGCAGTCATTTTTGTTACAATCACTTAGGAGGTGTTTGGTTGCACGTAAAATTATGAAAAAAAAAATTGGTGAAAAAAATATTTTACATTTTGTAATGTTTGATTTGTAGGAAAAAAAAATTTCTATCAACATTTGTTTGGTTGAAAAAAAATATATATATATTTATTTTGTTAGGTGAAAAAAATACATACTTTTTTTTTTTTAGAACTTGAGATTTTATTTTTTATCAATTTTCGACGGAAAATAAAAATACATTATTTTTTTTCAAATTTATAAAAGTAATTTTTCGAAAAAAAAAATTACTGATAAACAAGCATACAGAAAATAATTTTTTAAACTAAAAAATAATTTTTATTATATTTTACTGCCAATCAGACACACCCTTAGACATCGATCCTAACTTCTACATATATGTTTGCATTATCACTGATTAACTAAAATTATTAATTTTCCTCGCCACAATTTGGTGCGAAACAATAAATATGCAATTTATTTCTCCACTACACATTTATTGACAACAACTAAATACCTTTTGTTAGTCACACATAAATAATCTACGGTTTATTTTTATTGTTTTAAATTTTATGCCCAAAGAATTTATTATCACAATTAGCGTATCATGCACGGTACTTTTAAAATTCAATCATAGATCCTTCCAAATTACACTTCTAAAGTTCGATGTTTCCAAATTATTCCAATGGATCGCATCCCATGCCATCTAGGTTGTTTTACTCTCTAAAACCCTCGAGTGTAGGGAGATAGAGATACTTCCATTAATTATTAGGATCAATGAAAACTACGTATTGATCTTTTCGTTGCTTGATCGTCGTTGATGCTTCACATAAATGAAAACTACTGATTGTACATATACTACACATATATTTCTTGCTCTTGCTCTTTTGGCGGACGTACAAGATACGTTGTTCGTATCGGCCCCAATTCTTAGTTATTACTTTTCTATTCGACCCAGGCTGATTGGTCTTTATTTTTTTCTTATTTTTCTCTCTCTTCTTCTTCTTCTTTTTTTTTTTTTTTTTTTTTTTTTTTTTTTTTTTTTTTTTTTTTTTTTTTTTGAGGATTGAATTGTTTGCATAGAATTTTCTAAATATTTGGCCAGTCACGTATTAATCATATGCAATCCACATCTGTTAGGAATTTTTTTTTTTTTTTTCTATGATATTTTTAAAATACTTGGTGCTTGTACATTACTAAATTTAAACCAGAAATAAAAATCTTCGTGCTATTCTACGACATCAAAGAAGTTATATATAAGGATTAAAAAATTATAAGTAACTATTTCTTGATCCAATTAAAAAATTGTAAGTACATATTTGAATTATGTTTGGTTAATTTAGATGTTGAAAAAATTAAAAAAATTAGAATCCCATTCCAATTTCAAAATCTAAAATATGTGAACCAAACTAGACCTAAGTGTTTTTAGCAAATTAAATTTAAATTTTTCAGTAAAATATTTTTTAGTAATTCATCAAATTTAATAGCTTTTGAAACTTATTTTTAGTAATAATATTGAACTATTAAATGGCATGTAGCTGATATAACTATTAAATTTAATAAAAATATAAATTGATTAATTATTATAACTCAAATCGAACTATTATATTTAATATATTTTTTTTCGTTATTAGCTAAATTTCACTAATCCTAGCTTCTACAACATCATTATCCGGTGATCAATTAAAAATCTCTTTTCTTTCCTTGACTAAATTTGGCGTAAAAAGAAAAGCAATGTATTTCTCAACTGTACATGACCAATGAACTACACAATTATCAATGGAAAATATTTTCTGTACATTCCAAACGGAATGCATGTACATCTTACACCTATCTATTTTATATAGAATGAGATGAATTTCACTTGTCACTTCGAAATGACGAATAAAATTTTTTTTATCTTAGAATGGACAAAGTGTATATCGTACACCCTAAATAAAATGTACGGATAGCATTGCTCATCATCAATAGAGGAAATTGGCTCTACAAAGCCAAACCTGATGTTGAATTTATTCTTAGTGTTTGATGTTTGAAGTTCAAGCCCAACTCCAAAAAAATTTCAAGCCAGATTGGGTCGGTCAGGTGATCAAGGATTATCTCAACTTGCTCAGACTCCCGGGGCTTTGATTAGTACTTAATTATTTTCCAATCTCCTCATTAAAACTTTATCATCGGACCAGATTAACCAACCCGATATGTGAAACATCGGTCCAACGGATCAAATTTAATTTTTCTTTTATATATATAATTTTTAAATTTGTATGATTTGTTTGGACATAGTACTTTTCCTTAGCCACATATAAATAGTCTACGGTCGACTATTTATTTATTTTTTATTGTTAGAAAAAATTGTTGATGCAACTTGCATATCTTGTGTAGCACTTTTAAAAATAAGTGGTAGTTGCTTCAAAATTAAAATCTAATCATTTAGGTCCTATTCGAATATATATTAGAATAAATTATTCAAGTATGAAGATTTTTTAAATATGATTGTAACTAAAGAGTTTGATTTTTTTATTTTTTCAAAAATCTTAATGCCCATAATTTAATTTAATAGAATAGCATATTTAACATATGAGATGATTTATTATATTTTTTTTTAAAATTAATTTTTTAATTAATATCTCTCTAATTATGTCATTATTATTTAATAATTAATATCATTATAGTAATTAATATCTCTCTACTTAGGGCCTAGTGGGTCGAATCTATTTTTTTGCCTTTTTCCATCGTATTTGTTTGCGTGTAGATAGTATATATGTTGTCTACTATTTTTACAATTT
Source organism: Tillandsia fasciculata (assembly GCA_029168755.2). NCBI lineage: Eukaryota > Viridiplantae > Streptophyta > Magnoliopsida > Poales > Bromeliaceae > Tillandsia > Tillandsia fasciculata. Next base: position 21,154,189 of record CM054945.1, on the reverse strand, counting down.
TTATCATCACAAGAAATTATTACTGCACGTAGAGTACAGCATAATGTATTCTATGATGTATTCTTATAAATCTCAATCATTGTTGCTTTAAAATCAAAATCAAATTATATAATGCATTCTATGAAATTAAAAGAATTATATATATAAAAGATCATATTCAAAAGTTATAATTAATTAGATACCTATTTCTTCTAGATCAAATAATAAAATCCCCCTTTGTGAATTTTCGAATTTTGGAATACATTCCCCCAAGAAGACGTAGAAATTTTCAAATTTATGAATTTTTACACAAGAATATTGTTTTAGTTTTGAATTATAAGGCAAGTGTACTAATTACAGTTAACAATGCATAAACAATCCGGTGCACCTGGTGCGCGCAATAATTAATATTCATTTCCCTCCGTTAATGAAAATTACTCTTTTCCTCGTTAATGCTAATTCTCATCCCCACAAGTTCACCCAAAATTAATTTCATCTAATATATATTAATTTCTTGGAGGGCCTTTTCGGGTTACGTTAATTGGCTTAGTTATATATTATTAGAGTACTCACGATTCCATATCTACTATATATTTAGTCAACATTCTCTATGTGTAGAAAATTTAATTAGTCATATCTGCTATTTAATTAGTCAACATTCTCTATGTTGCGTAGAAAATTTAATTTCACGTACGTTCAAATTTCGAATCAACAGGGATCGATTTAACCGCATCTAATTAACATCTAACAGGTTTTGATATCGATAGTGCCTACATATATATATATATATATATATATATATATATATATATATATATAGGCATGATTAAGTTATTAATTTGTTTACACAATTAAAGGCTTAACTGATAAAGTTAAGTTTATTTGGAAGAGTCGGCAAAGTTCCAAGTTATTTTTTTCTTTTTTCTTTTTTCTTTTGTTATAGGAATAGTTAATTAGATGTAGCTACAAGAAAAGCGGCCTTTGGCGACGCTTTTTGAGGCACATAACAACGCGCAAAAGCGTCGTCAATATGATCGCCGACGCTTTAGAAAGCGTCGGGAAGTGGGTCGGTAAGTGCAGTGACGAGAGAAATATAACGACGCTTACAAAAGCGTCGGTAAATATGCCGTCGCATTATTCCCGACGCACTAAAGCGTCGTTATTTTCGTCGGTAATAGCAATCTATTGTCGACGCATTAAAGCGTCGGCAAATGATCGTCGATTTACGACGCTATAAAGCGTCGCCTATTTTTCTTTTTCCCGACGCACGAAAGCGTCGTTATTTTGGTTGGTAATAGAAATTATTGTCGACGCATTAAAGCGTCGGCAAATGATCGTCGATTTACGACGCTATAAAGCGTCGCATATTTTCCGTTTTCCCGACGCATGAAAGCGTCGTTATTTTGGTTGGTAATAGGAATCTATTGTCCACGCATTAAAGCGTCGGCAAATGTATATATATATATAATTTGCAATACAATTTGCAATACAAACAAAAATGTATAGATCAAACAAAAATTTGCAATACAAACAAAAATTCAAGTAAGAACCAAAATCTATTTCTCATACACATTTATAATCAAATAACTAATCACAATGACAACAACATAAATAAATAGTCAAAATATAAACTTCATTCCAAATGTATTTTGTTACTAAGTCAAAACAGTAACAATCTATTTGCATATAAAGTTAGTTCCAAAAGTATGATACTTCTAAATTTTACAAAATTAAAACTAACAAAAAGTCATCTAAATCGGGCGCAAAAGTGCGGACAAGATCTATCCATTGTTGTGACACAATTTCGGGCGGAACATTACTAGCAATCTCTGCTTGTGTACTTTTAGGCTTTTTATATTTTGCTTTAAGCTCGTGCTTGTAGTCTTTCCATTTTCTACTTACTGATTTCAACACCCATGCTTCAACTTGTTTGCAATCATCTGAAGAGAAGCTCTATTTTGCAATCATCTGAATAATTATTAATTAACAACAAGTCAGTGACGGCAAGAGTTAAACCTGCTAGCTCATTATAAAAGATCAATTTGTTTTCAACATTTTGCACATGCTGTACCTTAGAGATGGTTAGAGCAGGACTCCACTGCTCCTTGAGAATATCCAAGCAAATGCTACCATTACTATTGATGTTTGGATGGAAGACCTTTGTCTTGAAAGCAACCTAAAAGTGCAAATAATGATTAATGACATCAAATGATTCAACAAATTACGCACCACAACAAGAGTTAATTACGATTAGCTCATAAACTGATAATATGCTGATAATACAGAAATACAGAAACATGAGTGACAATTCTCACCCTTAGAATAAGTAGAATAATTATTATGCTAATTTCTGGCATGATATTAAACTTCAAGCCTGGTATTTTGGACCTGATAATGCAGCTATTCTCCTCTGCCATAAATCTATGGAGGTACTAACACAATGGCTCACTTTCCAGTTTTGAGATACAGGGCAGAATGGCTTTTCTAAATCCCGACCTTTTTTCATTAAAAATAACAACTAACTGAAGTTTACGTCGATCATCAAAGAAGTGCATAAAATGATGGTTCAGAATCCACAAGGATGCATATATCAAGCACTAGATGAAATAGAATCACAGAAACAGCTGCCTTTACACAATGAAAGTGCCATAAATAAGAAACTATATTAGCTAATTATTATTGCAGGAACTTCATGATATATGACATGAAAATCTCTGCTACGATACCATGGAAAAAATAGATGACTTGATCACTTTTCATATCAATCATAGTACACCTACAGCTTCGCCATCCACTAAACTTAATTGCAAGATTATCACAGGCCACAAACAATTAAACAACTAAAAAGAAATGTAGTATATATTCAAAGAACAAGGAAATTCCTCATTCCAAAATTTGCAGGATTTTAGCATGTCAATCAATATAAATATATTCCACACTATTTTGACAGGAAAATACAGTAGTTTGTAAGAAACAGTAAATGCATACACATTTGGAAGTTTTAACTTGAACAGAATTTGCTTGTTAGATGGATAAGCCCAAGAGAATGAACAAAACCATAGAGGTCATTAGATGGATGAGCAAAAGAGAGAATTGAACCATGTGGCATGTGTAACTGATGATGTGCGGAGGAATCGTAATACCTTTGGGGGCTTGAAAGGATAATCTGGAGGAAAATGAATATTCACTAAAAATACACCTCCGGCATATGGACTATCAGGGGGTCCCATAATTGTTGCTTGCCAATGGAACATGTCTTCAGCAGCAGGACCTGTAAAATAAAAGTATTACAAGAATCAACTACAAATATTACTTTGCAACTCATCTCTAAACTATACAACAATAATGATAGAGTAGTCAGGACACAAGTGTGAAGTATCTGAGAATGCTTAACAGCTCTGAAACAAACAAGCCAAACAAACCTGCACTGCAGGAGGTAGGAGGATCCTTCTGCAGATCCTTCAGTTCCTTCAAGATGCGTTTTGATGCCATGGCGAGCTCTGCAAACAAAAATACAAGAGAACTATTAGTTATTAAACAGCGGAGAACTCCGATAAAAACGGTAATGATGCGTCAATAATGAAAAGCACCAGAAAAACAAGTGCTTGAATGCTAGAATGCTAATGGGGACAAGGATCTTTATGATGCACTAGAACCTGAGATAACCCAAAATGACGGAAAAAAACATAGAGCAAGATGAACAAAAATATCAAGCAATTTTGGTCAATCTAAAGGTGATTCCACTGTACTAGAAAAATAGAAACAACTAGTTTCTCAACCTCTTCAATCACATACATGTGAAAAACTCATTTCACACTCAAGGTCCCCTAAGAAAGCTCTTATATCGCCTTTTCTTATCATCGAATATCCTCTACTCAACCTTCTTCTCCATGTTCTCCTCTACCTGTTCTTCCAAACCAAATGCTTTAAACTTCTAACACTAGAAAACAACTTTTCCGACCATTTCCCCTCATAATCTGCATCTATCAATCCCATTGAGTTTGAAAAAACTAAAGTACGCCAAGGAATTTGGCAAAAAAAAAAAACCAATTTTCAGGTGCTAAAACCAATTTTTTACTCAAATATAACATCAAAATCTACTACTCTCAACACAGGGAAATGCAATTTCAGTTCCATAAGAAGTGAGAAACTCAACCCATGCATGCATAAGTGAAGAAGTAGGTTTCTACATGCTTCTTTTTGTTGATAGATTAACATACTATTGTACCTCTCAGTAGGTTTCCAAAGTAAAAAGTTGCCAGAAGGTAGTAAGACTACATTAGAACAACTACTGGCACTTACTTCAAAAATTGAAACCAAATAAGCATATGAGATCATACCTGCCACCTGAAAGGATATATTAAGTGGCAGATGGCCTCTGACACTAGAGTTAATAATGTATACCTACAAGAGGAAGAAGAAGAATCAGCTTCAAGCTTGAACACAAATATATTCACTCATAATAGATGGGGCATAGAGATGTAAATGTAATGGCCTAGGAAAACAGAAAAAAGCAAAACACTATAACTCCTCATACTCTTCACGTGCTAAGCAAAACACTATAACCACATAGGTTTGCTGAAATTCTTGACAGGCATATAGTTAGATCATGAAGAGAAGCAAAAAAGGGATTTAATATCTATACTTGAAATTATTTGTAATATAGAGAAAATGGCATAAAGCACAATGGAACATGACAACTGTCAGAAGCATTTTGGATATCATTAGAAAATCTATATTTACAAATACCATCTCACACAAAATTGTCACCAAAAAAATAAAAGAGAATTTAAAGCATTTCCTTGGAGAATTACTCGTGATCAACTTGAAAGCAGGAATTAATGAAATCAAAAATAAGTGTTTCTGAAATGCATAAACAGAATATCAGAGAGATTACATCTTGTTTGTAGTGTACTCTAGTATTGTATTTTAACAAAATTTATAGGTCAAAAAAACATAAAATACACAACATAATAACTAATGAAAGCCAAGCAGAGAATGCATGAGTCCAATGACCAAAAAGAAGAATTATATGTGAACATTACCTACAACCAGCAGGGGAAAGACAAAGAACAAACAATTCCTCTAGAGCGTCACGAAGGACTCGAAAACTGGGTGAATGTGATACAAGACAAATACATTTATCAGCAAATGAATTTTCTGGAATTTGATATGCTTCAATGATATCTTCACAAATTGAATCTCGAAATGCAATGCAGCTGACATAAATTTTTGAACCATCTCCCTCTACACTCTCAACCAACCTAACGATATAAACGAAAACTAACATCTCCGTTAAAAAGTGTCGGTTGCTTTTTACAGTAAAAAAATAAGAAAGCACATGTAAATAGCAACGAAAGTAGATGTAAATAACTTGATAAAAGCTTTCGATGGATCTATTTAATTTTCTCATCTAAACAGTATAATAGGTCAAATATTTTATTTTTTTAACAAATATATATAGTATTTATTTTGTTCTAAACAGATAAATTAATTTTAATACTAAAGCAAAAGGCAAAAAAATTAGACAAATACAACTTTTGTAAAGGGCAAAATCCTAACCCATCATCTAATTTTATTAGAATTTTAAAGGCAAACAAACAAAGCACTAACTACCTTATGGAGAATACTGATTTGGATGCCAAAAAAAAAAAAACTCAGAACCAATCTTAATTTTCGGCTTTAAAAAAATAATAGACTTCAATAGGACTGAAGAAAAAATTAGTTACCTAGAGTTGGAAAAGAGATGGTAGTTGTAGCTGTGGCGGTGGGGGGTGAAAGTGGCGGCGGCGACGAAGAGACGCGGTGGTCGCCGCGCGCGTTGGGAGGAGGATGGAGAGGCGAGGTGCCGCGCTCGTTGGGAGAGGTGGCGGCGGCGGCTGTGGCGGTCGGGGCGGCGGCGGCTGTGGCGGTGGGGGGCGGCGACGGCGGCTGTGGCGGTGCGGGGCGGCGGCGGCGGCTGCGGCGATGAAGAGGCAAGGCGCGTTGGGAGGTGGATGGAGAGCCGATCGGATGCTGCGCGAGATGGTGGTGGTGGCTGTGGTGGTGGGGGTGAGGGGGTGGCGGCGGCGATGAAGAGGGGAGCACGCGTGTGAGATGAAAAGTAAAAAAAAAAAATTACTGTCTGTGTGTTGTGTGCGTGTGTGTGTGTGTTGAGATGAAAAGTAAAAAAAAAAAAAAAAAAAAAAAAAAAACAGGGCTGTGGCGGTGGGGAGGGAAAAGGCAAAATATTTTTTTCATTTCCCGCCATATATTATTTGCCGACGTAAAAGCCAAGCGTCGTTAAAATTTCGACACTAAAAAAATTTTACGACGCTTTTTAGGTGCGTCGTCGTAAAAGCGTCGGTATAGACCCCTTTTTTTGTAGTGACAAGGACTCTGTAGAGAGAGAGAGAGAGAGAAAGAGAAAGAGATGGACAAATTAATGAAGGGATCTATTGTAGACCCGAGCACCAATTATAAATACACGTTATATTGTACATAGATCTATATATAGTAGCCATTGCCATTGCCATTGTGTAGAGCTATAAAATATACCAGTCACGAGGTCCATGACCATGCAGTACCGTTTGCTACTTCTTCTCGCACTATGGCTTTTAGGCCATCATGCTATCTTAACAAGCGCATGCTTCGAGATCGAAAGAGAGGCACTACTTACCTTCAAAGCCGGTATTATCGATACGAGCAATCGCTTGTCATCATGGGCCGGTCGAGATTGTTGTAGTTGGCGGGGAGTGGTCTGCGACAACAACACTCGCCACATTGTGAAGCTTAACCTTCGAAACAATTATATTTATGCCAATTGGTCAGATTATTCTCTGCGCGGTGAGATCAATCCATCTTTACTTGCTTTAACTCATTTAAGTCGCCTTGATCTTAGTTGGAATGATTTTGGTAGAATCTCTATCCCAAAATTTATCAGTTCTTTAAAAAGCTTGACACATCTTGATCTCTCCTGTTCTAATTTCAGTAGTAAGATACCATCTTTACTTGCTTTATCTCATTTAAGTCGCCTTGATCTTAGTGGGAATGATTTTTGTGGAATCTCTATTCCGAAATTTATCTGTTCGTTAAAAAGCTTGATGCATCTTGACCTTTCTGGTTCTAATTTCAGTGGTAAAATACCTGAGCAACTTGGCAACCTATCTAATCTTCGCTATCTTGACCTTTCTTATTTAAACTTCAAATGTACAACACCTCCACAGCTCATCAATAATCTCTCTCGTCTGCATACTTCTTATTTGGAATATGCTTTTGATAATTCGTACAGCCCTTGTGTCGACAACCTTTCATGGCTCTCTCAGTTGTCTTCTATAAGGGTTCTTAATTTGAGCATGGTGAACCTATCCAATGCTACAGATTGGTTACAAGTAGTAAACACGTTGCATTTTCTAACAGATTTACGGTTAAAAGATTGTCAACTTACTTACATTCCAACATCTCTTCCACATGTCAAATTTGCATCCCTGAAATTTCTTGATCTTAGTTATAACGGCCCCTTTAAAACCACCTTACCCCCTTGGTTGTGGAATCTGACCAAGCTTTTCTATCTTGATCTCACAAGTTCTGGATTTCATGGGAAGATACCAGACTCACTTGGAAACTTAACTTCTCTCAGCAGTCTGCATTTAGGATATAATGATTTTGATTTGGAAAGTACCATGCCTAGATCAATTAAAAATTTGTGCAATCTACGAACTATAGACTTGAGCGGTCTTCGCATCAGCGGAGATATTGCAGAGTTCGTAAGGATGCTTTGCCCTTGGAAGAATATGGAGCAACTAATATTTGCAAATAACAAGCTTAATGGGAGTTTATTTGGATGGCTAGAGGAGATGAAGAATCTAAGCTATCTTGATGTCAACAATAATTCATTAGTAGGGCATGTTCCTCCTGGAATTGGGAAACTCTCAAATTTGCAACATTTAAGCCTCTACTATAATTCCTTTCAAGGTGTCATATCTGAAGCTCATTTTGCCAACCTCTCAGAGTTGGATTTCTTGAGATTAAGCTCAAATTCTTTGATCATCGACGTGGATCAAAATTGGATTCCACCATTTCAACTTTCAATTCTTGCTTTAGATTCTTGTCAATTTTTGCATCCTCAATTTCCAGCATGGCTTCGATCGCAAATGCAACTTCGTGGTCTATTTCTGTCCAACACTAGCATTGCAGATACTATTCCTGAATGGTTTTGGAATTTGCCATTTTTTTACGTAGAACTCTCTCATAATCAGATTAGAGGCAAGTTGCCCATGTCCTTGCAATTTGCAAACCTAGAAGATCTTATTTTGAGGTCTAACAGACTTGAAGGCCCAATTCCGTCTTTGCCAAACACGCTTCAAATATTAGACCTCTCAGAAAATTCTATATCAGGATCCCTCTCACCAATCTCGAATGTATCTAATTTAGAGTATTTGATACTATCAAGCAATCATATCAACGGTAGCATCCCATCTTATATATGTAATTTAAAATTTCTATATGTTCTGGACCTATCAAACAACTCTTTATCAGGAGAACTCCCTCAATGCTGGAAAAATTCACCCTTTTTAGTGTTGGATTTGTCAAACAACAATCTTGCTGGCGAAATTCCTTCTTCAATTGGTTCATTGAGCTCACTCCAATTATTGCACCTCAACGATAACAACTTCTATGGAGAACTTCCTTCGGAATTGCAACATTGCAATAAATTGCTGATTCTTGACCTGAGCAACAATAAATTCACAGGAGAAATCCCAACATGGATAGGTGAAAACCTGCAGGATCTTGTAATATTGCAATTGAGGTCAAATATGTTTTTGGGCGAAATTCCTTTTGAACTTGCACGACTTGCTCACCTCCAATTCTTGGATCTTGCGCATAACAATTTGACAGGATCAATACCACGATCTTTTGGAAATTTCCGTGCTATGGTCTATGATGCAATTCACAATTATGATCGAAATGGATTTACTGTTGACGAGGGGACCTTTACTTTTCTTGACTACAGTAGTAACTTGCTTGTGGTAATACATAGAGAAGAATATCAATACTCTACCACGATTTATCTTCTCAAGATTATGGACCTCTCGGAAAATAATCTAAGTGGTCAAATCCCAGAAGAGATAGTTGCACTCGCGTTATTGCGTAGTTTGAATTTATCAGGAAATCATCTAACTGGAACGATTCCGGAAAGGTTAGGTGATATGCGCTCCTTGGAATCGCTGGACCTCTCTCTAAATGAACTTCAAGGTGCTATTCCAGAAAGCTTGCCGGCTTTGACATTTTTGAGCTGGTTGAATTTATCTTATAACAATTTATCTGGAAGAATTCCAACAGGAAATCAATTGAGCACACTCAATAACCCTTCAATTTATATTGGCAACACTTATCTTTGTGGACCTCCTACGGAAAATAATTGTTCTGAAAATGAAACAATGCCTAATGTTGTTGGAGACGACTACGATGAATCTAAGTCAACATGGCTATACCTCGGCATGGTACTAGGGTTTGTCATTGGATTCTGGAGCGTGTGCGGCATCCTAATATTCAAAGAGTCCTGGAGTAGCGCTTATTTTCAAATGATTGATAGACTATACGATAAAATATATGTGATAATAGCAATAAGTATGAGAAGGTTGAATAGAAGATGAGCATATAAAGTATGATTTCTACAATTTGTCTTATGTATGGTGTGTTTCTTGTTTTCTTTTTGCGTGGAATTTGTTATTGTAAATTCACAACATTCTCCTACATATAATGTTTGCTTAATAATAATATCTAGTTCATGAGTGATAATTTTTTTTTTCATTTTTTTTAGTATTAATACTAATATATTATTCTGGTTTGAGATATTGGGTTGCGTTGCATATGCATTACCCCTTTTTAACTCTCAGTATATATATTCCTGCTAGCTAATTAGTTTATGCTTCAAAAAAAAAAAAAAAAACCAAATTGTCTCCTCTCGTATAAGAGTATTGTGAGGAATTAATTTACCAATTTGTAATGCAATGATTTAAAAGTTGCACATGACAGAATAAAAGTTAGAACAGAAAGAGAACCGTTCCATCAGAGAGAAAAAAAAAAGTTTCAGAAAACAAAGATCTACTATCTAAGTGCTATTAAAAGAAAAGCCCAACAATCCTGATTTCTTAGGCATAAAAAACCTCAAAAATAGTCAAAAAAAAAAAGGAAGAGAAAAATATAATGCATACATATTTTATATGATTTGACTGCCGATCTATCTTTATAAACGAAAAAAGAGTGAAAATTTTACTGTAAATAAAATAAAAACAAAAAAAAAATGTATTTTCTTAGAAACCTTAATGTCAAATAAATCTAGTATATAGTCTTCTTATATAAGTGACAAAAACCTTTACATGGTAGCGGTTGGACTAACTAAAATTTAAGAACACACCTAATTAATTATTACATTTAATAGAATTATCGGCTGGATTTAACAAAATTTATATTAATTATTTAAAATTATTTAATTTTAAAAATTAAAAGTAAAAAAAATTGGATAAACATTATATATTTAAAAATCTATCTCAAAATAACTTATAGTTGTGGGAATCGTGATAGATTTGTACTTTAGGCCCACTCCCAGTCCAAAAAAAATATCCCATGAATAAATGGACTGGGCTAACAAAGTAATTAAATTTTGATAAATTTTTTGATTTAACTAAGTACAAAAACTTCCAGAAAAAAAAAAAGAAGAAGTTGAGAGGTCTCAATTTAGAAAAAAAAAGAAAAAAAGAGAAAGTTGAGGGAGCAATTTCACAATTGCATATTGATAAGGGGTTGTCCATTCATTTTCACCCAACGATCATTTAGGTTCATTTAGGTTCTACACATATGTTTGCATCATCATTCTCAGGTGATCAACTAAAATTATCGCTTTTCCTCGCCACAATTTGAGGCCTCTTTTGGTTTAGATGTTGAAAAAATAATTTTTGGTGAAGTAATTTTGGTTTATAATTACTATTTATTAATTTTAATTATTAGTTACTTCAACTCGTTTTGGCTCGGTATTAATGGATCTGATATGTAAAAAAGTTGGACCAGCTCAAATTTGATTTTTCTTTTTGTCAATCACATTAAAATAGTTTGCAGTAGAATGTATTATCGTTCAACACACTTTTAAAATTAAATCATTGATGCTTCAAAATTAAAATCTAATATATTAGACAAAATTTAAAGAGTTATAAATAAGAATTTAAAATTTACTGATTTAGCACTTATATAATTATTTCTTATAGATCAAATAATATAATACATTTCTGTATTGTTGAATTTTAAACTACTTTTTGTGCTAAGATATATAACTAGTCTTCAAAACTTACAAATTTTTATTTATAAATATTTCAGATGTTGTAAATTGTGTTCATCATATTAGTTTTTGAATTTTAAGTCAAATATTACAATTCTGTTGTTTTATAAAAATAAAACAATATTTGTATATTTTTTATATGTAACAATTACTAATTATAGCTAATAATGCATAAGCAATCTGGTGTTCTTTCCTGGTGTATCAAGACCCCCTCAACTTTAAACATTTTTTAAATGGCTATCTCAGCTATATATATTTTTTTGATATTTTTCAAAATTTTAATTTATTTTAGTTGATTTATTTCAACTTATTAAATAAAAAATATTAAATTTAATAATTCTATTAATTGTTAGCTGTTAATTATTTTAATTTTATTTATTAATAAGTATATATTCAATATAACATTTAATAGAATTATTGCTTGGATTTAACAAAACTTAATTACAGGAGCTTAGCCCTATAATTAAGTTTCATAAAGCAAAGAAGGTTATATATAAGAAGCTAATAATAACTGAACCTATGGGTTGGGATAATACCATGCATATACACTACTCTATAACTGTAGTAGTGTATAGATTTGTCAATGACTTGAACACACTTGGATCGGATCGGGTTTCAACTTTGAAGCGGAATCACAACAATAAATTCCTTGCCCGACCCAAACAAAATCCAGTCCAAAAGAACAGCAGTTTGATTAAAAGATAATTTCACCGAAATTCCTCCCACTACATGCTTTGCTTTTGTCCTAAAACTCGTTTTTGGTCCCATAACTGTCGACATCTCTCAATATCACGTAGCTTCTTAGTCGGTCATTCAATTTATACGCGTCCACGACTACTAATATATATCAAAAAAAAATTTATCAACATTTTTTTTTTTATAAATTTATCACATTAATCTTATAAATTAAAATTTGATGACCAAAAATGTAATTTATTAGATGCTATATTTTATATTTTTTTCATCCAAATTAAGGTTGCCAATTTTTGACTTTTGACATCAATTTTTTTTTTATTTTTCTTACTAAAAATTATTTAGATTTTTATGAATTCTAGAATAAAAATATAAAATCTTCACCATTTTTATATCCAAATGAAAAAGAAAAAAAAAAAAAAAAGTTTTTGCTTTTGTATTTTTTTTTTATTTTTAAAATCGTTGGGCCTTGTGACTTGGAGTCCTCCAAGTCGGCATATATACTTAGAATTGACTTGGGCCATTTTATATTCTTGCTTATCCACAGAGAATTACTATTATGGGTCTTCAAAAAATTATTTATTTATATGCATTATATATATAGGTATTGGACCCACCCATATTAGCTAGTGTGACTCACGTTGTTGTTTGTATTTAGAGTACAAATTGTACTGATGTTTTTTTAGGTTTTGGATTAAAATTCATTTCTTTTTATTTACTCTTTGGTACTAATTAAGATATAACTTCTTTCCATGATAGGCAAGAAAGTAGTTATGATTTTTTTTTTTTTTTTTTTTTTTTTTTAGCTTAATTATAACAAAAGTATCCTATAATTCATCTACTATATATCTCAAATATATTTCTATATAAAAAATTTAAATAAATTTAAATTTCATTAACTTTTTATGAAAATATTTTTGACGATGACATAGAAGATGACTTGATATTAAGAATACTTGAATGCTCACATGCAATAAAGAAAATTTCTTACATGAATATGTTTTTATGGTTGCTCTTGAGTTTAAAATTTAAAGATGTATTTAAAAAAAATTGAGTGAGTTTAAAGATGTGCTATCGATATTCTACAGTTAAAATAAATAAAAAATTCTAACGGAGGAAAGTAGTTGAAGGGGGGGACCGGCCGTGGGGTTACCAAGCACACCTCAACCCACACAGCACACGAGCGCAGCGGAAACAGAATCTTTCGTAGATGAAAGTAGGCGAAAACGATTGTAGAAAACAAGCACGAGAATAACTAAATAAATAAAACAAATAAGGAAATGCAAGGACACGAGAATTACGTGGTTCGGCCAACAATGTGTCAACCTACGTCCACGGGCAAGACCACCTCAATGCGTTATTCGATTAATCCACGGCACAAAAGTACAAGGAGTAAAATTGGATTACAAGAAACTCTCTCACGGAGGCTCTCCACGTTTTTTTTCTCTCAATTAGGATTTTTCAATGAAGCCCCCAAAAAAAAAAGATGAATCGCAAGAATTAATATAACTCTAAAAACCTAATTCTAATAGGAAACGATCTCCACCGTCAATCCGAGTTTTTAAATCACTTCTAGTCGTCGTCCATATTATCTTAAGAATTATCTTTAAGATATTCCTAAATCATCCCTAATCTTTAGGAACAAGATTGGATCAAATCCATATGGACTCGAAACATGATTTTACATAATCCAACAATTCTCCCACTTAAAAACATGTGCCGAATTTCACAAAATTGAAGATCTTGCCAAAATTCCCACTCTCCTCATGTAGCTCCAAGACCGAGAGAAGTCATACTCCAATTGAACTTCTCTCGAGTTACCGGTTTCGTTAAAATATCCGCTGAATTCGCATCTGTGTGAATTTTCAACAATGAGATAAAACCCTCATCCACCACATCTCTCACGAAGTGATAGCGAATATCAATGTGTTTCGTCCGAGAGTGAAACACCGGATTCTTCGCCAAGTGTATTGCACTTTGACTATCACAATTCACTCCCACCACATCTTGCTTCACTTTTAATTCTCCTAAAAGTCTTTTTAGCCAGATAGCTTCCTTACAAGCATGTGTCATTGCTATGTACTCCGCCTCCGTCGTCGACAAAGCGACTACCGACTGAAGCTTCGACTCCCAGCTAATAGCACCACCGCCCATGGAGAAAACATAACCCGTGGTAGACTTTCTTCTGTCTTTATCTCCTGCGAAATCTGCATCCACATATCCGACGCAGTCCAAACCCGCAGAACCATAACAGAGTGAGAAATCCGCAGTACCTCTCAAATATCTGAGAATCCACTTCACTGCATTCCATTGTTCACAACCTGGATTCGCCATATACCGACTCACTGCTCCCACTGCTTGAGCAATGTCGGGTCTCGTGCACACCATGGCAAACATAAGGCTCCCTACTGCCGATGAATATGGTACCCGAGCCATGTCGGCCTTTTCTGCTTCCGTACCCGGTGATTGCTCGGCCGACAATTTTAAATGAATAGGAAACGGGGTAGAAACTGGCTTTGCGTTCTGCAAGTTGAAGCGCCGCAGAACCTTCTCCACATAACTCTTCTGTGAAAGCCAAACTTTTCTATTCTTTCTCTCCCGTAGTACCTTCATCCCGAGTATTTGATTCACAGTTCCTAAGTCCTTCATATCGAACTCACCGGCTAACTGAGTCTTCAAGATAGATATCTTGCCCTTGTTATTTCCGGCGACCACCATGTCGTCGACATATAATAACAAAATACAGAAGCTCCCGTCATTATAATCGCAGAAATATGCACAATGATCCGCTTCAAGCCTATCAAAACCCAAACTTATAATGAAGGAATCAAATCGCTTGTACCAACACCTTGGCGCCTGTTTCAAGCCGTACAACGATTTGTTCAACCGACAAACCAAATACTCCTTGCCTTTTTCGACAAAGCCTTCCGGTTGCGACATATATATCTCCTCCTCCAGGTCACCATGCAAGAATGCTGTTTTTACATCCATCTGCTCGAGCTCCAAATCCATGACCGCTGCGATCGCCAAAACAACCCGAATAGTGGTAAGACGAACCACCGGTGAGAAGATCTCATCGAAATCGATTCCCGGCTTCTGAGCATATCCCTTCACCACCAATCTTGCCTTGAACCTCTCCACATTCCCATCTGTATCCTTTTTCACCTTAAACACCCACCGACATCCAATCGCGTTCCTTCCCTTCGGCAAATCAACAAGTTCCCAAGTCTTGTTCTTCCGAATTGACTCCATCTCCTCCTCCATCGCGCATTGCCACTTCCCAGCGTCAGTCGACTCACAAGCCTCCTTATACGAAGTCGGCTCATCTTCTTCCGCTAAAGCAACATATGCACTAACATGGTTTGCAGAAGGAATAAATGAAGTAATATAGTCATTATACCTCGCAGGAGGTCTAATAACTCTACTAGGACGCCCGGAATCCGCTGGCGACTCTACCGGTGAATTTGTATCTTCGGATGATTGCGGAGATTCCAAGTCAGGTTCATCATCAACCACTTCATCATCCTGTTGTGCTTGCTCAACTTGCACCTCATCGCGCGCTTCAAAGAGCTCAATTGGAATCATAGCATCATCATCTTGCTTTTCCTTGGTGCCTTGAAAGGACCCTTCATTGAAGATAACGTCACGACTTATGACTATTTTGTGGTTAGTAGGGTCCCACAATCGATACCCCTTAACACCTTTCGCATAGCCAAGAAATATACACCTCCGAGAGTTCTTATCCAATTTTGACCTTTTCTCCTTCGGTATCCACGCATAAGCATCACATCCAAAGACACGAAGATAGGAGTAATCAACGGACTTGCCGCTCCAGACTTCTTCAGGAATTTCCAAACCAAGTGATTTTGTCGGCGCTCGATTAATCAAATAACAAGCCGTGCTCACGGCTTCCGCCCAAAATCTCTTGTCGAGTTTTGAAGTACTCAACATGCTACGGGCCCTCTCCATGAGTGTTCTATTTAACCTCTCCGCTACACCGTTTTGTTGCGGTGTACCGGGTACCGTGAGATGCCGCTTAATTCCATGCTCAATACAAAACTCATCAAATTCTCTTGAACAATACTCCCCTCCGTTATCAGAACGTAGGCACTTAATTTTTAAATCCTTTTCATTCTCCACAAGAGTTTTGAACTTCTTAAAAGTCTCAAACACATCGGACTTTCGCTTTAGAATATACACCCAAGCCTTCCGAGAGTAATCATCAATAAATGAAACAAAGTAAGAACATCCGCCCAACGAAGTATCGGGCGACTCCCAAGTATCCGAATGAATCAACTCGAGATGCTTCTTACTTCTTTGATGTGATAGAGAAAAAGACAACCTTCGTTGCTTCCCGTAGATGCAATCTTCACAAAAATCTAATGGCGCGGACTTGTAACCTGAAAGAAGTTCACGGTTGGATAATACCTGCAATCCGCGCTCACTCATGTGTCCTAAACGGCGATGCCACACCGTTGAAGACTCCACCTTTGCGCTTGCAACAACCGCTTCTCCCACTTGAGTCTCGCCCACTAATCTATAAAGGACACCTACTTGCTCTCCTTTCATCAACACCAAACAACCTTGACATACCTTTAAGTGATCTTTCTCGCCGATGAATTTAAACCCTTGTTTGCAAAATTTTCCAAGTGATAGAAGACTTTTTCGAAGTGCAGGAACATGTCGAATATTAGAAACCGTCCGAATAACACCATCAAACATCTTGATCCGAACGTCTCCCACTCCAACCACCGGACATGCCGTGTTGTCACCCAAATAGATAACTCCACAATCCCGTGACTTATAAGAATGAAACCACTCCCTATAGGGAGTCATGTGGAATGACGCCCCCGAATCCAAGATCCAATGATAAATAAGCTCGGATCTATCCAATGCGACTAACGCATCTCCGTCTTCTGAACTAGCCGACTTAGCATCCGCTTCGGCTATATTACCTTGAAAATTATTTGAATCGGATTTACCATCAACTCCTTTAACCCGACAATCTTTCTTCACGTGCCCCAACTTTCCACAATTCCAGCACTTTACTTTCTTTTTGCCCTTGGATTTTGATCTCGACTTTCCTCGATCACCATACTCCCTCTCGAAAGGTCTTCCCCGTGCTATCATAGCCTCCCCCGAAGAACTTCCTTGGCTAGACTTCCGCCTCATCTCCTCGGTAAGTAATGATGCAACAACCGACTCCATCTTAAGGGTTTCAACATGGCTCAAGTTCATAATCAAATTATCCCAAGTTTCCGGCATCGAGCAAAGTAAAATACTTGCCTTTTCTTCTTCATCAATTCTCACGTCTAGGGCAGCGAGTTTGCTCACGATAGAGTTGAATGTACTTAGATGTTCTTGTACCGGTGCCCCGTCCTTCATCTTTAGATTGTACAATTGTCGCCTTAAGAAAATTTTGTTCACCAATGACTTTCCTTCATAGAGATTTTTTAATTTATCCCAAATCCCTTTTGCGGTAGTCTCGGTCTCCACATTGAATAACACCGAATCATCCAGTGCCAAATATAGGTTTGCCAAAGCCATCTTGTCCTTCTCTTGAAATTGTTTATCCGTCATCCCTTCCGGCTTATTTTCTATTCCTTGCAGGGCAATCTCACAAGCATCTTTAATCAAAACTGCTTGCATCTTCAGTTTCCACAACGCAAAGTTCGCTCCATCAAATCGAGAAATCTCATACTTTGTCGCTGAAACTTTTTCCGTCATCGTTTCACCGTCAACGAACTACGAATAACCAAACGCTCCGATACCAATTGAAGGGGGGGACCGGCCGTGGGGTTACCGAGCACACCTCAACCCACACAGCACACGAGCGCAGCGGAAACAGAATCTTTCGTAGATGAAAGTAGGCGAAAACGATTGTAGAAAACAAGCACGAGAATAACTAAATAAATAAAACAAATAAGGAAATGCAAGGACACGAGAATTACGTGGTTCGGCCAACAATGTGTCAACCTACGTCCACGGGCAAGACCACCTCAATGCGTTATTCGATTAATCCACGGCACAAAAGTACAAGGAGTAAAATTGGATTACAAGAAACTCTCTCACGGAGGCTCTCCACGTTTTTTTCTCTCAATTAGGATTTTTCAATGAAGCCCCAAAAAAAAAAAAAAATCGCAAGAGTTAATATAACTCTAAAAACCTAATTCTAATAGGAAACGATCTCCACCGTCCATCCGAGTTTTTAAATCACTTCTAGTCGTCGTCCATATTATCTTAAGAATTATCTTTAAGATATTCCTAAATCATCCCTAATCTTTAGGAACAAGATTGGATCAAATCCATATGGACTCGAAACATGATTTTACATAATCCAACAGTAGTCACGTATTTGAAGCACAACTAGAATGCATGATTGATATTATTTAAATTTTTTATATAAAAATATATTTAAAATAAATAATAAATTATAGGATGAATTTTATAATTATACTTTTATATATATATTAATATGATATATAAAATATTAAAATTTTGTTATCTGACAGATTTAAATTTTTAACAAATAATAGATGTTATAAAAAGACGCGTAGTGTAGAATATAATTTTTTTAATTATTGACCTGAAAGCCCCTTCTTTACGTTTCTATAATTGGGTCAATAGGTCTTTCGTTCATTCTATGCCGCGGAATTTTGACTATGTATGTAAAATGAATTTTATGTACACACCAAGTTTCAAATCATTTTGAGTAAATACTATTCGTTTATTTTATTTGGGACATACGATGTAGATCATATTAATTTGGATTAATTACATACGACTCTATTTAAACCTATCGAATAGCAGATATATATACTTATAAAGTTTAACTTTTTATATTTATCCTTTCAAAAATTCAACGTTATTCATATATATCCCTACCGTCTATCTCTGTTAGAAGAATCTAGTTAACCATAGATTAAATACTTAATCTTGATTAGTTAATAAGATAAATTTATCTTTTTATTCTTTCTGATATTTCTGCATTATTTTTTGGAAAGACATTTTTAAAATGACAAAACTGTCATTTCACATATCTGTTAAAAAATAAACAGTGAACTAACGATAATAAACGGGAGGAATATATATGAATAATTTTAGACTTTTGAATGAATAAATATGAAATGTTAAACTTTATAAGAATATATCTGCTATTCAATATATTTACAGGGAGTCGTATACAATTAACCCTATTAATTTTAGAATAAATTTTTTGGAATATACTATTAGTATTTTTCATTTTAAAAGGGCATATAACAATTTTATGTACACACAACGCTCTTATACAATATTTAGATTCTAACTATTAATTTTTTTAAAATAAACGGCTAAACTATCATTTTAACTTTTGAAAACCTGATATTGAAGTCCGATACCAGCCACCCAGTAGAAATAAAAGAATATTTTTGTCTAACAAAATTTCTTAATCTTATCTTTTAAAAAATAATATTATGAATTTTTTACAATTCTAAATTTATTTCTAATATGTTGATTATTAATTTATTAAATATATTTTTATTGAAGAGGGAAATCTTCTCGTTGATGTTAATATTTTAAATTGCATTCAAATTATAAATTTATTAAAACTTAAAAATTTAAAAATTAAATCAAATTCAAAATATTTTTAAATATATATAATACCAATTCAAATAAAATTTTTAAATCAAATTTAAAATTTCAATTTCAATTCTAAGTAAGACGTTGGTTTCATAAATAATAGTACAAATTAAATTTTAAATAAATCATTAAAGTTGAGTTTATACGTAACAGGATATATTAAAATTTAATTTTTAAACATAAAAAATTATATATTTAAATAATTAATAAATTTTTAATTCAAATTGTTAGTTTAATACTTGAATGTGCACAATTTTACTTAAATTTAAAATTTTCTTGAATATAAAATACAAATTGAAAATAAAACTTTTGATTCAATTTTGATAAAAATTTATATTTCAAATTAAATTTTTAATTCAAATTTAATTTATGTATTGAGAAGCTTGTTACTTAATTAATTAGTTAAATTTGGGTTCATAAGTAACAGTATAAATTGAAATTAAATTTAAAATTTAAAATTAATTTTTAAAAATTAAAATTTTATATTTAAAATTATAAATATAAAGTTTTAATTGAGGTTAAATTTTAAATTCAAATTTATAAAGATTCGTTACTTATTAAATTAGCCACTATCTAATTTGATAAATAATAAAATTAAATAAGAAAATAAATATTTATTGGATATTATTAAATTTAGTAATTGGATAATAAGTGTTTTATAATATTATGCTTCCTATTAATTTTGATTGGTAACCTATTGAATAGATTACTTCCGTTCAAAGATTAATTTTAACCTTAAAAAATAAAATATTAGATTTAAATGAGCCGGTGTATAAGAGCATTACTCTATTATTAATATCACCAAATTATTGATACTATTAGATTTTCTATCATACGGTTAAGATGATAGTAGTCTTCTAAAATTTAGTTGGTGATAAATAAAATAATATATTCTAAAGTATATATATATATATATATATATATATATATATATATATATCTCTTCTTTTCTTTTCTTTTTTTAAATAGTATGGTTATATATATTTAAATTCAAAGACTTGGGTAGTGATAATAAAATGTGCTAATAAGATGAAAAATGCTAATGGTATACCTCTCATTTCGGTGTAAATTTTGCATCCCATCTATTAAAAATATGATAAATTTTATTTGATACTTCAAAGTGATGTCGGTGTAAATCTTACATCTCATTCATTCAAAAGTGATGTAAATTTCATCAAAGTGATGAATAAAAAAAGTCTCTATTCTTAGTTACTAGTGTTTATAATCTCTTATATATTCAATTACAATTTTATTTTGATCTGATATGGAACTATTAAAATATCACACTTTTAACATTGCTAAAGATGGAAAATGCTAAAAATGTACTGTAGTGAGGTAGGCATTTGTGTGGAAGTATGTGTGTGTGTGTGTCTATATATACATGTGGCAAATGCCATTGTTTAATTAAAGCAGAGCTGTGAATTAAAACATAATGGTAACGAGGACCACAGCCATGCACCATTTGCTTCTTCTACTCACACTATGGCTCTTAGGCCATCAAGCCACCCTAACAACTGGGTGCTTCGCGACCGAAAGGAGGGCCCTACTCGCCTTCAAAGCCGGTGTTATCGATACGGATGAGCTCTTGTCATCATGGGCAGGTCGCGATTGTTGTAGTGGTTGGAGGGGAGTAGTCTGCGACGGCAACACCAGCCATGTCGTGAAGCTCAACCTTCAGTTTTACAATCTGCGCGGTGAGGTTAGTCCTTCCTTGGCTGTTTTGCATCATTTAGTTCGCCTCGATCTTAGTTTGAACAGTTTCGATGGAAGCACCGTACCGGAATTCATCGGTTCGTTTAAAAATTTGATGCATCTCGATCTCTCGAATTCTGGCTTTGGCGGCAGACTACCTCAGCAACTTGGAAATCTCTTTAACCTTCGCTATCTTGATCTCTCATCGTCAAACTTCATATGTCCGGCACCTACTTGGCTAGGCAATCTCACTCGTCTCCGCACTCTTGCCTTAGGAAACACTTTTCTTAGCGGCCCCAGCATTCGCGACCTTTCTTGGCTTTCTCGTTTATCTTCTCTCGATCTGTCCAGCGCCGTGGATTTGTGGCAACAAGTTAATAAGCTGAAGTACCTTACACAGTTGAATTTGGAAGATTGTAATCTTAACAACATTCCAAACTCTCTGTCTCATGTCAACTTCACATCTCTAGGAATCCTTGATCTTGAAGAAACTGGCCCCTTCAATGTCGCTTTACCGACTTGGTTGTGGAACCTTACCAATCTTTACTATCTCGATCTAGTCGACTGCGGATTTAATGGAAAGATCCCCGACGCACTCGGAAACTTGACTTCCCTTAGCAGCTTATATTTAGGACTAAATAATTTTGAAGTTTTTGTACCCGAAATACTTAGAAACTTGTGTAAATTGCAAGCTGTAGACCTGGACTCTCTTGACATGGATGGAGATATTGCAGAGGTGGTCGAGACGCTGCGCTGCTCGTGGAAGAGCCTCGACTTATTGGATTTGTCAAATAACGAACTTCACGGGAATTTAACCGGCTGGCTGGAGCAGCTGGAGAATGTGAGCAATGTTGATCTAAGTAGCAACTCACTAGTTGGACCTATTCCTCTTGGAATTCGGAACCTTTCAAAATTAGTTTTGTTGGATCTTTATTCTAACTCCTTGCAAGGTGTCGTATCGGAAGCTCATCTCGCCACCCTATCCAATTTAAAGCAAATTTCTCTCTCCTCTCTAAGCATCCACGTAGATGACAACTGGGTCCCTCCATTTCAGCTTCAGGACCTTACTTTAGATTCCTGTAAACTGAATGGGTCCCACTTTCCGGCATGGCTCCGGGGGCAGACGCAACTTGAATATTTGAAGTTATCGAACACAAGCATCACAGGCACCGTGCCTGAATGGTTATGGAACTTGTCATCGACTTCTATAAATCTCTCTCATAATCAACTTGTAGGCAAATTGCCAGTATCTTTGCAATCCACTCATCTATTGTTTCTTAATTTGAAGTACAATAGATTCGAAGGTCCAATACCATCTCTGCCAGAGACTCTAAACATGTTAGACCTCTCTGGAAATTCTCTTTCAGGACCACTTCCGCTATCCTTGAATATTTCGTCGTTAGCCATGTTATCTTTGCCAAGCAATATGTTTAATGGCAGTATCCCATCATATATGTGTGAATTGGATTCCCTAGAATTTCTGGATATATCGGACAACTTTTTATCGGGAGAACTACCTCGGTGTTGGCAAAATTCGTCTCTCAAAATCTTGGATTTGTCGAACAATTACCTTACCGGAAAAATTCCAGCTTCCATTGGCTTGTTGAGCTCGCTTAGATCATTACATCTCAACAATAATCACTTCCACGGAGAACTCCCTGCGAATATGCAGCATTGCAAGAATCTAAATCTTCTTGATCTTAGCGGAAACAAATTGTCAGGAAATATTCCAGCATGGATAGGTGAGAACCTACGGAATCTAGTAGTTCTAGAGTTGCGATCGAATATGTTTTCCGGCGATATTCCAGACGCGTTGGCACAACTGCCATACCTTCATATCTTGGATCTTGCAGCTAACAATTTGTTGGGACCGATACCGCGTTGTTTTGGTAATTTTAGTGCTATGATTCATCCATTGGCAAACAATTATAATCCAGTCGAATATGAGATTAACATGTACGTGATTTCGTCGGTTGCTGCCTTGGATAATTTATTTCTTATAACGAAAGGGAATGAATTTTGGTACTCTAGCATCCTCTATCTTGTCAAGATTATCGATGTCTCAGAAAACAATTTGAGTGGGCAAATCCCAGAAGAAATAGTTGCACTTCGCATGCTACAGAGTTTGAACTTTTCGGGAAACCATTTGACAGGACGCATACCGGAAAAAATAGGTGACATGAATGCCTTGGAGTCTCTTGACCTCTCACTGAATGAGCTTTCAGGCGCTATTCCACAAAGCTTATCGGATTTGACATTCTTGAGCCTCTTGAATCTATCTTACAACAACTTATCCGGGCAGATTCCAACTGGGAGTCAATTGGACCGACTTAATGATCCGTCAATTTACATCGGCAATTATTATCTCTGTGGACCTCCTACCAAAAACAACTGTTCCAAAGATGATGCAAACCCTTCTCCTCAAAGAGACGACAACAACGGAACTGAGACAATGTGGTTATACCTTGGGATGGGACTAGGATTTGCGACCGGACTCTGGGGTGTGTACGTTGTCCTCTTATTCCGAAGATCATGGAGGATTGCTTATTTTCAAATGACTGATAAATTATTCGATGATATATACGTGATGGTAGTATTAAGTTGGAGGAGGCTGAGCAGAAAATTTGGTGGACAGAGAACAATTTCTTGAAGGAGTAAGCTAATGGCGCACCTAAGGTATGTTTACTATCTTGCTGTTTTAATTCTTATATATATCATGCTTATTTTGTGTGTGTTTCTTGTTTTTATTCTGCATGGAATTTGTCACCACAACTGCGCATCATATGTATTTCGTAGTGTTATCCATTGTAATGTTTAGCTTTATGTGAGTTTTTGAGTTGAAGAAGAAAACTACATATGTAGCCTAATCGTTATTTTCATTTTCAGAATTTCTTCTCATTTATATTGTTTTATTTTGCTGAAAATGCATCCTAATTAAATAAGCTGAGTTCAAATGCTGGATACCTTTTGGTCAGTTGGAATTAGGCAAATTTTAAACAATAAGTAGAAGCTCAGCCAGAAAAAAAAGAAAAAAAAAGAAGAAAAAGAAAACATATACATATACATGATAAGATTGTGCATACCAATAATGGGAGTTGCTGGGCCTTTCTCCGGATCCACCGCCACGCGTGCCACCGCGATGTTCGGAGGAGGAAATCGGGGGATTTGGGCTCCGAGAAGGTGCAGAGGTGGGATTTTTAGAACGGGGGCGCTGGATTTGGGCGATTTCGGTTGTTGTAATTAAAAAGAGCTCAAAAATTGAAGTGGGGCGAGGGTTTTTTTTGTCTTTTCCACTGATTAATTCTTGCTATCTATGGGCACTCTGATTTTTTTTTTTTTTTTTTTTTTTTTTTTTTTTTTTTTTTTTTTTTTTTTTTGAGCCTGGTCGCTCCGCTGCAGATATCAGCTGCCATGTAGCTTAATTCATCTCCGCCTTGAATGAAACTATGCTGCCTTTCTTTCAAAAAAAAAAAATTCTTACTATCTAATTAATTGATGCTTGCTGATGTGATTAATTCTACTATTTATCAAACTAACAATTAATAATTTATACAGAGTTATAATAATTAATTAATATTTTATATTTTCAAAAAATTTTACAACGAGAAATTATTTTATTTGAATAGTCTAATTTAACATATATTCTGGTTTTACTATGTCCTCGATTCTTAGCTCTCTTTTACTCTAAATATCAAACTTTAAGGTGAACTTCAAATACCTCTTTTTACTGCACTATTCTATAATTTGAAGCTCTTATATTTTATTGTAAGAATTACAGTTGACAATGTATAAGCAATATAGTGCATGTGGTGCATGTAATATGTTGATGGTGGAATCCTTAGCCTCTTCTAAGGGAGTAAGTCTTCTACATGGTAGTCACATTGTATTAAGAGGCAAATACAAATAGTTGAAAATACCATATTATTTATAAAAAAATACTTTTTATACACCTTCAAAAATGGTATACATCTTACATCCTACCCATTCATAGGTGGGATAAATTTTATTGGTCATTTCGAAGTCATCAGTGAATGACACCCCTATGTGACCGTTTAGGAGTGAAAAACAGGCCAGGCGATCCATGGACCCGGCCCAGCACGAGCTTGGGCCAAGTAGAGTCACAGCACAGATCTCCCGGCCCAATCCAATACACCGGGCCGTATTGGCCCTGATCTTTGTAGCCCTTTGGACCAGCACCACCCGGCCCAAGACGGGCCTAGGTTGTGTCGGCTCTAAGTGCAGGCTCAGCAGGGCCCTTCGGGTTGGGCCGGGAGGGTAGTTTGATCCAAAAAATATTTAATGTTATAAAATTTTAAAAATTTTATTATTTTATAAATATTTTATAAACTTTTATTCCTTGCCCTCCAATGAGTCACAAATTGTTTGGTTTTCTCTATAAAAATCTCAGGTCTAGAGAGACCTTTAAATTACTAGGACCAATGAAAACCAATGATTTAAAAGTAAGATCTTATTAGCACGATTACGACTGCTATCCAATTTATAAAGCAGTTTGATTTAACTATTCAAACTGAATAAATTAAAAAATTTGCTTTAAACTATTCAAACCGCCGATTCCGCGGTCAAATCAGTGAATTGGTGCCCATTTTAAATCAAATCGATTGAATTTTTTGTTATAAGTTATATTAAAATCCAACGACTTAAAATGAACTTAGTTAATTTTATTTTTTATTAGCAATAACTATTCTTAGTGGTTTAACTATTCCAACCAAATAAATCAAAAAAATTACTTTAAACTATTCAAACCAACGATTCCACGGTCAAATCAGTGAATTGGCCCATTTTAAATCAAATCGATTGAATTTTTTTTGACATATTAAAATTCAAAGGACTTAAAATTAACTTAATTAATTTTTTTTTTATTAGCACGAATTAGACTTATAAAAAGTAAATCTTAAAAACTTATACTTACTTAATTTTGTTTAAAAAATAATATTTTATAATTAAATATAATATAATTAAATTAAATATTTATGCTCATAATTAGTACAATCAGTGATTGATCCACTGATTGAATTAGTAATACTTGATTCGGTAATATTTCTAAATTACTGTTCAACCCAATTTTTCATGACGATAATGAAAAATATCCTTTTCCTCGGTAACAACTTAGTTCATCTTATAGATATATATTTATTGGGTGTTTTGGGAGATTTTTAGGCTATGTCATAGTTCAAAACTCTTAATAAGTATAATGGAGGGTATTTCTTATGCTAGTAGTAGCAAAATTAATACTGATAATTTTGAAGGAATATCAATAATATTTGAAATAGTCTCTATTTTATATGATACTAGAACACGAGTCCTAAATATAAAAAATTAAAATTTTATTTTTTTACCGCTTAAATTTTTAAAGAATAATAAATATTTTACATTGTTTAATTGATGTCCTCTTGCCTAGTGTCGACAATTATTTTTTCATTACTGATTGATTTACCGGTTGAGTTACTGGTTCATGAGTTAATCAGTGATACTTGATCCAGTAATATCTCTGGATTGCTGTTGGCTCCAATTTTTCAAGATGTTTATATATAAAAATCTAAGTGTCATGGACATTGACATGATACACGAGATACGGAACACGACACGATTCGGACACGACGATTCGATATATAACTTCTAAAAAATTAGGACACGAATACGATATAAACACAGATAATAAAATATAATATTATTAATATATATAATAATATATATTTATTATATATAAAATATAAATTTAATAAATTTTTGTTATATTTCTCATACGAATAAAAATTTATACAATTTTTTATTGATAGTTCATATATTTTTTTTTAAAAAAAAAATTCACCGTACATAATTTATTTATATTGTCAAAAAAAAAAATTGTATGTATTTATCAAAAAGTTAAAATATTTATCATCTTATATTATATATGCATAAAAAAAAAATTATATATACTTTTTTAATTGTATGCGCTATGGATCGGCATTGAACGCGCGTCCAAAAAGTGTCGACATCGGACACGAATCTGACACAGACACGCAAATTTTATAGAAGTGTTCGTGATACATAGATAAAAACTGATCTTTTCCTCATTAACAATTTACATCCCCACAATTAAGTTTATATATATATATATATATATATATATATATATATATATATATATATATATATATATATATATATGTGTGTGTGTGTGTCTGGCTACTATACTATCGATAGTACCAAGCATTTGGTGCTATCAAATTTTCTATCCTTAGATCAATCTCTTTAATTATTTTCACCCGTTAGATTTTACTATTTCCCAACCACCCATTAAACCCAATGACTTGATACTATTAATAATATTTCAGCCTAATTCTCTCTCTCTCTCTCTCTCTCTCTCTCTCTCTCTCTCTCTCTCTCTCTCTCTCTCTCTCTCTCTCTCTCTCTCTCTCTCTCTCTTTTTATATATATATATATATATATATATATATATATATATATATATATATATATATGGTCATTTGGGAGATTTTTAGGCTATGTCATATTTAGGCTTAATTATCAACAATTAAGTTTGGATACGTAATATTTACTCAATATTCTCTGCGTAGAAAAGTAAATTTGAAATTTTCAATTTGTCTAAGCAAGTTGCGATCCATTACATGAATAATTAATTTTCTATCCGAAATTTCAAACTTAATAATTAGTTTTAAGTGTTTGAAGTGCAAGCCCTACTGGCCAGACTGGAACGACCATGTTAGGATTATCTCATTATCTCAACTTGTCAGGAAAATTAATGACTGCATCAAAGATTGGCTATTTACAATGATTTATTCCAGACCAACTAAAAAAATTGAAAACTCAAGTATTAGCTTAGCGTCTCCAGGTTCTTATTATTAATTATTTCAACCCAGTTCAGTCCAGTATTAACCAATCGAACTTGTTAATTAAAAATAGGGCTTGGCAAGTCGACTATGCTTTTTTTTTTTTTTTTTTTTTTTAGGATTAGTTTGCACAAAATACTTTTTAGTTGTCGCATATAGATAATCTTATTGTCTACTATAATTTTCATCTTAACTATCGCAAGAAAATTTTACTGCACTTAATTGGCATATTTATAGCATGCTGCTGCACTTCTAAAACTCAATTATAATTATTTTAAAATTAAAATCTAATTATTTAATGTGTTCTACGAAAATTAAAAAGAGTTATATATAAGAATTCAAAATATATTAGCTAGGTACGTACCTATTTCTTCTATGTCAAGGAAAAAAAAGAAAAAAACTAGCTAGTTATACATCCCAAAAACAGTGTATATCTTACACCTCCATTTATTCAAGAATGAGATAAATTCCATCTATCACTTGACGTGATGGGTGGTGTGATGGGTAGAGAAATTTCTCATCTAGATGAGTGGGAATGTAAGATATACATTCATGATTGGGTGTACAAGTAGCATTTCTCACAAAAAAAAAAAAAAAAAATCCCTTTATGCACTATCGAATTTTTTACTACTTTTCGCCAAGATGACAAGACTTTGAAAATTCATGAATTTTGAATTTTATTGTCCACATGTTTTGGATGCTGTATATTATATTCATAAATTTTGTACATTATAGTCTTACTACTTTTCACCAAGATGACAAGACTTTAAAAATTCATGAATTTTGAATTTTATTGTCCACGTGTTTTGGATGCTGTATATTATATTCATAAATTTTGTACATTATAGTCATC
The DNA here is from genome assembly GCA_029168755.2 of Tillandsia fasciculata. Lineage (NCBI taxonomy): Eukaryota > Viridiplantae > Streptophyta > Magnoliopsida > Poales > Bromeliaceae > Tillandsia > Tillandsia fasciculata. The sequence continues at coordinate 21,125,184 of CM054945.1, read as the reverse complement.
AGATTAGTTTTGAATTTTAAGACAAGTGTATTAATAGTGAGATCGTACAATACATTTGCATCATTGACTCGTGGTCTTTTACATCAGACAATATATATATAAATATATATTAATAGTGAGATCATACAATACATTTGCATCATTGACTCGTGATATACATCCTATTCGGAATGTATACATAGCAATTTCCAAGGCTTTGCTACCTATACATCTCAAATGGGGTGTATATCATACACCCCACATCATCCAAGGGGTGGAGATTTATTCATCGATCATTTCAAGTAACCGGTAAAATTCATCCCATTTTTGAATGGAATGAAATGTATGATATACACCTCATTCGGAATGTATACATAGCATTTTTCATATATAAATATGTCTTCAATGTCAAGCCAAAAAACTCCCTCCGCTCATTGTCAAATTTTGGACTACTTTTAGAAATTTTAGAAATTCATGAATTTTGAATTTTTACATCTACGTGGTTTTTTTTTTTTTAAGAAAAAAAATAATAAGCTATTCATTTCATTCATATAAACATGAATTAGACAATAAGAGTAAGACAGTCAGGTCCATGTGTTTTCGATGCTGTACATTATATTTATCATTGAATTAATTTTAAGACAAGTATACTAATAGTTATAGCTGACAATGCATGTGCATCATTGACTTGGGAGTCTTTAGCCCCTTCTATAAGTTGTATTTAATTTCCTTTGTTTGGTGTGTCCCAACTTATTTGGTTCTCTTTCTAAGATTTCGTTAAGATTTCGTTTGAGATTGCGAGAAAATTATATTATGTATAAAAAAAATTATGATAAAAAAATATTATATTTATTTTCGTATGTAATATCGCGTTGCGCAAGTGGTTATATTAACTTTTTAATTAATTTAATATTTTAAATAATCTAATTATTTTATTAACTAATTATTTAATTATTAGATAATTAACTAATTAATTTATTAATTTATTAAATTATTTGTTGTTAATTAAATTATTTATTAACAATACTCATTATTTTTAATTATTTTATCAATTAATATTTAAGATTATTTAGCAATAATTAATTAAATAAATTAAATTATTATTTAATTAATATTTTTAAATTAATTAATTATATTATTATATTATTATTTTAAAATTATAATAATTATTTTTATTTTTACTATTCTAATCTAACTATTCAAACGTTATTTTTTTTATTCCCAAAAACAACCTAATTTTTATCCAAATATAAAATTAGCTTTATTCCAAGTTGTTCCTAAATTTATATTTATTATTAAAATAAATAATTCTAATTTATATCTGAACCAAACGCAGCCTAAGATTATTCATATCAGTACAACCACCTAGTTATCCAAGAAAGAAAAATTTAGAAATGAAGGGTGTGCGCTGGCTTTTAAAAGTATTCCAGCATGATATTATAAGATATAGCTGATCACTCGGTGAACATTTATTTATAAATTTATCTCTCCGTGCATGCTAAGGGATTAGACGAAGTGGAAAAGCTCTTTTACTCACTGGTGAAATTTTATTTGACCAGATATCGATTCTAATTTTTAAATTTAGCTATCAATAGTTATTAATCAAGTTCCATCTACTACAATGTAATTAAACTTATCAAATTTGATGAACTTTTCAATAAAATTAGTAAAAATAAAATATCAATTCAAACTTGTGCGCTCTCCCGACAAGAGAACGGGAAACATAACTTCATATAATTAAGTTAAAGCTAAATTACAAAAAAATAAATAAATAAATAATTTGTCAAAAAATTACTAAAATTTTTACATTCAACGAACTCATCAATTAATTTGATGAATCCTCTAATTTTTTTAAACTAAAATCACTTAATTTCAAAAGATTTAAAGATATGGTGGTCACAGTCAGAAATTAAGTTTGAAGTTGAGGGGCCATTTCAAAATCACTTGCAAATGAGGGGCTCTCGATTCATTTTCACCTAAAATTTATTTGTTTCAATCTTGTTGAACATAAATTTTCGTCTACTTAATGGGCGACTAGCTAGTTGGGAGGAAGTTAAAGGAAAGAAATAATTAGAGACATGGTCTGGGAAGAAAGAAAAAAAAAAAAAAAAAAAAAAAACTGGAGATCATAATAAATATAAATAAATAATTAACATTATTAATTAGTCCCCAATCTATAATTCAAGTTTTATTTTGATCCTCAAACTTTCAAATTCGACAATTGAGACACTGAACTTTTAAAAATATTTTATTTTAATCCTGAAACTTCCAGCAATGTTTCATTTTTAGTTCTAATTGTTTACATCTGATTTAATTATCTATATGTTTTTACATCATAAATTTATTAGTTTGCCACTGGCCTCGGTTTTCTAATTTATTAAACTAATTTCCTAACCAAAAAAAAATTATAACTCAGTAGATGACGGGAGGGATTATAACATGGGTGTAGCTGATAATTTACCCTCTAATTAATAGCAAATAAGCACAAAGGACTAAAGTGCAACTCTTTTAACAGTTTAGAATTTCTATAATCGAACTCGAATATTTGTTGGGGTTCCAAGTGGAACTTGACCCAAAGTTTGGGGACCAGTGAAACTACCCATAAAAAATTGGGTATGGAAATTCTCTGGTTTAACACGTGTTTGGAATATTGAAGTGTTGCGCGTATGTATATACATATCTACAGTATATATATATATATATATATATATATATATATATATATATATATATATATATATATATATATATATATAGCCAACGCTATTGCTTAGATCGGTGAAGCATATAGTTGCAACAAGGACTAGAGCCATGCACCAGTTACTATTTACTCTCATACTATGGCTTTTAGGCTATCAAACCATCCTAACAAGTGGGAGTGGGTGCTTCAAGATCGAAAGGGAGGCGCTCCTCGCCTTCAAAGCTGATATTATTGATACCGGCAATCGCTTGTCCTCATGGGCAGGTCGGGATTGTTGTAGTTGGTGGGGAGTAGTTTGCGACAACAATACCGGCCACGTTGTGAAGCTCAACCTTCGAAACGAGTATCAACTGTACGCCAATTGGTCGGTTTATGCTTTTGGCGGTGAGATCAATCCATCTTTACTTGTTCTAAGTCATTTAATTCGCCTTGACCTTAGCGGCAATGATTTTAATGGAACCAACATTCCAGAATTCATCGGTTCGTTAAAAAGCTTGATGCATCTTGATCTCTCCGATTCTAATTTCAGTAGTAAAATACCAGAGCAACTCGGCAACCTATCTAATCTTCGCTATCTTGACCTTTCTTATTCAAACTTCATATGTACAACACCTCCACGGCTCAATAATCTGTCTCGCCTAGATGCTGTTGCTAATTCGTACAGCCCTTGTGTCAACAACCTTTCATGGCTCTCTCAGTTGTCTTCTATTAGGGTTCTTAATTTAAGCTGGGTGAACCTATCCAATGCTACAGATTGGTTACAAGTAGTAAACACATTGCATTTTCTAACAGAGTTGTCTTTATCAGAATGTAGTCTTACTAACATTCCAACATCTCTTTCTCATTTCAACTTTACATCCTGAAAATCACTTGATCTTAGTTATAACGGACCCTTTAAAACCACCTTACCCCTTGGTTGTGGAATCTTACCAAGCTTTCCTATCTTGATCTCAGAGTTCTGGATTTCATGGGAAGATTCCAGACTCACTTGAAAACTTAACTTCTCTCAACAGTCTGTATTTAGGATACAATGACTTTGATTTTGAAAGTACCATGCCTAGATCAATTAAAAATTTGTGCAATCTGCGAACTATAGACTTGAGCGGTCTTCGCATCGGCGGAGATATTGCAGAGTTCGTAAGGATGCTTTGCTCATGGAAGAATATGGAGGAACTAATGTTAGAAAATAACAAGCTTAATGGGAGTTTATTTGGATGGCTAGAGGAGATGAAGAATCTAAGCTATCTTGATGTCTACAATAATTCATTAGTAGGGCATGTTCCTCCTGGAATTGGGAAACTCTCAAATTTGCAAAGTTTAGACCTCGCCTATAATTCCTTGCAAGGTGTCATATCTGAAGCTCATTTTGCCAACCTCTCAAAGTTGGAGTTCTTGAACCTAGGCTCAAATTCTTTGATCATCGACGTGGATCAAAATTGGATTCCTCCATTTCAACTTTCAAATCTTTTTTTAGATTCTTGTCAATTTTTGCATCCTCAATTTCCAGCATGGCTTCGGTCACAAATGCAACTTTCTGAGCTAAGTCTGTCCAACACTAGCATTGCAGATACTATTCCTGAATGGTTTTGGAATTTGTCATTTTTTGACGTAGATCTCTCTCATAATCAGATTAGAGGCAAGTTGCCCATGTCCTTGCAATTTACAAATCTAGAATATCTTATTTTGAGGTCTAACGGACTTGAAGGCCCAATTCCGTCTTTGCCAAACAGGCTAGTAGTTCTGGACCTATCAAACAACTCTTTATCAGGAGAACTCCCTCAATGCTGGAAGAATTCATCCCTTTTAGTCTTGGATTTGTCAAACAACAATCTTGCCGGCGAAATTCCTTCTTCAATTGGTTCACTGAGCTCGCTCACATTATTGCACCTCAACAATAACAACTTCTATGGAGAACTTCCTTTGGAATTGAAACATTGCAATAATTTACTGTTCCTTGACCTTAGCAACAATAAATTCATAGGGAAAATCCCAGCATGGATAGGTGAAAACCTGCAGGATCTAGCAATATTGCAGCTGAGGTCAAATATGTTTGTGGGCGAAATTCCTTCAGAACTTGCACGACTTGCTCACCTCCAATTCTTGGATCTTGCGCATAACAATTTGACAGGATCAATACCACGTTCTTTTGGTAATTTCAGCGCTATGATCTATGATGGAAATGGATATACTATCAACAAGAGCAACTTTACATTTTTTGACTACAGTAATACTTGCTTGTGGTAATACAAGGAGAAGAGTATCAATATTCTACCACCATTTATCTTCTCAAGATTATGGACCTCTCGGAAAACAATCTAAGTGGTCAAATTCCAGAAGAGATAGTTGCACTTGGGTTATTGCGTAGTTTGAATTTATTAGGAAATCATCTAACTGGATTGATTCCAGAAAGGTTAGGTGATATGCGCTCCTTGGAATCGCTGGACCTCTCTCTAAATGAGCTTCAAGGTGCTATTCCACAAAGCTTGTCGGCATTGACATTTTTGAACTACTTGAATTTATCTTATAACAATTTATCTGGAAGAATTCCAACTGGAAATCAATTGGGCACACTCGATAACCCTTCAATTTATATTGGCAACACTTATCTTTGTGGACCTCCGACGGAAAAGAATTGTTTTGAAAATGAAACAATGCCTAATGTTGTTGGAGACAATGGTTCTAAGTCAACATGGCCATACCTCAGCATGGAACTAGGGTTCATCGTTGGATTGTGGAGTGTGTGCGGCATCCTAATATTCAAGGAGTCCTGGAGTAGCGCCTATTTTCAAATGATTGATAGGCTATACGATAAAATATATGTGATAATAGCAACAAACATGAGAAGGTTGAGTAGAAAAATGCACGGATGAAGTCCAATTTCTGCAATTTATCTTTATATATGGTGTGTTTTTTGTTTTTCTTATAAATTCACAACATTCTCTTATATATAATATTTGCTTAATAATAATGTCTACTTCATGTGAGATTTTTTTTTTTTTTTAATTATTTTGAGTATTAATACTAATGTGAAATGCTGGATTTGAGAAAGTGGGTAGCGCTGCATGCATTACCCCTTTTTAATTTTATTCTCATTTTGTTCCTACTAGCTAATTAATTTATGCTTCGAAAAAAAAAAAAAAAAAAAAACAAATTGTCTCCTCTTGTATAAGAGTATTGTGTGGAATTAATTTACTAACCTTGTATTACAAGGATTTAAGAGTTGCACAAGATAGAGTAATAGTTGGAAGAGAAAGAGAACTCTTCCATCAGAAAAATATAAGTTTCAGAAAACAAAGGTCTACTATCTAACTGCATGCTATCACAAAAAAGGACCAACAACCCTAATTTTTTAGGCATAAAACATCTCAAAAATAGTTAAAAAGAGAGAAAAAAAAATATAGCGCATAAATATTTTATATGATTTGGCCGCAGACCTATCTTCATAAATGAAAATGGCCCAAAAATTTTACTGTAAATAAAATAAAAACCAAAAAAATTGTCTTTTCTTCGAAACCTTATATCTCAAATAATTCAGTATATAGCTTTCTCATGTAAGTGACAAAAACCCTTACATGGTAGCCGTTGCATCTAATTATTACAAAAGAAAATTATTTTCTCTAAAAAAGTACAATCTTTTAATCCATTAGAATGAGTTACTTGGGTGTGGTTCTCGTGACGATGGGTGGAATGCATTTGCGTCGTTTACATCAAGGGAAAAAAAGGGAAAAATAAGAAATAAGAGTTGCGACAACCCATTTGCTGATAATGAATCCAATCTCAAAAGTATATGATCGGCGGTGAAACACGTTGTTTGCCGATTATTTGATGATCTCCATGGTTGGTATTAATTCGCTACATGAAGTCGGCACTAGAAAGCAGAACTTTCTCTGTTGGCCCTGCTAAACTCGGCAATGTAGCATCTTACATTGACCACTTAATTACAATTGGTTAAAAAAAAAAAGCGGTGTATCAAGACCCACTGAGCTATAAACATTTTTGAAATGGCTCGCTCAGCTACATATATATTTTTGACATTTTTCAAACTTGTAATTTATTTTAGTTGAGTTATTTCAATGTATTAAATAAAAATTATTAAATTTAATAATTCTATTAATTATTAGCTGTTAATTATTTTAATTTTATTTATCGCTAAGTATTCAATATTACATTTATTAGAATTATTGGCCGAATCCACTGGCTGAGCCCCTCGTCCTCCATGAGTGTGCTCTCCCCTCGGATGCCTTGATCCGTCATGAGCGAAGGCTGAGTCCCTTTCTCGAGCTTCTTTATTCTCCACTACTCTCTACTGGTATCTATGTAATCTCTATCTCCCTTCTTCTTATTCTCAGGGTTGTATATATATATATATATATATATATATATATATATATATATATATATATATATATACTATTCAGACTCGACCAGATCCGCAGTCATTTTTGTTACAATCACTTAGGAGGTGTTTGGTTGCACGTAAAATTATGAAAAAAAAAATTGGTGAAAAAAATATTTTACATTTTGTAATGTTTGATTTGTAGGAAAAAAAAAATTCTATCAACATTTGTTTGGTTGAAAAAAAAAAAATATATATATATATATATATATATATATATATATATATATATATATATATATATATATATATATATATATATATATATATATATATATATATATATATATATACATATATATATATATATATATATTTATATATATTTATTTATTTATTTATTTTGTTAGGTGAAAAAAATACATACTTTTTTTTGTTTAGAACTTGAGTTTTTATTTTTTATCAATTTTCGACGGAAAATAAAAATACATTATTTTTTTCAAATCTGTAAAAGTAATTTTTCAAAAAAACAAGCATACAAAAAATAATTTTTTAAATTAAAAAATAAATTTTATTATATTTTACTGCCAATCAAACACACCCTTAGACATGGATCCTAACTTCTACATATATGTTTGCATTATCACTGATTAACTAAAATTATTAATTTTCCTCGCCACAATTTGGTGCGAAACAATAAATATGCAATTTATTTCTCCACTACACATTTATTGACAACAACTAAATACCTTTTGTTAGTCACACATAAATAATCTACGGTTTATTTTTATTGTTTTAAGTTTTATGCCCAAAGAATTTATTATCACAATTAGCGTATCATGCACGGTACTTTTAAAATTCAATCATAGATCCTTCCAAATTACACTTCTAAAGTTCGATGTTTCCAAATTATTCCAATGGATCGCATCCCATGCCATCTAGGTTGTTTTACTCTCTAAAACCCTCGAGTGTAGGGAGAGAGAGGTACTTCCATTATTAGGATCAATGAAAACTACGTATTGATCTTTTCCTTGCTTGATCGTCGTTGATGCTTCACATCAATGAAAACTACTGATTGTACATATACTACACATATATTTCTTGCTCTTTTGGCGGACGTACAAGATACGTTGTTGGTATCGGCCCCAATTCTTAGTTATTACTTTTCTATTCGACCCAGGCTGATTGGTCTTTTTTTTTTTTTTTTTTTTTTTCTTTTTTTTTTTTTTTTTTTTTTTTTTTTTTTTTGAGGATTGAATTGTTTGCATAGAATTTTCTAAATATTTGGCCAGTCACGTATTAATCATATGCAATCCACATCTGTTAGGAATTTTTTTTTTTTTTTCTATGATATTTTTAAAATACTTGGTGCTTGCACATTACTAAATTTAAACCAGAAATAAAAATCTTCGTGTTATTCTACGACATCAAAGAAGTTATATATAAGAATTAAAAAATTATAAGTAACTATTTCTTGATCCAATTAAAAAATTGTAAGTACATATTTGAATTATGTTTGGTTTAGATGTTGAAAAAATAAAAAAAAATTGGAATCCCATTCCAATTTCAAAATCTAAAATATGTGAACCAAACTAGCCCTAAGTGTTTTTAGCAAATTAAATTTAAATTTTTCAGTAAAATATTTTTTAGTAATTCATCAAATTTAATAGCTTTTGAAACTTTTTTTTAGTAATAATATTGAACTATTAAATGGCATGTAGCTGATATAACTATTAAATTTAATAAAAATATAAATTGATTAATTATTATAACTCAAATCGAACTATTATATTTAATATATATTTTTTTGTTATTAGCTAAATTTCACTAATCCTAGCTTCTACAACATCATTATCCGGTGATCAATTAAAAATCTCTTTTCTTTCCTTGACTAAATTTGGCGTAAAAAGAAAAGCAATGTATTTCTCAACTGTACATGACCAATGAACTACACAATTATCAATGGAAAATATTTTCTGTACATTCCAAACGGAATGCATGTACATCTTACACCTATCTATTTTATATAGAATGAGATGAATTTCACTTGTCACTTCGAAATGACGAATAAAATTTTTTTTTATCTTAGAATGGACAAAGTGTATATCGTACACCCTAAATAAAATGTACGGATAGCATTGCTCATCATCAATAGAGGAAATTGGCTCTACAAAGCCAAACCTGATGTTGAATTTATTCTTAGTGTTTGATGTTTGAAGTTCAAGCCCAACTCCAAAAAAATTTCAAGCCAGATTGGGTCGGTCAGGTGATCAAGGATTATCTCAACTTGCTCAGACTCCCGGGGCTTTGATTAGTACTTAATTATTTTCCAATCTCCTCATTAAAACTTTATCATCGGACCAGATTAACCAACCCGATATGTGAAACATCGGTCCAACGGATCAAATTTAATTTTTCTTTTATATATATATATATATTTTTTAAATTTGTATGATTTGTTTGGACATAATACTTTTCGTTAGCCACTTATAAATAGTCTACGGTCGACTATTTATTTATTTTTTATTGTTAGAAAAAATTGTTGATGCAACTTGCATATCTTGTGTAGCACTTTTAAAAATAAGTGGTAGTTGCTTCAAAATTAAAATCTAATCATTTAGGTCCTATTCGAATATATATTAGAATAAATTATTCAAGTATGAAGATTTTTTAAATATGATTGTAACTAAAGAGTTTGATTTTTTTATTTTTTCAAAAATCTTAATGCCCATAATTTAATTTAATAGAATAGCATATTTAACATATGAGATGATTTATTATATTTTTTTTTAAAATTAATTTTTTAATTAATATCTCTCTAATTATGTCATTGTTATTTAATAATTAATATCATTATAGTAATTAATATCTCTCTACTTACGGCCTAGTGGGTCGAATCTATTTTTTTTCTCTTTTTCCATCGTATTTGTTTGCGTGTAGATAGTATATATGTTGTCTACTATTTTTACAATTTTTATCATCACAAGAAATTATTACTGCACGTAGAGTACAGCATAATGTATTCTATGATGTATTCTTATAAATCTCAATCATTGTTGCTTTAAAATCAAAATCAAATTATATAATGTATTCTATGAAATTAAAAGAATTATATATAAAAGATCATATTCAAAAGTTATAATTAATTAGATACCTATTTCTTCTAGATCAAACAATAAAATCCCTTTGCATGTGAATTTTCGAATTTTGGAATACATTCCCCCAAGAAGACGTAGAAATTTTCAAATTTATGAATTTTTACACAAGAATATTGTTTTAGTTTTGAATTATAAGGCAAGTGTACTAATTACAGTTAACAATGCATAAACAATCCGGTGCACCTGGTGCGCGCAATAATTAATATTCATTTCCCTCCGTTAATGAAAATTACTCTTTTCCTCGTTAATGCTAATTCTCATCCCCACAAGTTCACCCAAAATTAATTTCATCTAATATATATTAATTTCTTGGAGGGCCTTTTCGGGTTACGTTAATTGGCTTAGTTATATATTATTAGAGTACTCACGATTCCATATCTACTATATATTTAGTCAACATTCTCTATGTGTAGAAAATTTAATTAGTCATATCTGCTATTTAATTAGTCAACATTCTCTATGTTGCGTAGAAAATTTAATTTCACGTACGTTCAAATTTCGAATCAACAGGGATCGATTTAACCGCATCTAATTAACATCTAACAGGTTTTGATATCGATAGTGCCTACATATATATATATATATATATATATATATATATATATATATATATATATATATAGGCATGATTAAGTTATTAATTTGTTTACACAATTAAAGGCTTAACTGATAAAGTTAAGTTTATTTGGAAGAGTCGGCAAAGTTCCAAGTTATTTTTTTCTTTTTTCTTTTTTCTTTTGTTATAGGAATAGTTAATTAGATGTAGACTTAGACAAGGACTCTGTAGAGAGAGAGAGAGAGAGAAAGAGAAAGAGATGGACAAATTAATGAAGGGATCTATTGTAGACCCGAGCACCAATTATAAATACACGTATATATTGTACATAGATCTATATATAGTAGCCATTGCCATTGCCATTGTGTAGAGCTATAAAATATACCAGTCACGAGGTCCATGACCATGCAGTACCGTTTGCTACTTCTTCTCGCACTATGGCTTTTAGGCCATCATGCTATCTTAACAAGCGCATGCTTCGAGATCGAAAGAGAGGCACTACTTACCTTCAAAGCCGGTATTATCGATACGAGCAATCGCTTGTCATCATGGGCCGGTCGAGATTGTTGTAGTTGGCGGGGAGTGGTCTGCGACAACAACACTCGCCACATTGTGAAGCTTAACCTTCGAAACAATTATATTTATGCCAATTGGTCAGATTATTCTCTGCGCGGTGAGATCAATCCATCTTTACTTGCTTTAACTCATTTAAGTCGCCTTGATCTTAGTTGGAATGATTTTGGTAGAATCTCTATCCCAAAATTTATCAGTTCTTTAAAAAGCTTGACACATCTTGATCTCTCCTGTTCTAATTTCAGTAGTAAGATACCATCTTTACTTGCTTTAACTCATTTAAGTCGCCTTGATCTTAGTTGGAATGATTTTTGTGGAATCTCTATCCCGAAATTTATCGGTTCGTTAAAAAGCTTGATGCATCTTGACCTCTCCGGTTCTAATTTCAGTGGTAAAATACCTGAGCAACTTGGCAACCTATCTAATCTTCGCTATCTTGACCTTTCTTTTTCAAACTTCATATGTACAACACCTCCACGGCTCAATAATCTCTCTCGTCTGCATACTTTTTATTTGGTAGATGCTTTTGCTAATTCCTACAGCCCTTGTGTCGACAACCTTTCATGGCTCTCTCAGTTGTCTTCTATTAGGGTTCTTAATTTGAGCATGGTGAACCTATCCAATGCTACAGATTGGTTACAAGTAGTAAACACGTTGCATTTTCTAACAGCTTTACGGTTAAAAGATTGTCAACTTACTTACATTCCGACATCTCTTTCTCACATCAACTTTACATCGCTGAAATCCCTTGATCTTAGTTATAACGGCCCCTTTAAAACCACCTTACCCCCTTGGTTGTGGAATCTTACCAAGCTTTTCTATCTTGATCTCGGATTTTCTGGATTTCATGGGAAGATCTCGGACTCACTCGGAAACTTAACTTCTCTCGGCAGTCTGTATTTAGGATATAATGATTTTGATTTGGAAAGTACCATGCCTAGATCAATTAAAAATTTGTGCAATCTACGAACTATAGACTTGAGCGGTCTTCGCATCGGCGGAGATATTGCAGAGTTCGTAAGGATGCTTTGCTCTTGGAAGAATATGGAGGAACTAATTTTAGAAAATAACAAGCTTAATGGGAGTTTATTTGGATGGCTAGAGGAGATGAAGAATCTAAGCTATCTTGAAGTCAACAATAATTCATTAGTAGGGCATGTTCCTCCTGGAATTGGGAAACTCTCAAATTTGCAACATTTAAGCCTCTACTATAATTCCTTGCAAGGTGTCATATCTGAAGCTCATTTTGCCAACCTCTCAAAGTTGGAGTTCTTGAGATTAAGCTCAAATTCTTTGATCATCGACGTGGATCAAAATTGGATTCCACCATTTCAACTTTCATCTCTTGCTTTAGATTCTTGTCAATTTTTGCATCCTCAATTTCCAGCGTGGCTTCGATCGCAAATGCAACTTCGTGGTCTAACTCTGTCCAACACTAGCATTGCAGATACTATTCCTGAATGGTTTTGGAATTTGCCATTTTTTTACGTAGATCTCTCTCATAATCAGATTAGAGGCAAGTTGCCTATGTCCTTGCAATTTACAAACCTATATGAGCTTATTTTGCGATCTAACAGACTTGAAGGCCCAATTCCGTCTTTGCCAAACACGCTTCAAATATTAGACATCTCAGAAAATTCTATATCAGGATCCCTCTCACCAATCTCTAATGTATCTCATTTAGAGTATTTGATACTATCAAGCAATCAAATCAACGGTAGCATCCCATCTTATATATGTAATTTAAAATTTCTATATGTTCTGGACCTATCAAACAACTCTTTATCAGGAGAACTCCCTCAATGCTGGAAGAATTCATCCCTTTTAGTCTTGGATTTGTCAAACAACAATCTTGCTGGCGAAATTCCTTCTTCAATTGGTTCATTGAGCTCACTCCAATTATTGCACCTCAACGATAACAACTTCTATGGAGAACTTCCTTCGGAATTGCAACATTGCAATAATTTGATGTTTCTTGACCTGAGCAACAATAATCTTACAGGGAAAATCCCAACATGGATAGGTGAAAACCTGCAGGATCTTGTAATATTGCAATTGAGGTCAAATATGTTTGTGGGCGAAATTCCTTTTGAACTTGCACGACTTGCTCACCTCCAATTCTTGGATCTTGCGCATAACAATTTGACAGGATCAATACCACGATCTTTTGGGAATTTCAGCGCTATGATCTATGATGCAATTCACAAGTATGATCAAAATGGAGTTACTGTTGACAAGTGGACCTTTACTTTTTTGACTACAGTAGTAACTTGCTTGTGGTAATACATGGAGAAGAATATCAATACTCTACCACGATTTATCTTCTCAAGATTATGGACCTCTCGGAAAATAATCTAAGTGGTCAAATCCCAGAAGAGATAGTTGCACTCGCGTTATTGCGTAGTTTGAATTTATCAGGAAATCATCTAACTGGAACGATTCCGGAAAGGTTAGGTGATATGCGCTCCTTGGAATCGCTGGACCTCTCTCTAAATGAACTTCAAGGTGCTATTCCACAAAGCTTGTCGGCTTTGACATTTTTGAGCTGGTTGAATTTATCTTATAACAATTTATCTGGAAGAATTCCAACTGGGAGTCAATTGAGCACACTCAATAACCCTTCAATTTATATTGGCAACACTTATCTTTGTGGACCTCCTACGGGAAATAATTGTTCTGAAAATGAAACAATGCCTAATGTTGTTGGAGACGACTACGATGAATCTAAGTCAACATGGCTATACCTCGGCATGGGATTAGGGTTCGCCGTTGGATTCTGGAGCGTGTGCGGCATCCTAATATTCAAAGAGTCCTGGAGTAGCGCTTATTTTCAAATGATTGATAGACTATACGATAAAATATATGTGATAATAGCAATAAGTATGAGAAGGTTGAATAGAAAATGAGCAAATAAAGTATGATTTCTACAATTTATCTTTATGTATGGTGTGTTTCTTGTTTTCTTTTTGCGCGGAATTTGTTATTGTAAATTCACAACATTCTCCTACATATAATGTTTGCTTAATAATAATATCTAGTTCATGAGTGATAAATTTTTTTTTCATTTTTTTTAGTATTAATACTAATATATTATTCTGGTTTGAGATATTGGGTTGTGTTGCATATGCATTACCTCTTTTTAACTCTCAGTATATATATTCCTGCTAGCTAATTAGTTTATGCTTCAAAAAAAAAAAAAAAAACCAAATTGTCTCCTCTCGTATAAGAGTATTGTGAGGAATTAATTTACGAATTTGTAATGCAATGATTTAAAAGTTGCACATGACAGAATAAAAGTTAGAACAGAAAGAGAACCGTTCCATCAGAGAAAAAAAAAAATTTCAGAAAACAAAGATCTACTATCTAAGTGCTATCAAAAGAAAAGCCCAACAATCCTGATTTCTTAGGCATAAAAAACCTCAAAAATAGTCAAAAAAAAAAGGAAGAGAAAAATATAATGCATACATATTTTATATGATTTGACTGCCGACCTATCTTTATAAACGAAAAAAGAGTGAAAATTTTACTGTAAATAAAATAAAAAAATAAAAAAAATGTATTTTCTTAGAAACCTTAATGTCAAATAAATCTAGTATATAGTCTTCTTATATAAGTGACAAAAACCTTTACATGGTAGCGGTTGGACTAACTAAAATTTAAGAACACACCTAATTAATTATTACAAAAGAAAATTAATTCTTTTCTCTAAAGTATAATCTTTAGATGTATTATGACAATATATATATATATCTAGAAAAACTATTAAAACAAGATACAATAATCACCCCAAGACTTTTCAGAACAGTAAAGAGTGAATAGCACACTGAGGAGCTAACTTTTTAATGCATAATTAGAATGAGTTATTTGGATGTGGTTCTCATGACAAGCAATGGAATGCATTTGCGTAGTTTTTAGGAACAAAAAAAAAAAAAAAAAAAAAAAAGAGTTGCAGCATTTGCAGAGAAAATGAACTCAATCTCAAAGTATATACTTGGTGGCGAAACGTGTCGTTTGCCGACTATTTAATGATGTTTGTGGTGAGCATTTATGCATGAAGTCGGCAATGGAAAACACGACTTTCTGTGTTGCCCCGACTCAATTAATTACAATAATAGGCTTAAAAAAAAGTCGTGCATCAAGACCCCCTCAACTTTAAACATTTTTTAAATGGCTACCTAGCTCAGCTATATATCTTTGATATTTTTCAAAATTTTAATTTATTTTAGCTGAGTTATTTCAACTTATTAAATAAAAATTATTAAATTTAATAATTCTATTAATTATTTTAATTTTTATATTAATAAGCATTCAATATTACATTTAATAGAATTATCGGCTGGATTTAACAAAATTTATATTAATTATTTAAAATTATTTAATTTTAAAAATTAAAAGTAAACAAATTTGGATAAACATTATATATTTAAAAATCTATCTCAAAATAACTTATAGTTGTGGGAATCGTGATAGATTTGTACTTTAGGCCCACGCCCAGTCCAAAAAAAATATCCCATGAATAAATGGACTGGGCTAACAAAGTAATTAAATTTTGATAAATATTTTGATTTAACTAAGTACAAAAACTTCCAGGAAAAAAAAAAAAGAAAGAGATCTCAATTTAGAAAAAAAAAAAAAAAAAAGAGAAAGTTGAGGGAGCAATTTCACAATTGCATATTGATAAGGGGTTGTCCATTCATTTTCACCCAACGATCATTTAGGTTCATTTAGGTGATCAACTAAAATTATCGCTTTTCCTCGCCACAATTTGAGGCCTCTTTTGGTTTAGATGTTGAAAAAATAATTTTTGGTGAAGTAATTTTGGTTTATAATTACTATTTATTATTAATCGATCTGTTATGTAAAAAAGTTGGACCAGCTCAAATTTGATTTTTCTTTTTGTCAATCACATTAAAATAGTTTGCAGTAGAATGTATTAACGTTCAACACACTTTTAAAATTAAATCATTGATGCTTCAAAATTAAAATCTAATATATTAGACAAAATTTAAAGAGTTATATATAAGAATTTAAAATTTACTTATTTAGTACTTAATTATTTCTCATAGATCAAATAATATAATACATTTCTGTATTGTTGAATTTTGAACTACATTTTCTGCTAAGATATATAACTAGTCTTCAAAACTTACAAATTTTTATTTATAAATATTTCAGATGTTGTAAATTGTGTTCATCATATTAGTTTTGAATTTTAAGTCAAATATTACAGTTCTGTTGTTTTATAAAAATAAAACAATATTTGTATATTTTTTATATGTAACAATTACTAATTATAGCTAATTAATGCATAAGCAATCTGGTGTTCCTGGTGTATCAAGACCCCCTCAACTTTAAACATTTTTTAAATGGCTATCTCAGCTATATATATTTTTTTGATATTTTTCAAAATTTTAATTTATTTTAGTTGATTTATTTCAACTTATTAAATAAAAATTATTAAATTTAATAATTCTATTAATTGTTAGCTGTTAATTATTTTAATTTTATTTATTAATAAGTATTCAATATAACATTTAATATAATTATTGGTTGGATTTAACAAAATTTATATTAATTATTTTAAATTATTTAATTTTTAAAAAATAAAAAGTAAAAAAAATTGGATAAAAAAAGTGTGTATATCATATATTCCCACTCATCAAAGGGGTTGGGATTTTTTGTTTTTTTGTTTTTTTTTTTTTTTTTGGATTGACAAAGTTAATTATAGGAGCTTAGCCCTATAATTAAGTTTCATAAAGCAAAGAAGGTTATATATAAGAAGCTAATAATAACTGAACCTATGGGTTGGGATAATACCATGCATATATATATACACTACTCTATAACTGTAGTAGTGTATAGATTTGCCAATGACTTGAGCACTTGGATCGGATCGGGTTTCAACTTTCAAGCGGACATCACTGAAGCTAATAAATTCCTTGCCCGACCCAAACAAAATCCAGTCCAAAAGAACAGCAGTTTGATTAAGAGATAATTTCACCGAAATTCCTCCCACTACATGCTTTTGCTTTTGTCCTAAAACTCGTTTTGGTCCCATAACTGTCGACATCTCTCAATATCACGTAGCTTCTTAGTCGGTCATTCAATTTATACGCGTCCAAGACTACTAATATATATCAAATTTTTTTTATCATCAATTTTTTTTTTTTATAAATTTATCATATTAATCTTATAAATTAAAATTTGATGACCAAAAGTGTAATTTATTAGATGCTATATTTTATATTTTTTTCATCCAAATTAAGGTTGCCAATTTTTGACTTTTCACATCAATTTTTTTTATTTTTCTTACTAAAAATTATTTAGATTTTTATGAATTCTAGAATAAAAATATAAAATCTTCACCATTTTTATATCCAAATGAAAAAGAAAAAAAAAAAAGTTTTTGCTTTTGTATTTTTTTTTTTTTATTTTTAAAATCGTTGGGCCTTGTGACTTGGAGTCCTCCAAGTCGGCATATATACTTAGAATTGACTTGGGCCATTTTATATGCTTGCTTATCCACAGAGAATTACTATTATGGGTCTTCAAAAAATTATTTATTTATATGCATTATATATATAGGTATTGGACCCACCCATATTAGCTAGTGTGACTCACGTTGTTGTTTGTATTTAGAGTACAAATTGTACTGATGTTTTTTTAGGTTTTGGATTAAAATTCATTTCTTTTTATTTACTCTTTGGTACTAATTAAGATATAACTTCTCTCCATGATAGGCAAGAAAGTAGTTATGATTTTTTTTTTTTTAGCTTAATTATAACAAAAGTATCCTATAATTCATCTAGTATATATCTCAAATATATTTCTATATAAAAAATTTAAATAAATTTAAATTTCATTAACATTTTATGAAAATATTATTGAGGATGACGTAGAAGATGACTTGATATTAAGAATACTTGAATTCTCACATGCAATAAAGAAAATTTCTTACATGAATATGTTTTTATGGTTGCTCTTGAGTTTAAAATTTAAAGATGTATTTAAAAAAAAATTGAGTGAGTTTAAAGATGTGCTATCGATATTCTGCAGTTAAAATAAATAAAAAATTCTAACGGAGGAGGGAAGTAGTACGTATTTGAAGCAGAACTAGAATGCATGATTGATATTATTTAAATTTTTATATAAAAATATATTTAAAATAAATAATAAATTATAGGATGAATTTTATAATTATATTTTTTATATATATATTTATATGATATTAGAATACGAGACTTTAAATATATAAAATATTAAAATTTTGTTATTTTTAACAAATAATAGATGTTATAAAAAGACGCGTAGTGTAGAATATAAATTTTTTAATTATTGACCTGAAAGCCCCTTCTTTACGTTTCTATAATTGGGTCAATAAAATTGGGTCAATAGGTCTTTCGTTCATTCTATGCCGCGGAAACTTTTTGACTATGTATGTAAAATGAATTTTATGTACACACCAAGTTTCAAATCATTTTGAGTAAACACTATCAATTCACTTTATTTGGGATATACGGTGTACATCATATAAATATGGATTAATTACATACGATTCTATATAAATCTATCGAATAGCAGATATATATTCCTATGAAGTTCAATTTTTTATATTTATTTTTTCAAAAATTCAACATTATTCATATATATCCCTACCGTCTATCTCTGTTAAAAGAATCTAGTTAACCATAGATTAAATACTTAATCTTGGTTAGTTAATAAGATAAATTTATCTTTTTATCTTTTCTGATATTTTTGCATTATTTTTTGGAAAGACATTTTTAAAAGGATAAAACTATCATTTCACATATAATCTGTTAAAAAATAAACAGTGAACTAACGATAATAAACGGGAGGGATATATATGAATAATTTTAGACTTTTGAAGGAATAAATATGAAATGTTAAACTTTATAGGAATATATCTGCTATTCAATATGTTTACAGAGAGTCGTGTACAATTAACCCTATTAATTTTAGAATAATTTTTTTGGAATATACTATTAGTATTTTTCATTTTAAAAGGACATATAACAATTTTATGTACACACAATGCTCTTATACAATATTTAGATTCTAACTATTAATTTTTTTAAAATTAACGGCTAAACTATCATTTTAACTTTTGAAAACCTGATATTGAAGTACGATGCCAGCCACCCAGTAGAAATAAAAGGATATTTTTGTCTAACAAAATTTTTTAATCTTATCTTTAAAAAAATAATATTATGAATTTTTTATAATTCTAAATTTATTTCTAATGTGTAGATTATTAATTTATTAAATATACTTTTATTGAAAAGAGAAATCATCTCTTTCATGTTAATACTTTAAATTATATTCAAATTGTAAATTTATTAAAACTTAAAAATTTAAAAATTAAATCAAATTCAAAATATTTTTAAATATATATAATACCAATTCAAATAAAATTTTTAAATCAAATTTAAATTTCAATTTCAATTCTAAGAAGTTGGTTTCATAAATAATAGTGCAAATTAAATTTTAAATAAATAATTAAAGTTGAGTTTATAAGTAACAATATATATTAAAATTTAATTTTTAAACATAAAAAATTATATTTAAATAAATAATAAATTTTTAATTCAAATTATTAGTTTAATACTTGAACGTGCACAATTTTACTTAAATTTAAAATTTTCTTGAATATAAAATACAAATTGAAAATAAAACTTTTGATTCAATTTTGATAAAAATTTATATTTCAAATTAAATTTTTAATTCAAATTTAATCTATGTATTGAGAAGCTTGTTACTTAATTAATTAGTTAAATTTGGGTTCATAAGTAACAGTATAAATTGAAATTGAATTTAAAGTTTAAAATTAATTTTTAAAAATTAAAATTTTATATTTAAAATTATAAATATAAAGTTTTAATTGAAGTTAAATTTTAAATTCAAATTTATAAAGATTCGCTACTTATTAAATTAGCCACTATCTAATTTGATAAATAATAAAATTAAATAAGAAAATAAATATTTATTGGATATTATTAAATTTAGTAATTGGATAATAAGTGTTTTATAATATTATGCTTCCGATTAATTTTGATTGGTAACCTATTGAATAGATTACTGCCGTTCAAAAATTAATTTTAACCTTAAAAAATAAAATATTAGATTTAAATGAGCCGGTGTATAAGAGCATTACTCTACTATTAATATCACCAAATTATTGATACTATTAGATTTTCTATCATATACGATTAGAATGATAGTAGTTCCCTAAAATTTAGTTGGTGATAAATAAAATAATATATTCTAAAGTATATATATATATATATATATATATATATATATATATATATATATATATATATATATATATATATATTCTCTTCTTTTCTTTTCTTTTTTAAATAGTACGGTTATATATATTTAAATTCAAAGACTTGGGTAGTGATAATAAAATGTGGTATACCTCTCATTTCGGTGTAAATCTTGCATCCCGTAAATCTTGCATCCCATCCATATATGATAAATTTTACTTGATATTTCAAAGTGACGTCGGTGTAAATCTTACATCTCATTCATTCAAAAGTGATGTAAATTTCATCAAAGTGATGAATAAAAAAATCTCTATTCTTAGTTACTAGTGTTTATGATATCTTATATATTCAATTATAATTTTATTTTGATCTGATATGGGACTATTAAAATATCACACTTTTAACATTGCTAAAGATGGAAAATGCTAAAAATGTACTGTAGTGAGGTAGACATTTGTGTAAGTATGTGTGTGTGTGTCTATATATACATGTGGCAAATGCCATTGTTTAATTAAAGCAGAGCTGTGAATTAAAACATAATGGTAACGAGGACCACAGCCATGCACCATTTGCTTCTTCTACTCACACTATGGCTCTTAGGCTATCAAGCCACCCTAACAACTGGGTGCTTCGCGACCGAAAGGAGGGCCCTACTCGCCTTCAAAGCCGGTGTTATCGATACGGACGAGCTCTTGTCATCATGGGCAGGTCGCGATTGTTGTAGTGGTTGGAGGGGAGTAGTCTGCGACGGCAACACCAGCCATGTCGTGAAGCTCAACCTTCAGTTTTACAATCTGCGCGGTGAGGTTAGTCCTTCCTTGGCTGTTTTGCATCATTTAGTTCGCCTCGATCTTAGTTTGAACAGTTTCGATGGAAGCACCGTACCGGAATTCATCGGTTCGTTTAAAAATTTGATGCATCTCGATCTCTCGAATTCTGGCTTTGGCGGCAGACTACCTCAGCAACTTGGAAATCTCTTTAACCTTCGCTATCTTGATCTCTCATCGTCAAACTTCATATGTCCGGCACCTACTTGGCTAGGCAATCTCACTCGTCTCCGCACTCTTTCCTTAGGAAACACTTTTCTTAGCGGCCCCAGCATTCGCGACCTTTCTTGGCTTTCTCGTTTATCTTCTCTCCAACAACTCATCATAAGCTCAACGGATCTGTCTAGCGCCGTGGATTTGTGGCAACAAGTTAATAAGCTCAAGTACCTTACACAGTTGAATTTGGAAGATTGTAATCTTAACAACATTCCAAACTCTCTGTCTCATGTCAACTTCACATCTCTAGGAATCCTTGATCTTGAAGGAACTGGCCCCTTCAATGTCGCTTTACCGACTTGGTTGTGGAACCTTACCAATCTTTACTATCTCGATCTAGACAGCTGCGGATTTAATGGAAAGATCCCCGACGCACTCGGAAACTTGACTTCCCTTAGCAGCTTATATTTAGGATTTAATAATTTTGAAGTTTTTGCACCCGAAATACTCAGAAACTTGTGTAAATTGCAAGCCGTAGACCTGTACTATCTTCGCATGGGCAGAGATATTGCAGAGGTGGTAGAGACGCTGCGCTGCTCGTGGAAGAGCCTTGACACATTGTATTTGTCAAATAACGAGCTTCACGGGAATTTAACCGGCTGGCTGGAGCAGCTGGAGAATGTGAGCAATGTTGATCTAAGTAGCAACTCACTAGTTGGACCTATTCCTCTTGGAATTCGGAACCTTTCAAAATTAGTTTTGTTGGATCTTTATTCTAACTCCTTGCAAGGTGTCGTATCGGAAGCTCATCTCGCCACCCTATCCAATTTGAACCAAATTTATCTCTCCTCCAATTCTCTAAGCATCCACGTAGATGACAACTGGGTCCCTCCATTTCAGCTTCAGGTTCTTACGTTAGGTTCCTGTAAACTGAATGGGTCCCACTTTCCGGCATGGCTCCGGGGGCAGACGCAACTTGAATTTTTGGATTTATCGAACACAAGCATCACAGGCACCGTGCCTGAATGGTTATGGAACTTGTCATCGACTTCTATAAATCTCTCTCATAATCAACTTGTAGGCAAATTGCCAGTATCTTTGCAATCCACTCATCTATTGTTTCTTAATTTGAAGTACAATAGATTCGAAGGTCCAATACCATCTCTGCCAGAGACTCTAAACATGTTAGACCTCTCTGCAAATTCTCTTTCAGGACCACTTCCGCTATCCTTGAATATTTCGTCGTTAGCCTTTTTATCTTTGGCAAGCAATATGTTTAATGGCAGTATCCCATCATATATGTGTGAATTGGATTCCCTAGAATTTCTGGATATGTCGTACAACTTTTTATCGGAAGAACTACCTCGGTGTTGGCAAAATTTGTCTCTCAAAATCTTGGTTCTGTCGAGCAATAACCTTAGCGGAAAAATTCCAGCTTCCTTTGGCTTGTTGAGCTCGCTTAGATCATTACATCTCAACAATAATCAGTTCCACGGAGAACTCCCTGCGAATATGCAGCATTGCAAGAATCTAAATCTTCTTGATCTTAGCGGAAACAATTTGTCAGGAAATATTCCAGCATGGATAGGTGAGAACCTACGGAATCTAGTAGTTCTAGAGTTGCGATCGAATATGTTTTCCGGCGATATTCCAGACGCATTGGCACAACTGCCATACCTTCATATCTTGGATCTTGCAGCTAACAATCTGTCGGGACCGGTACCGCGTTGTTTTGGTAATTTTAGCGCTATGATTCATCCATTGGCAAACAATTATAATCCAGTCGAATATGAGATTAACATGTACTTGATTTCGTCGGTTGCTGCCTTTGATAATTTATTTCTTATAACGAAAGGGAATGATTTTTGGTACTCTAGCATCCTCTATCTTGTCAAGGTTATCGATGTCTCAGGAAACAATTTGAGTGGGCAAATCCCAGAAGAAATAGTCGCACTTCGCATGTTACAGAGTTTGAACTTTTCGGGAAACCATTTGACAGGACGCATACCGGAAAAAATAGGTGACATGAATGCCTTGGAGTCTCTTGACCTCTCACTGAATGAGCTTTCAGGCGCTATTCCGCAAAGCTTATCGGATTTGACATTCTTGAGCCACTTGAATCTATCTTACAACAACTTATCCGGGCAGATTCCAACTGGGAGTCAATTGGACCGACTTAATGATCCATCAATTTACATCGGCAATTATTATCTCTGTGGACCTCCTACCAAAAACAACTGTTCCAAAGATGATGCAAACCCTTCTCCTCAAGGAGACGACAAAAATGGAACTGATCAGACAATGTGGTTATACCTTGGGATGGGACTAGGATTTGCGACCGGACTCTGGGGTGTGTACGTTGTCCTCTTATTCCGAAGATCATGGAGGATTGCTTATTTTCAAATGACTGATAAATTATTCGATGATATATACGTGATGGTAGTATTAAGTTGGAGGAGGCTAAGCAGAAAATTTGGTGGACAGAGAACAATTTCTTGAAGGAGTAAGCTAATGGCGCACCTGAGGTATGTTTACTATCTTGCTGTTTTAATTCTTATATATATCATGCTTATTTTGTGTGTGTTTCTTGTTTTTATTTTGCATGGAATTTGTCACCACAACTGCGCATCATATGTATCTCGTAGTGTTGTTATCCATTGTAATGTTTAGCTTTATGTGAGTTTTTGAGTTGAAGAAGAAAACTACATATGTAGCCTAATCGTTATTTTCTTTTTCAGAATTTCTTCTCATTTATATTGTTTTATTTTGCTGAAAATGCATCCTAATTAAATAAGCTGAGTTCAAATGCTGGATACCTTTTGGTCAGTTGGAATTAGGCAAATTTTAAACAATAAGTAGAAGCTCAGCAAAAAAAA
The DNA here is from genome assembly GCA_029168755.2 of Tillandsia fasciculata. Taxonomy (NCBI): domain Eukaryota; kingdom Viridiplantae; phylum Streptophyta; class Magnoliopsida; order Poales; family Bromeliaceae; genus Tillandsia; species Tillandsia fasciculata. The sequence goes on along the minus strand of CM054945.1, from coordinate 21,100,732 downwards.
AAAAAAAAAAAAAAAAAAAAAAAAAACATATACATGATAAGATTGTGCATACCAATAATGGGAGTTGCTGGGCCTTTCTCCGGATCCACCGCCACGCATGCCACCGCGATGTTCGGAGGAGGAAATCGGGGGATTTGGGCTCGGAGAAGGTGCAGAGGTGGGATTTTTAGAACAGGGGCGCTGGATTTGGGCGCCCGCAGAGATTTCGGTTGTTGTAATTAAAAAGAGCTCAAATTGAAGTGGGGCGAGGGTTTTTTTTAGTCTTTTCCACTGATTAATTCTTGCTATCTAATTAATTGATGCTTGCTGATGAGATTAATTCTACTATTTATCAAACTAACAATTAATAATTCGTACAATGTACAGAGTTGTAATAATTAATTAATATTTTATATTTCCAAAAAATTTTACAACGAAAAATTATTTTATTTGAATAGTCTAATTTAACATATTCTGGTTTTACTATATCCTCGATTCTTAGCTCTCTTTTACTTTAAATATCAAACTTTAAGGTGAACTTCAAATAGCTCTTTTTACTGCACTATTCTATAATTTGAAGCTCTTATATTTTATTGTAAGAATTACAGTTGACAATGTATAAGCAATATGGTGCATGTGGTGCATGTAATATGTTGATGGTGGAATCCTTAGCCTCTTCTAAGGGAGTAAGTCTTATACGCGGTAGTCACACTGTATTAAGAGGCAAATGCAAATGGTTGAAAATATCATATTATTTATAAAAAAATACTTCTTATACACCTCCAAAAATTGTGTACATCTTACATTTACCCATCCATAGGTGGGATAAATTTTATTGGTCATTTCGAAGTGATCAGTGAATGACACCCCTATGTGACCGTTAGGGGTGAAAAACAGGCCAGGCGATCCATGGACCCGGCCCAGCACGAGCTTGGGCCAAGTAGAGTCACAGCACAGGTCCTCCCGGCCCAATCCAATACACCGGGCCGTGTTGGCCCTGATCTTTGTAGCCCATTGGACCAGCACCACCCGGCTCTAAGTGCAGGCTCAGCACCGCCCTTCGGGTTGGGCCGGGAGGGTAGTTTGATCCAAAAAATATTTAATATTATAAAATTTTAAAAATTTTATTATTTTTATAAATATTTTATAAATTTTTATTCCTTGCCCTCCAATGAGTCACAAATTGCTTGGTTTTCTCTATAAAAATCTAAGGTCTAGAGAGAGACCTTTAAATTACTAGGACCAATGAAAACCAATGATTTAAAAGTCAGATCCTATTAGCAGGATTACGACTGGATCCAATTTATAAAGCAGTTTGATTTAACTATTCAAACTGAATAAATTAAAAAATTTGCTTTAAACTATTCAAACCGCCGATTCCACGGTCAAATCAGTGAATTGGTGCCCATTTTAAATCAAATCGATTGAATTTTTTGTTATAAGTTATATTAAAATCCAACGACTTAAAATGAACTTAGTTAATTTTATTTTTTATTAGCAATAACTATTCTTAGTGGTTTAACTATTCCAACCAAATAAATCAAAAAAATTACTTTAAACTATTCAAACCAACGATTCCACGGTCAAATCAGTGAATTGGCCCATTTTAAATCAAATCGATTGAATTTTTTTTGTTATCAAGTCATATTAAAATTCAAGGACTTAAAATTAACTTAATTAATTTTATTTTTTATTAGCACGAATTAGACTTATAAAAAGTAAATCTTAAAAACTTATACTTACTTAATTTTGTTTAAAAAATAATATTTTATAATTAAATATAATATAAAAATAATTATATATATATATACATATAATATAATATAATATAATTAAATTAAATATTTATGCTCATAATTAGAAGAATCAGTGATTGAATTAGTAATACTTGATTCGGTAATATTTCTAAATTACTGTTCAACCCAATTTTTCATGACAATAATGAAAACTATCCTTTTCCTCGGTGACAACTTACATCCCCTCAAGTTCATCTTTTAATATATATATATATATATATATATATATATATATATATATATATATATATATATATATATATATTAATTGGGTCTTTTGGGAGATTTTTAGGCTATGTCATATCTAGGGTTAGTTATCAACAGATCAATACATAATATTTACTCAATATTCTCTGCTTAGAAAAGTAAGTTTGAATGTTTCAATTCGTCTAAGCAATTAAGTTGCGATCCATTAAACAAATAATTAATTTTCTACCCGAAATTTCAAACTTAATAATTAGTTTTAACTGTTAATTTGAAGTGCAAACCCAATTCTCCAAAAAAAATCTGGCCAGATTGGAACGGCCATGCTAGGATTATCTCATTAACTCAACTTTGTCAGGAAAATTGATCACTGCATCAAAGATTGGCTATTTACAAAGATTTACTCATTTTTTTTCTTTTTTTTTTAGGATTAGTTTCACAAAATACTTTTTTTTTTTTTTTTTTTTGTGAAATATAGATATTTTCCATGTTTACTATGGCAAGAAATTTTTATCACTTGTCATATATATATATATATATATTGGGCTGGAATGCTATTGATAGCACCAGCCCAACTTTGCTATTGATAGCACCAGCCCAACTTTGCCACCCATTTTACACCTTTGGATTGCGTTGAGATTTGTGAAAGCTATTTAATGAAAAGAAAAAAGGAAAAAAAAAGTAAAAAGAAAAAGTAAAAATTAATAGCTTTCACAAATCTCAAGCAATCAAAGGATTAAAAATGGGTGGCAAAAGTTGGGCTGGTGCTATCAATAGCATTCCAGCCCAACTATATATATATATATATATATATATAATATATATATATATATATATATATATATATATATATATATATATATATAGCATGTCCCACTTTTAAAGCTTAATTATTATTATTTAAAATTAAAATCTATTATTTAATGTGTTATGTGAAATTTTTTAAAAAAAAAAAAATTTGAGAGAGAAAAATAGTAAGCTACTCACTTTATTCATCAAGAAAATAAACTAAACCACAAATTAAAAGTGAGACAACTAAGTCTCCCAAAATACCGAGAAAAAAAAAAAAAAAAAAAAAATATGTATAAGAATTTAAGATATATTAGGTACCTATTTCTTCTATGTCGAGCAAAAAAAATTCCCTCCGTGCACTGTCCAATTTTAGACTACTTTTCACCCAGATGATAAGATTTTAATAATTCATGAATTTTTATATCCAGGTGTTTTGATTGCTATACATTATATCCATCAGATTAGTTTTGAATTTTAAGACAAGTGTATTAATAGTTTAATAGTTACAGTTGACAATGCATTTGCATTGTTGACTTGGGGTCTTTAAACTCATCTATACGTTGTATTCATTCTCATTAATTTGGTGGATCCCAGCTTCTTTGGTTCTCTCGCTCCTGTTTCGTTTGGAATTACGAAAAGGTGGCAAGAAATTATTATAAAAAAATATTTTATTTGTTTCCTCGTATTACAATAAATTGATTATAATATAATTTTTATAGTCTTAATATAAAAACACATAAATATATTTTTATATACTTTTATCTTAACTTAATTTTATTTAATAATATTAGATGGATATTAATACTAAATTAACCCTAAAACTCTAAAAAAAAAAAAGATAACATTTTTTATGTATCTTCTTTGCAAAAAAAAAAAAAAAAAACTAAAAAATATTTTTTATGTATTTTATATATAACAATTACTATATTATAGCTAATAATGCGTTACTAATATGGTGTACCTGCAGCATGTAATAAATTTTGCCCTCGGTGGCCTTTGAATTTTTAGTTGTTTTCATAGCTAGGCAATATATAATATATAGGTTAATTTTATATAGTTTTTTATAAAAAATTAAAAAAATAAATATACTGTTATAAAGTTTAAACTTTTATTTTTATTTTTTAAAAATTCTAGCGATTTTAAGTATTTTTTAACTGTTAATGTTATATATATAGTTTGGCTATTATATTTTTATAAGTATAAATCTCTTCTTATTTATAAATTTTCGACTTTTGAATAAAAAGATGTGTGGTTAGGATTATAATGATTTTCTATAATTTATACTATTTCATTAACAACCCACTAAATTATATGAAACTATTATTATCAAATTTATAAGTACGAATAAATCTATACGCATAAAAGTGTAATAGCCCTACTATATACATATATATTCATAAAAGTGTAATAGCCCTACTATATACATATATATATATATATATATATATATATATATAGTAGGGCTACTACACTTTTATGAATATAAATTTTTTTATATTTATAACTTTTTCATTTTTGGATGAAGAGATGTGTGGTTAGGATGATCAGGGACGAAGCCATAGTAGGACCGAACGTGGCCATGGCCCCCCTCAATATTTTAATATTACTCAATAGTCCTTGATACTAATTTATCTCTTTTTCTCTTTTAGATAATAATGCCCCTCTAAACTTTTTAATATTTATTTTTGTGCCAATATAATTTTTTTATTTTTTATTTGTATACATTTTAAATAGATGAAAATATATTCGGAGTCTCGTACTTACAATTTATTTGAAATACATATTTTAACTCCAAATTTTTTATTTCATATTTTTTAATTTCTAACTATTTTTGGTAAGTTATTTTATTTAACTAAATAAAATATTATACTAAATTTAATAGATTTTTAGCTAAAGTTATTGATCTAATTGAATTACGATTATATTTAATAAAATTTTTAATTATTTGAATAAAATAATATAAATAAAATAATTAAATATTAAATATTTTTAAATTAAAAAAATTTAATATATTTATATTAATTATTTAATTAATAATTTTTTAAAAAAAAAATTGATGATGTACTAAAATTTTTATTTGAATATATTTTGGCCCCCCTCGTAATTAAATTCTGGCTTCGTCCCTGAGGATGATAGTGGTTCTTTTAGGGTTTAGTGGGTTGTTGGTGAAATAGTATAGACCCTGAAGGACCACTATAATTTTAACCACACATCTTTTCACCAAAAAAACCGAAAACTTATGAGTACGAATAAGTCTGAATCTATTCTTATAAGAGTATAATAGCCGGACTATATATATATATATATATATATATATATATATATATATATATATATATATATATATATATATATATATATATATTATTAGATCCAAATCAAAATTTAATTATATCGTGTATTCTAAGACATTAAAAAAATTATATATAAAAATTTAAAAATTTTAAGTACCGATTTTTTATGCCTGAAATTGTTTAATATCTTTCTACACCATCAAATTTTAAACTATTTTATGCTCAGGAGACATATTTTCAAAGCTTATGTGTTTTGTTGGGTTTTGTTTTTTTTTTCTCAAATAGGCACTTTGATATTATAGATGGCCCCTATCATGCACGGTAGTTTGATATTTCAAGTATTTTGATAAAAATAAAAAGAATTCAGTTCGTTGAATGCAATGGTATAAAAAAAAATAAAAATAAAAATAAAGTACATAAATATTTGCGTGATTAAGTCACTCGTCAACATCTACGAATAAAAATAAAATGAAAATTTTTATTATAATCAAAATAATATATAAAATATAGTATTTTTGAAAATTTTTAATTCTAAAAAATATACACCCATACACTTTTTTATTGATCATACTAAATTAATATACAAATTTATTAAGAATAAAAATAATTTCAATAATACTATGCATAATATAAGTTTAACTTAATAAAATAATCAAAATAGTATAGGATCAAAAAAAAAAAAAACTTACGATTACAAAGAGAATCAATCTAACAATGGAGTGGGTCTATAAACAATCCAGAGCACCCGGTGCGTGCATGTAATAATATTTTCTATCATGGACCTTGGATCTTTAATTTGCCTCTTCCATTGGCTATGAGCAATGTATATTCCGTTTTCCTTCGGTGGGTCCTCTAAAAACTCTATTAAAAGTTTAGAGAGAGACCTTTACATTATAAGGACCAACAAAAACTACTCTTTTCCAAATTAATGCTTCGTATTCCACGAGTTTACCCAAAAGTTCACTTTCACCTAGAACGGAAAATAAGAAGAATATCTTTTGTATTTTTCTAAACGCATTAGGAATCATTCGATATAGCTTGTTCCGGTACAACTAAAATAAGTGAAAATTACTGTTCTCACTCTTCCCAACCACCCTCTTACTTTTTCTTTAAATATCCTTCCATATTTTTCCCAACCACTCTCTTTCTTTTTCCTTAAATACCCTCCCACGTACGTCTACCGAGGCACCATCTCTCACCTCATTATTACATAATAAAATTTGAGGATAAAAAAATAATTTACCTTAATTAAAACTCCTTATTCCTCTTATTCCTCATTCTCATACCAAATACAAAATCTCTTATTCCTGAAACTATCCCAAATACTTTTTTACATTAATTCTGTATTTTATACTTATTTATAAAATAATTAATTCTGTCTTATTTCGTACTTTATATATTATATTTTGAATCTTTTCGGGAGGTTTTGGACTATGTCAATATAGGCTTAATTATTAATAGTCAAGATTCACTGTCATTCCTAGCGCCAATAATAAATGCTCTGTATTTGAATTTTTAATTTTTTAAATTAGTTCAAAACTCTTAATCAACTTGATGGTGAGTATATTTGATGATAAAAATCGTGTTAAGAAAAAAATATATATATATATACAAAAAAACCTTAATTGGCCTAAAGAGAATCAAGCGGCAGTGGCAAGAGCCGAGCTAACGTTTATATATAAAAAGGATACTTGAATTCTTATTAAATATTAAATTTTTAAAATTTAGTAATTTTTTTAATTCAAATATATCTCTAAATCTAGTAAATTTTAAAATAATCAAATAATCAGATTCAAAATAAAAAAAAATATAATTTTTTAAAAAATATCTTAAATATTAAAATTTAAAATAATTAAATAATCTGACTCAAAATAAAAAAATATATAATTTTTTTAAAAATATCATAAATACCAAACAAAAATTAAAAATATCTGAACGATAAAACCGATGCAAAATGAATCGAGATCCGAACAACAATAGAGAAGACCGAGTAAGACCAAAGAGTCAAGCGACTAGAAAGAGACGAGAAACGACACCATCGAAGATATTACGTCGTGGAATTCAACCGAATTTTTCATTCAATGTGTTGATTGATATAGAGTTTTTTTTTTTTTCAGAACTCTGTCTGCATCAATATTTTCATAAATTATTATATTTTTCATAAATTATTAATCTATTGTAGTGGCAAAATTAGTATCGACAACTTTGAAGGATATCCACAATATTTTATAACATTTGAGCAATACATTTAAAATGATCTCTATTTAATATGGTAGCATTTTTGTACAAATTATACCGGTACAAAATGCAATTGTGTATATGAATATATATCTTTATTAGCAAACAGGAACGAACTCTGTATTTTAGTTCTAGAGAGATCAAAAATATATATTATACAAAATATATTAATATTTTAAAAATATTAATGAAAAAAAGTATATATACATATATATTTTTTTAAAAAAAATAAAGTGCACTCGTTTTTACCATTAAAATAATAATAATCTAAAAATCTAAAAAAAATTATTTTAAAAAATTAAATACTAAAATGTAATATAATTTATAAATCAAATATTATGATATATTAAAAAATTAAGTATTAAAATCTAATATAATTTGGTAATTAGTATTACGATATGTTGGAGTCAAATAAATTAGCATTTCGTGATCCACGAGCCAATATTATTTTTTTTAAAAAAAAATATTTTGGTATACTATTTTAATTTTTTTAATTAGCTTAATAATAAATTTTTATGCAATTTAAAAAATGTGGGGGCGGGGTTTGCGCTCATGCCCACTGTTGGCCTCCACGTAGCTCCGCCCCCTGGTAGCAAATGGCAAACGGCATTGTTTAATTAGAGCAGAGGTGTGAATTAAAAAAACATTACCACAACCATGCACCATTTGCTTCTTCTACTCACACTATGGCTTTTTGGCTATCAAGCCACCCTAACAACTGGGTGCTTCGAGATCGAAAGGAGGGCCCTCCTCACCTTCAAAGACACCGTTAACGATGAGTACGAGCTCTTATCTTCATGGGCAGGTCGCGATTGTTGCAGCAGTTGGAGGGGAGTAATCTGCGACAGCAACACTGGCCACGTCGTGAAGCTCAACCTTCAAAATTTCTCGCTTTCCAATCTGGGCGATGAGGTTAGTCCGTCCTTGGCTGTTTTGCATCATTTAGTTTACCTCGATCTGAGCTTGAATGATTTCAATGGAAGCACTGTCCCGGAATTCATCGGTTCGTTTAAAAATTTGATGCATCTCGATCTCTCCTACTCTGACTTTGGAGGCGGAGTACCTCAGCAACTTGGGAATCTCTTTAACCTTCGCTTTCTCAATCTGGGCGGGAATGATTTCGATGGAAGCACTGTCCCGGAATTCATCGGTTCGTTTAAAAATTTGATGCATCTCAATCTCTCCTACTCTGACTTTGGAGGCAGAGTACCACAGCAACTTGGGAATCTCTTTAACCTTCGCTCTCTCGATCTGAGCTGGAATGATTTCAATGGAAGCACTGTCCCGGAATTCATCGGTTCGTTTAAAAATTTGATGCATCTTGATCTCTCCTACTCTGACTTTGGAGGCAGAGTACCTCAGCAACTTGGGAATCTCTTTAACCTTCGCTTTCTCGATCTGGGCGGGAATGATTTCAATGGAAGCACTGTCCCGGAATTCATCGGTTCGTTTAAAAATTTGATGCATCTCAATCTCTCCTACTCTGACTTTGGAGGCAGAGTACCTCAGCAACTTGGGAATCTCTTTGACCTTCGCTCTCTCGATCTGAGCTGGAATGATTTCAATGGAAGCACTGTCCCGGAATTCATCGGTTCGTTTAAAAATTTGATGCATCTCGATCTCTCCTACTCTCACTTTGGAGGCGGAGTACCTCAGCAACTTGGGAATCTCTTTAACCTTCGCTTTCTCAATCTGGGCGGGAATGATTTCGATGGAAGCACTGTCCCGGAATTCATCGGTTCGTTTAAAAATTTGATGCATCTCGATCTCTCCTACTCTCACTTTGGAGGCAGAGTACCTCAGCAACTTGGGAATCTCTTTAACCTTCGCTTTCTCGATCTGAGCTGGAATGATTTCAATGGAAGCACTGTCCCGGAATTCATCGGTTCGTTTAAAAATTTGATGCATCTCGATCTCGACTACTCTAACTTTGGAGGCAGAGTACCTCAGCAACTTGGGAATCTCTTTAACCTTCGCTTTCTCGATCTCTCCTGGTCATGCTTCATAGGTGAAGCACCTCCTTGGCTAGGCAATCTCACTCGTCTCCGCACTCTTGGCTTAGATAGCGCATTTTCTAGTGTCCCCAGCATTCGCGACCTTTCGTGGCTTTCTCGTTTATCTTCTCTCCAACAACTCACCATAAGCTCCATGAATCTGTCTACTGCTGTGGATTGGTTGCAAGAAGTTAATAAGCTCAAGTACATTACAGAGTTGTCTTTGGAAGATTGTAGTCTAAGCAACATTCCAAACTCTCTGTCTCATGTCAACTTTACGTCTCTGAGAATCCTTAAACTCAGAGGAAATGGCCCCTTCAATGTCGCCTTACCCACTTGGTTGTGGAACCTTACCAACCTTTCCTATCTCGATCTAGAAAGCTGCGGATTTCATGGAAAGATCCCCGACGCACTCAGAAACTTGGCTTCTCTTAGCAGCTTATATTTAGGAGACAATCATTTTGAAGGTAGTGTACCTGAATCACTTAGAAACACGTGTAATTTGCAAGCCATAGGCCTGACCTCTCTTCACATTGGCGGAGATATTGCAGAGGTGGTAGAGACGCTGCGCTGCTCGTGGAAGAGCCTCGACTCATTGGATTTGTCAAATAACGAACTTCACGGGAATTTAACCGGCTGGCTGGAGCAGCTGGAGAATGTGAGCTATGTTGATCTAAGTAACAACTCACTAGTTGGACCTATTCCTTTAGGAATTCGGAACCTTTCGAATTTAGTTTGGTTGGATTTTTCTGTTAACTCCTTGCAAGGTGTCGTATCCGAAGCTCATCTCGCCAGCCTATCTAATTTAATAGGAATTTTACTCTCCTCCAATTCTCTGACCATCGATGTAGATGACAACTGGGTCCCTCCATTTCTGCTTTGCAACTTATGTTAGGTTCCTGTAAACTGAGGTCCCAGTTTCCGGCATGGCTCCGGGGGCAGATGCAACTTGACGTTTTGGATTTATCGAACACAAGCATCACTGGCACCATACCTGAATGGTTATGGAACTTGTCAACAACTATAATAGATCTTTCCTATAATCAACTTGTAGGCAAATTGCCAGTATCTTTGCAATCCACAAATATGGATGATTCTTATTTTGAAGTCCAATAGATTCGAAGGTCTGATACCATCTCTGCCAAACAGTCTATCCATGTTAGAACTCTCTGAAAATTCTCTTTCAGGACCGCTTCCACTATCCTTGAATATTTCAAACTTAGGCTTTTTATCTTTGTCAAGCAATATGTTTAATGGCAGTATCCCATCATATATGTGTGAATTGGATTCTCTACAAATGCTGGATGTATCGAACAACTATTTATCGGGAGAACTACCTCAGTGTTGGCGAAATTCGTCTCTCCAAATCTTGGATCTGTCGAACAATAACTTTACTGGAAAAATTCCAGCTTCCATTGGCTTGTTGAGCTCGCTTACATCATTATATCTCAACGATAATCGCATCCACGGAGAACTCCCTGCGAATTTGCAGCACTGCAAGAATCTAAAAATTCTTGATCTTAGCAGAAACAAATTGTCAGGAAAAATTCCAATATGGATTGGTGAGAACCTACAGAATCTAGTAATTCTACAGTTGCGATCAAATATGTTTTTCGATGATATTCCAGACACGTTGGCACAACTGCCATACCTCCATGTCTTGGATCTTGCAGCTAACAATCTGTCGGGACAGGTACCGCGTTGTTTTGGTAAATTTAGTGCTATGATTCATCCATTGGCAAACAATTATAATCTAATGGAATATAAGAGTAGCCTAAGCTGGAACTATTATGAGGGTAACCTAGTTATTCCCGATTTTGAGAGTTTAACGTTTATGGAACATGTACTTCTTGTAACGAAAGGGAAGGAATCTCAGTACTCTACCATCCTCTATCTTGTCATGACTATCGATGTCTCAGGAAACAATTTGAGTGGGCAAATCCCAGAAGAAATAGTCTCACTTCGCATGTTGCAGAGTCTGAACTTTTCGGGAAACCATTTGACAGGATGGATACCGGAAAACATAGGCGACATGAATGCCTTGGAGTCTCTTGACCTCTCACTGAATGAGCTTTCAGGCGCTATTCCACTAAGCTTATCGGATTTGACATTCTTGAGCCTCTTGAATCTATCTTACAACAACTTATCCGGGCAGATTCCATCTGGGAGTCAATTGGAAAGACTTAATGATCCATCAATTTACATCGGCAATTATTATCTCTGTGGACCTCCTACCAAAAACAACTGTTCCAAAGATGATGCAAACCCTTCTCCTCAAAGAGACGACAACAACGGAACTGAGACAATGTGGTTATACCTTGGGATGGGACTAGGATTTGCGACCGGACTCTGGGGTGTGTACGTTGTCCTCTTATTCCGAAGATCATGGAGGATTGCTTATTTTCAAATGACTGATAAATTATTCGATGATATATACGTGATGGTAGTATTAAGTTGGAGGAGGCTAAGCAGAAAATTTGGTGGACAGAGAACAATTTCTTGAAGGAGTAAGCTAATGGCACATGAGGTATGTTTACTATCTTGCTTGTTTTAATTCTTATATCATGCTTATTTTGTGTGTGTTTCTTGTTTTTATTTTGCATGGAATTTGTCACCACAACTGCATGCGCACTATATGTATCTTGTAATAATTTGACGTGTTATCCATTGTAATGTTTTGCTTTATGTGAGTTTTTGAGTTGAAGAAGAGAAATGTGTAGCCTAATCATTATTTTCTTTCCCAGATTTTCTTCTCATTTATGTCGTTTTATTTTGCTCAAAATGCATCCTAATTAAATAAGCTGAGTTCAAATGCTGGATACCTTTTGATTAGATGAAATTAGGCAAACTTAAAACAATAAATAGCAGAAACCGAAATAGAAGCATATGGAGCAGCTCAGCAAAAAGAAAAAAGCATATGCATACCAATAATGGGAGTTAGGTGATTGCTTTATCCTTTTGTTTCTGCATCTAAAAAGTGCCTTTTCTTGTTAGTTTCTAATTTGGTAAAATTTCCTTTTGCTTTCTAAGTTAGTAATGCTGCCTAAAAAGCTAGTTCTTCACAACTCACAAGCATCTTCTGGGTGAAGTTGAGTCAAGTTAGTAGCTGTGCAATCTCCTTTTCAGAAATTAAATAAAACATTTAATGGATTAGGTTACCCAATTTACAAAAGGCCCCTGAATATCTATCAATCTTAATATAGTTCTATTATTGAAGTATGTTATTTTTCATGCAAATGACCAAATCTGAGGGAGGTAGAAAATATAGTTTCAATTTGAATTAAGGATTTAGAATGAAAATTTTCACTCAACCTAGCAGCTAATTCTTCTTCTAAATCTCAAACATTTACACACCATTTTCTACAATTCAAATGCGAATTTCAAAATGCGAATTTGGATCGAAGAGAAAGTTTAAAAAGACCTCCCCCTCGATCAATCTCTTCCGGCGAAACTCTCCAATCCCTGCTCCCTCGGCAAGCTCTGCACCGTGTCCGACCACCTCCCGGGGGATCGGTCGCTGCTGTTCGACGACACGGCCATCGACTCCGCCCGCGCCTCCCGTATCATCCTCAGCACCTCCTTCGTTGCTGGCCTTTTCTCCGAATCCACCACCACGCACGCCACCGCAATGTTCAGCAATGCCCCTACCTTCTCCTCAGCCGCTCCTGCCGCCGCCTGGTCGTCACCGGATTCTGTCTCCTCCTCACGGACCGACCGGACCCACTTGGGGATGTCGGCGCCGTGCTCTTCTACCAAATCTTGAAAGGGCGTCTTGCCTGCAGTTGTAAAAAATGGTTATTTTACATAATATCCAAATCTTTGCAAGCTTAGTTATTCTCTCCTCTATTTCAAATCTTCATGTTGGTCTTGCGATCAGAATGCGCTAACATGAGAGGACACGAGTTTTATGCGTAGAAAATTTCTGCACATTTCTGCGTACTGGATGATTGAGCCTTCCCAAAGATTAAATTCATTTCTACCAATAGCAATTATTCGAACAGTCGAAGAGTGGGATCTGATGGTGAAGGTGGATCTAGGATAATGATGGTCGTCCCGATCACCCTGATGTACAGAAATTTTTTTGCAAACTTAGCATAAAAGTTTACACCCCCTCCCGAATTGAGGGAAGTATCGAATGTAAATGATTAAATACTGTTGTTATCTGACGGTCTAAAACTTCTTTAATAAAATGGTTACTTGCACACCTGTCAAGAGCTCGAGGAGGAGGACGCCGAAGCTATAAATATCGGCGGTGGGGGTAAAGGAGGAGCTGGAATTGGGGCGGCGGATCTCGGGAGCGCGGTAGAAGAGGGAGGCGGCGGAAGAGGAACCGGAAGCGGTGGCAGCAGCAGCAGCCACCGTCGAGGTAGGAGTCGGCGGCAGCGGCGGCGGGGAGGAAGGAGGGTACAAGGCAGTAGTCAGTGAGGCAGGACTCGAAGTCAGCGCCGAGAAGTACGTTCGAGGACTTGAGGTTGCCGTGGGCCGCCGGAGGCGACTGCTGGTGCAGGAACAGGAGCCCCGTCGCGACGTCCTCCGCAATCTTCAGGCACGACGTCCAATGCAGGGGCTTCCCGCTCCCCGAGGGCCGCGAACCTGCCGGCACGAAAATATTATAAAATTATTATTATTTAAAAAAAAAAAAAAATGAAGGCACATCAATGAAAAGAGAAAGAAACAAATCTGAACATATTTTATCCATTTTGATTATTTTTCTTCTAAAAATCTGAACATAAATTACTGCACCAGCAGCACCAGTAAATGTCCTATACCGCTCTGAATTTACAAACTTTTTAACAGAAAGGAAGCAAATTAAACAACAAATGAAAGTGAGTAAGTTGGATAAAAGTTTCCACAAGATTATGTATGTATAAAAATAAATAGAATATTTTGAGCATCAAACGAGAGTCTCACGAGCCATTGAAACACAAACTAAAGCCTGGACCGATCAGAAACGACACAGAATGGCCAAAAACTTTTGCTGCACCGTGATATGCAACTGCTACACTGCATACGAGCTCAGCGACGAAACTGCACTGATCAATTGCTACAGTACAAATTATCCCTTCTCAGTAGCAGGCTGAGGTTGTTTTTAGTGAGGATTCCCAGGAAACTTACCTGGACAGGGACACCACAGGAGGGGACAGTAGAAACCTGAAACCCTCTCACCTCCTTTTTTGACCGCGCACACCTCGGTCAAATTAGTAATTAACAATTATAGAAATATAAATATATATAGTCGAAAAAATAATATTATTAATGATGTTTTTATATGTTGATTATTTGTGTCCGGTTTCTGCAGTTTGCACTCTCGTAAGTAGAAAAATTCTACACTCTTAGATTCAGTGTGTGACGTGTTATATATCACGGTTTGCCACGCTGGCAAGTGAAATGGGCCCCCACCACCAACGTGTGGTGGTAAGCTCCGGCCGCAGTGTACGGCGCCAGTAAACGACGACATATTTATTATAAAACCCCTTTGAAATATTTAATATTATTACGAAGGTCATCCTCTTATTATTACTGTGTTACTACGAAGGTAAAAATGAACTCCTAATTTAAAATTTTGGATATTTATAAATAATTAATAATGAAGTTTTACTACGCTAAAAGTTTGACTTACACAGTTCCAGCTCCAAAATTTTTGAATCCTCTTTTCGAAAAGAAATAAAAAAGAGAGGAAAAAAAAAAAATAGTTTGCTAAAAATTTAATTTAATAATAATAAAAATAAATATAACTAAAAGAAAAATTAATATAATTTTTAAAAAATAGAAAACAAAAGGTAAGGGAGCTCATTGCACTTTTACGAAACAGAGGTTACCGTGGATGAGGGAGAAGAGGCTCCCATTGGGGAAGTAGTCGTAGACGAGGAGCCTCTCCTCCTTGGCGTGGAAGTGGGCGCGGAGGGGCACCAGATTCGGGTGCCGCATCGCCCCGATCGCCTCCATCCTCGACCGGAACTCCTCCGCCGCCGCCGCCCCTCGCGGCGCCGCCGCCGCCGCCGCCGCTTCACGGAGGCGCTTCACCGTCACGATGAACCCGCTCTCCATCACCGCCTTGTACGTGCTCCCCACCGTCCCCCTCCCCAGCGTCTCCGCCGAGGCCCTCAGTAGCTCCTCCATCGTGTACATTTGCCCCGCGCCCCCGCAAAACGTGAGCTTTCCCATCCCCTCCCCCCCCTCCTCCCACGAGAACCCTCCCCCTCCCCCTCCCTCCTCCTCCTCCTCCCCCTCCTCCTCCCCCTCCTCCCGTTCCTTCGCCTCCCCCCTCCGTCACCTTGTTGCTCCCGCCCCCGACCCCTCTCCCTCGATTCGCCGACGATGCCGTCTTCTTCGTTCTGCGAGAAACCCACCCGAGCAGCGCCAATGCAACGAGGGAGAGCACGAGAGCCCCCGCAACGGAGCCCGCGACAATGGCGATTAGCCTCCGCCGCCTGCGACGGCGCTTCTCGCTCCCCTCGTCGCGGGAGTAGACGTGGGGAGGAAACGAGTTGACCGAGGAGGAAACGAGGGGGTTCGGACTTGGAGAAGGCGCAAAGGAGGGATTTTTATAACAGGGGCGATGGATTTGGGCGCCGCAGAGATTTGGGTTGCTGTCGAAAGAGCTCAAATTGAAGTTGGCGAGGGTTGGCGTAGCGGGGATTGCTCCTGAGAGGTTATTGTTCGAGAGATTGAAGTAACGAAGGTTGTGTTGATCGAAGGGAGGGATCTCCCCTGTGAGGTTGTTGTTTTGGAGGAAGAGAGCGTAGAGGCGCGGGAGAGAGGCTAGGGTTTTGGGAATGGGCCCCGAGATGAGGTTATTGGAGAAATCCACGACCTTTATGCGGTGGAGGACGACGAGAGTGGCGGGGAATCGGCCATGGAAGCGGTTGTTGTTGAGGTAGAGGGATTTGAGATTGGGCAATGGGGAGAGCTCGGGGATGGGGCCGAAGAGGGCATTGGATTTGAAGCTGAGGACGCGGAGTTGATCGAGAGGAGCTAGTGCCTCGGATTTGAGCGCCCCCGTGAGGCTGAGATACTCCAAAACGAGCTTCGTGACTCGGCCATTAATGGAGCACTCTTTTACCCCCTTCCACGAGGAACAGAGGGAGTCAACGTCCTCGCTTCGCCATGGGAGGGAGTTGTAGATGTCGAGCGAGGCCTTCAACGCCAGAAGCGCTTCTGCGTCGCTGGTTCCTGAAGCTCTTTTTGGAACGCAAACGACCAAGAAACAGAGCAGAGGTAACAACCACCTCGGCGAGATCGGCTCCATGGACATGGGCGATGGGAAAATCGCTCGGAAACGGCTAAAAATGGCTCCTTTTTCCCATTTCCGTGCTCAATCGAGCTCACATTGCCCCCAAAGGCGACGCCTTTGAGAGGAGAGAAAGAAGAAGACGAAGAAGAGAAAGGCGCATCGCGCGCCACCACGTGAAAAAGGGGCCAGAGAGAAGAAGATGCCTTGAGGGGTTTTCTCTCGGTTTCCCCCCTCGATTCCTATTTATTTAGTACTCACTCCTCGGGTTCATAAAAATCACAGTGTTTTTTTTCCCCTTTTTCTTAGTTTGGGGTTGGAACAAATGGGGATTTAGATCCCCATGGTAGTGAGAGTAGGGTTTTGATAGAGAAATGGAGAGAGAGATTGAGAGAAGAAGAAGAAGAAGAAGAAGAGAGAGAGAGAGAGGGATTAAATGAGTAGTGTCTCAGGAAATGGGTGAACGAATTTAAAGCTCTTAGCTACTGTCTCTGCCCAGAAAATAAATGAGATCACTCTAAAAAAAAACACCTTTATTAGTTAGCAGCACTTGCACATTTATTCTCCAAACTTTTAATTTATCAAATTCATCTTTTTAAATTTTAGAAGATACATCTTGGAGAAAAGTGTTTCAGGTTTACAATTTCGGTAAAATTTAAAGAGTGTTTTCCGAGGACGGGGCGATGTGATTTTAGATATTTGTAAGGGTGTACATATAATTTTACCCGTCGTCATGAAAGTCTAGTAATTGTGGGTCCCACTATTCTCACGGGACGAGGTCCAACGCGTGGTCCAAAATTTTAGTCGCTTTTGTAATTGGGGTGGGCCCTACGAGGCCCTAGTTCGTGGCCCCCACCGGCAGTTGCCAGCTGGCGAAGATCATGTGGATCTGTTGCTACGGGTGTTCGTGTTTGGACGGTAGAGATGCAGCGGCCGTACGTGAGAGCAGGTGTAGACGCGAATTTTGATTAGACCCGGTGCACGAGGGTCGGCGTTGGCCCGTATAAAGACTTAAAAAGTCGACTCGCTTTGTTACCCGCCACGTGCGCCGAACACGTGTGATGGGAATCCAAACGAGGGGGTGAGAAATTGTTGGGTGCACCAGGTGTGTTCATACATCTCATACACCACTCTACTAAAACCCTACTGTAGTAGTTTGAAAGTTGATACTCAAAAAAGAGTTTAATTTATTACATGTATTATGTTGTCCTGGCTCATTGCTTTATTATATTAATTATTTGGTAAAAAGGTATGAAAATCAATCTGTTCACAACATCGTGAATTCAGTCTCCATTTATATTATTGAACTGATGAATTTAATATATGTTTTACTTTATTAGTCAAATTTATTATGAACCATTTTTATTAAGCTGGTCATGTTTTCAAATAATATACGTGACAACTAAAATATTTATACATAAAAAGTGTCTAAATTTATGCCTGTATAATTTTAATAATATTTTTATATATATTTTGAATTAGTCTTTAGGTTTTTTTTTTATGCACACAATCCAAAATACATAAGTAAAGAGGATAACAAGCAAGTTCTTCGCGGGCGGCTTAACGCTCTTGATCTCTTGATTCTAATCGTCATCCAATATAGCATAGGTAAATTTAAAAAATTATAATATCAAATAATATAAGATTCGTCTTACTAATCTTAAACGATCTTATAGGATGCCTCATATCACTCACAATAGTAATTGTCAGTCGGAAAGTCACGCTCCACCCACTGCAAGACTCAGACTCTCTCATTTTATACTTTCGGCCAATCATCAACTCTGATATCAACTATAATGTGTTTTTTTTTTTCAGATATCATTCATTCTTAAATTACTTTATCTCTAACACACTTAATTTTCTTAACCAATACTATAAATTTTAATATATTTATTATAAGGTATAGTGCATAGGATGTAGTTATACACTTGATGCAAGCTAAAATTTCTCTGGCGCTGGACCAAATCTAGAATCTTCTCAGTTAAGTCGCAATATTGCTTCTTACAAGATAGCAGGGAAGCTGACACTCGTTTCGACAAACTCTGGAACATCAAGATACCGCTAAAAGTGGAGATCTTTATTTGACTAGTGCTGAGAAGGAGAGTTCTGACCAGAGACATCCTCCGGAAAAGAAACTGGAATGGGCCCAGCTGCTGCGCTATCTGTTTAGGTTCAGATGAAACAGCGGACCATATCTTGTATCCTGCACCTCCACTAAAACACTGCTGGAGGCCCTGCTGCCAAACAAATTGGAGGCCCACAACGCTTCATCCGTCGATAAGCTCTGGGATACGAACGGTCTAAAGAAGGGCGCCCTAGGAAAAATGATGCTAACCACCATTGCGGCCACCTGGTGGAACATTTGGCTGAAAAGAAACAGAAGATGTTTCGACAACAAGAAACGCTGTCTCGGTGTCTTACTTGCGGAAATCAGAATCTGCCGATCAAAGTGGACCAGATTTTGTGCCTAATTTAGTTTTTTTTTTTTTTTTTTTTGGGTCCGGCTGCTCTATTGCAGAAACCGACATGAATGAAACGGCAGCATGTTGCCTTTTTCTCAAAAAAATAAAATAAAATAAAATAAAATAAAATAAATTTCTCCAATGAGAGTCTCTCATTCGAGTAACATGAGAAAGGAGGGCCCAGTTAAGGGAATGACAACTGTAGTAGATCTAGAAGCAACTAGAGAAAGATTGGGTTTAAACTATTTAAAATAGTAACTTCACTCACCATGTTAGTGACAAACAACAACAATGTATATAATAGTGCAAATTTAATTGTACCAGCAGGTCAAACAGTGCAGGTGAATAAATTATGCAGTTGCCTTTCACTCTTAGCTTTGAGCTTTTGAAATTTCCTTTTGATTCTAAAATTTGTGAGTAAAACTGCTGCATCTTTAACCTGTAATCTTCCTGCTGCAGTGCAAGTTCAGTTCATTCATTCGCTGTAACTTCGCCATTAAATTTAACGAAAATGCTTATCAGTTGTAATTATGTGTAATGGTTAAGATTCAAAACTGAAATCAAACTAAAGTTGTCCTAAACTTTGATTAATAATCGGGCCAACGTGACTCGACCGGCCCAAACCCAATAAAACAGGGTTTAAGTTTTTGGTTTTAAATGCTCTATCTTAATAAGGGCTTAAATAGTAAAGCCCAACATATTTCAAATCAAAAGGAAAAAAATTTAAAACTTCAAATCAACTTGAAATTTAGAATCTAGTGTTTGTTCAAACAGTTCGGTGAGATGAATGATTAAGTTCTTGTAATATTATCTCAAATATTGTTCTAAAAATTAAATAAATAAAAACTAATCCACCATAAGTCACACTTGAAATTACAATTCATCAGCAATAGTCTCTTCACCTATATTTTTTTTTTTTTTCATTCATACTCTCTCAACTTCTAATTTTTTTTTTTTACTTTTATACTTGATAGGATAAAAAAATTTATATCAGTTATTAATCCATAATTAACCTAGTTATCCTTTTGCTAAAAAGTAATTAAAGTTATTAATTTTAATGAAATCATCAATGAGTTTGATGACATTTTAAATTTTTTTATCTAAACTTAATTAATTCCAAAAAAATAGAACTCTAATCGAAGCAAAAAAAAAAAAAAAAAAAAAAAAAAAAGGTAATTGAGGAGCTTTTTCAGATTTAAAAAATTTATGAAATATTAGAATATCTAGAGTGTGAAATTTATTTCTATATATATATATATATATACACAGTTGTAAAGATAGTATTTTCCAGAAAAGAGAGGTGTCCAGTGCAAATTTTCGCAGGTGAATCCAGTACTTTTTTAAAAAAAAATTTGTCACCTAGTGCGTTGCAAAAGTGAGGGGTGTCCTTGCAAAAATGAGAGGGACAGGGTAAGAAACAATTCCCACTACTCTGTGTACAAGCATACCTCTTACACCAATTAATTTACTGTACATATATATACTATGATCTTTATAAAAGTGTTGTTGTATAGTACAAATTACAAATTTTGAAAATCAACTTTGCATAAATGAAAATTAATTTTTTTTTTATGCAAATATTTCTAAAAATTTATAAATTTTATTTCAAAATATTAATTATTATATATGATGAATGTTGACGCATACAGCGAGAGTAGGGAACAATTTATTGGGGACAGCAAAGAAACCTGGCACATCTCATAGCCCGAGTCTGAAGCCACAGTAATTGCCAAAAACTTGGAAAAACTGCTTCTCTCTCTAAAAACTGCTTCTCTCTCTATGATTAGTTCCTTTTCTCTTCATCTCTAATTATTTGTTGGGTTATTGAATGAGGTATGAAACAAGTAATTTTAGTCACTTTTTTATTCATTTCCTGCATTGGTTTTTCTTTCTTTTTTTTTTTTGCTCGATTATGATACAAATTAGAAAAAATGGTTTTTGTGTGTGTGTGTGTGTGTGTTTGGAAATGCCCAAATCCCCTTTTCTTAATAGGAAACATTTGAAGCTTCGATTTTTAATTCACATTTTTTTTTTCTATTAAAATGTGATTGAAACCAGCGATTTTGATAAAGTCTCCTATTTAATTGTGTAAAATTACTCAATAAAATCATAAAGTTGAGTGGGTATTTTCTAATTCGCCCATAGTTGAGGGTTCTCATTACATTATGAACTGTTTTTTTTGTTTCAAATGAGCCCAAAAAAGAAATCGAATGTTAGATACAGCTGTGTTTTTGTTGTAACTTATTCAACAGCTAAGCCTCATCTAATTTATTTCATAATTTAGTTATTATACCTGAATATATATGTGAGGACTAAATTTTTTTTTTGACCCAATGCCTCAATTGTTCAAAAGGGTTTAAAAATGCATTTATAGTCCCTGTACTTTTTGGTGAATGGTAATTTGGTCATTGATTCTAGCAATGTCACGACCTGACCCTAGTGGGGATTGATATGTTTTGATTAAAAAAGTAAAAAAAAAAAAAACATGGACCGAATAGCAATTCGTCAGAAGTTCAGGGACTGCTCATGAATTATGCCCTTCAATGTTTTAATCAGATCTTTATTTTTGATCAGCAGTTGCAGTAAATTTTTTGCGCAGTAAAATTCAGAAATGGAGGAAGGTTCAATGCAGGTTAGTATTGTTTTATGTGGTACTGTGGTAGGACCCTACAATTACTATGTCCTCTTTGTCTTTTCAATGTGTATTTTGGCGCAAATTTGAGTAGTAGATCACAAATTTACGTAACGGGTTCGATGCAGATTATAATGATTATAATAACATATTGGTGAATTTAGATTCGTTTTACATACTTTAGTTGTGGTAAAACTCGGATTCATTGGTGATTCTTCTGGCTCGGCTAGCGCAATTTTGTTTGTTTCAATTGATTGTTTATGTGTAAGTGCGCATTGTTGCAGAATCAGATAACAGCAATGGACAATGCGAACAATGTGGTTTTGGACATTGATGGTCCGACGCAGCCACCGGACATATGCTGCTCCACGAATCCGAAAGTGACCGTGAGTTTCATTTTGTTCTTTCTATGTAGTGTTGTAGCTTTCGTTATGGCCGTCGCGGGAGTGCCGCTTTAGATCATGTTTTATCGTTTGCAGCGAGCTCTTTCTCGCAAGGGTTCCAACCGCATGGAGAGACGGAGCGGTGATCAGGAGCAAGAAACAGATGACGCGTCAAAAAGACTTATTGTTAAAGGTGCGCCATTCTTTCGTAATTTTCTTCGAATCGCCTCGACATTAATTCTAAGTCGAAACTCGAAAGCAATGCTTCTGAATTTGCGCCAGCCCCTTTCTTGTTCCTGTGCAAGTAGCAACAGTAAATGTCGTGTATTTGAATATAATTCTCGTTGCAGTGGTGCCATCGCAGTTGGAGCCGCTGAAGCTACCTCTGATACCGAACAAATCCATTCTAGCCGCGCAATCTGCGGCCACTAGCCCTATTATCACCGAGTCTGGGGAAGGGAGGAGTCGCAGATTTAGTCGCTTCACAGCAATGCACCCTCGGAAAATACTCCTTATCTTTGCAACTCTGTATGCATCCTCATCTTTGTTCTTGTTCTGAATACATCATTCTATCCACGAGAAATGGTGTGTGAATAATATTTAGACCAATCCCCAACAAGAACAGAAAATGGTATCACTGGCCGGTCCAATTGTGTGTCTGGGCCTGGAGTTTCTGATACCGAGGACCACTGCTGCTGCAATCTAGATTTGGTGAATTCAATGCCATAGGGGAATCTTAAGACTTGTACTGTTGAACAATGTTAGCTTACCGTTTTGGATTGTTAAATAAATCCACTTGTGATTCGCGGTTTTCGCTTTCAGAACCATCATGCTGCATGCGAACAATTCGCTTACGATGCTGTTATAGTTTTGTCAGTGTAACTATTTATTTACTAGAGTGCGTATCATTAGATCTCGGCCATCGAACACTGGTCCCTCGATCCTCATGTGATCATGTCCCCCCATGACAAATTGCCTAAGAAAAAGTCCCCTTCAATTCACTCACCAACTGTCATAGTATATCATTGTAACTTTTCTTTTTCAGACTATTGTTCTTCCATTTTTTCTCATGCAATCTCAAAATATAGGACTAATTCAACATAATTCTGCGACAGGTCGAGTATGGGGACGATGATTCTAATATATTTCACGCTCGCAATTCACCGAAGAGGCGGATCGTAGCTGCGGTGTGTGAATTTGCCCCTTCTGACGTTTACAGCTGCTGTTTACTGCATGCTGAGGTACTCAGAATTTCCCTGAGCCCACATGTTTCATCATCTCTATGAATGTTGAGCAGTACTGCAGGTGGAGAAAGAGCTACATTGCTTATTATTTGCTCCCCAGTAAATTGGTTTCTGAGATTTAGTTGGAATGGTCAAAATTTTGTAACTATGGAGCATTTAAGTGCCTTGATTCCTCCAATCTAGTTGGATTCATTTGGAAAACCTGTTTGTTTGTCTGTAATAAATTTTCTGTTTGAAAATATTTATTAGTTGAACTAAACATCCAAGTAAAAGTTATGTTTTTCAGTGCTGTTCGTTTGATAGAAAATCAATAGCTTTGAAAATTGGGTTTTGCTAGGTGTACACCCCCCATAAGGAGTGCACATCCTACACCCCACCCCATCCTGGGATGGGGTGAATCCTTCACAAAGTGCCGCAAGTACTCCTCCAACAGAGCATTCACCTGCTCCGTTTGTCCGTCCGTCTGTGGATGAAAACTGATGAAAAAGAGCAACTCAGAATCCAATATTTTAAACCCCATTCCATCCTGAGGTGGAGCTTCTTTCACTGATCATTTCGATGTGACCAGTGGAATTCACTCCACCCCAAGATGGGGTGGAGTGTAGGATGTACACCCCTCACGGGGTGTACACTTATATATACCCTTGAAAATTCCTCACACTCGTGTACTTTCGGTGAAACATACATGTCCTATGCTATATAGTATAAGAAAGAGCTTTGGGCCTAGCTCCGGATTTTGGACCGGGTATAGTATTGGGTCGAGTTTGGATTCGACCCGGATATGGCTTAAGCTTAAGTAAATCCCACTTGAATATGATTGGGGTTTGGATTTGGCACGTTTGTACAATAATTACGAAATTTTCAAATGAATTTGTTTATTTTTAAAATTTGTCCCTTAGATCTTTCGAGATTGTGTATACGTTTCCTCAATACCTCTCATTTATATATTTCGAGACAATAAATTATAGTCTAAAGTTTATGGTGTTTGGGCTTGCACTAATTAATTTGAAAGAGAGATTTGAAAGAAAGATCTGTATACGTTCGAATTTTTAAAATTAATGATTAGTATTAGCGATTCGATAATTAATATCAAGTCAGTGATCACAGATTCAATTCCCAAGTACTATATATTTGTGTATCTTGATTGACCTGAGTCACAATTGAGAGCTATAGACGTGGTGAAAGATTGGTTGACTCGAATCACAGTCGTGAGTGGTAGGTTAAAAATCTCTAAACATTTAAATAGCTAGAGAATAATATTTTAATATTTTATTTTCAATGCATATAATTTTTCCTAACTCTTCCACTTCTATTATAGTGGGAAGTATTTAAAAGATCTTAAAAAAAATAAATTTTTATTTGCTAGTACTTTTTCTTTGTTCAAATAAGAAACACTAGTAAACAACAAAAGAAATTAAAAAAAAAAGGAAATCTACAAGGGTTTCTGTTGAGATCTCTCCTTTCTAATAAAAGCATATTTGACTAATAATACTATTTTCTTTTTTTAAACTCTCTTAATTAAGATTCAAATTTTTCAATATTGACTGGTCAATTAAATGCCGTGCAAATTGAGCTACCCTTGCATTAATTGCAAGTAAAAATCAGCCATCCTAATTTTCAACCCAAGCTTTATAAAATAGCAATAAAAATACTCAACTTGTAAAAAATATATTTGATACAAAATTTAGAATAAAGGCTTACAAAGAAAACTCGCCCATGGAAAAAATGACTTACAAGAATTTGATTGAATATCATCAATATTAAGTAATATCATTCTATGACAGTTTAATATTTTAGAATATAACTATTATTTTATATAATTTTACATAATATCAGAATAGAAGATACTCATAATTAATTTTTTTCTATTTAATTCAAGTCTGTGTTTTTAAGCTATTAAAAAGTAGTATCGGATTTAGAGATAAGCGGCGTGTTGAATATAAATATAAAAAATACTATATATTATCTGGCAGCTTAAATTTTTAAAATATAATGATTATTTCTTATAATTTTACAGATTTAAATTTGTGATCTCTTAGTTAAACTTCATTTTAGCTTGATAGGACCGATCTAACTGGATCAGTTTCTGTGGCTAATGGTTTTTTTTTTTTTTTTTTTTTTTTTGGGGCCCGATTGTTGCAGTCACTAGTTGCCCCTTCCCTGTGCTAAGTTCAACTTCACCTTGAATGAAGCGACAGCATGCTGCCTTTCTCTCTCTCAAAAAAAAAAAAAAAAAAAAAGTTTGATAGGCTATTACTTGAAGAATGAATTGGTGTCTAATAGATGGTGTGGAAAAGTGATGCTGCAGTCTTTTTTTTCTGACGTGTTTGACGGAGTTGAGGAGAATAAGCTAATGATCTGTGATTGTTGTGACCACAATAAGTGGAACTGGAAAAAAAATACTTAACAGGTATGAACCAACCGGAAACTCCGAAAATGGATGCGTACTTAAGCTCAAAAAGTTTTTGGATAGTTTCAAGATAGGATATGGGCCTGATGGAATGGTTTGGCGCTGAAACTCGAAAAGAATTTATTCTGTTAATTCCGCTTATGCTGTGCTTAGCGACGGGAGCTTAAGGGACAACTATGCCAGCAAAATTTGGAAGCTTCGATTGCCGACTAAAGTTCAGATCTTCGTATGGCTCGTTCTCAAAAAACGGCTTTTGAAACTGTCGATCATCTGTTCACGAAGTGCGATCATCTGTTCACGAAGTGTGTGTACACAAGGTATGTGACGTGAAAGGCGTCTGAGGAGTTGAGTAGTGAGGACATGGACAAAGATGTCAAACACTTATGAAAAAAATAGATGATTCGAGGTGGGCCGAAGCCGACAAACGTGAATATTCTAGCCAAATTATTGATTATCTGGTGGGCGATCTAGACAATTAGGAATAAAGTGATCATCCAGCATATAGTT
This sequence comes from Tillandsia fasciculata, assembly GCA_029168755.2. Taxonomy (NCBI): domain Eukaryota; kingdom Viridiplantae; phylum Streptophyta; class Magnoliopsida; order Poales; family Bromeliaceae; genus Tillandsia; species Tillandsia fasciculata. The sequence goes on along the minus strand of CM054945.1, from coordinate 21,074,566 downwards.
ACTGATCCCCTACTTGCAGTTATTTAGGTCAAAAGACTTGTTGGACAATAGGAGGAGACCGGGGGCAGACTAGTGGAGGCAATTGATGCCCGGGGAACATCACCCTTTCGGATTCGCTGTGATTCATTTTTAACAAGCTTTAGTTAGCTGTGACTCACGGTGGTTCAGTATTTTTTTTTTTTTTTTTTTCGAGATCTAGTTGTTTCACTACTATAGCCTAATTTATTTACTTTATGAATAAAACGGATAGCATGCTATTTTTTTTTCTCAAAAAAAAAAAAAAAATTGGTGTCTAATATACTATTAAAAAATATATATGTTTCGAAATTTTCTCAGCCAGCTTTTCTTCGTAATGAAAATAAAAGTTTTAAACCTTGACTTTTAAATTTATTAGATATGTAATTAAGATTTAATGTCACACATCTAAAGAGTGAAGACGTATCAACCATCATAACATATCTTATTTTTTTAAGATAATTATTTTATTGAGAGGACACTAGGCACTATGTAATGGGGCTTGAGATTTAGTGCCATGATTAAGCTAATGGAGATCGAGGGGGACAATTGCCCATATGAGTGAGACCCCCACAAACCACAACACAGCACTATTCCCCCTCCACCTAAGTACTATAAACACACCCTTTGTCACTAAGCACCATTGATATGCCCTCTCAAAAAGCTTCCAAAAGGGATTCCCCTTGTCATCAAAACCATTAGCCTTTGTCAAACACTAAGAACATGCTCACCTTTTCCCAAATCAAGCCACTTTGATCTCCTTCCTTTAAGAGACGGAATTAACATCCACTTATTAACACTAAACTAAGAGGAGGAGATTGGCCATAGCCTTTTGTTACACCAATTAAGTGGATATCACTAATAAATTAAACCTCTTGATCTCCTTAATTATTATTTTATGTGGCATTAATTGGTTGACATGTTCTTAGATGGTGGGTATTGAGTTCTAATTCTAAGTGGAATATTAAAAATTATTATTAGGGATCTATTCTCTAATAGGGTACAGTGAAATGGCTGACCACAATGAGATTAGTTAATGACATCGAGAGTTCTCTTTTCGGGGCAATTGCTAGCTTCCTTTTGGCTTAACCATCTCTTACTGACCACGCAATCACACAGCGAAGCTTTTTGGCTTGTGAAGCAGTTTTTCTATTTCAAGAAACAATAATTTATATAATATCTTATGAAGAAGAAAAAAATGTGCTTTTTTTTGTCTTGGACAATCATAGACTGTGAATCATCTTTTTATTGATTGTCAAAACACCTGAATTATACTGCAGGGATTACTACCGATCGAACAAATTGTTGTCCCTTTTAATTACTCTTCATCTAGTAAGTTTTGGAATGTAAGCACACTAAATAGTGGAGCGCTACGTGGAATAGAGTTAGCGACAATTCCCTCCGTGTGGTGGGTCATCTGGTTGGAGCGGAATAGAAAATTTTTTGATATCTGAGATTTGATTCCTCAGAAACTTGTGGGACCAATACTGCTACAAGTAGTAATTTTTTTTTTTAGAGGTTCAACTGTCTTTAACTGTAGTTCAATTCATACTCTAAATGAATAAAACGAAAGCATGGTAAGAAAAGGCAAAAGATTATGTGAGTTTTGTAGAGCTAAAGGGAAATGATCGAATTCAATTGAGAATATTTTATAAATTTAATAAAATAAGTTAATTAATAGTTTTGTGAATCATTCCGTACGCCTAAATAAAACTCGTACAAAAACTCCACTTGAGTCAAACAAACTCTTAAACGCAAAATAGAATAACTTGAGCCACAAGCAAATTATAGCATCCTTCAATTTATTATTTTGACTCAAAACTTAAATCGGCATTTGTACAAGTTTTATGCCGATTTAAGTTCATATTGTGTTAGGGAAAAAAGAAAAAGGAAAAAAAGAAAGATGCTTTGCTTCCCTTATACGTAGTCAATGGAAAGATAGATTCAATAGGAAACAAAGTTTTAACTCTTTTTTAGTTTCTAATTTCAAACTTCACAGCATGGTAACCCTAATGCAATCACAATCATAATTAGTTAATTCGGATTCGATAAATATTTGGTACAGATATAATACAAATAAAATTTATATTTTAATTTTTAAATTTATTGAAAAATATTTTTTAAAAATCGAATTCGTCAATTATTCAGATACATAATTTATATGAAAATTATATGTTCATCTATTAAAAATTCGGCTATTAAATTAAAAAAATTTCTCTAAATTTGTACTATCAGTATAAATAGTTATAATTTTTATAAATAGTTATAATTTTTATAAATATAAAAATAAAGAGTTACAAAATAAAGTAGATAATAAGCGAATTTTTTTTAGATGAGTGAACAGAAAGTTGGAGACACAAATTTTATGAAAAAAAATTTGCCCAAATAATTTACGTCCGCCAAATTATTCATGAATTATTAGAACTATCTTAATAGAACTATCTTAATAATTTATGAATAATTCACGAATTAACTAACTAGCATAGCATGTGGGGCTAGAGCGCTTCAATTCAACTCACAAGCAAGCTTTTTGATGGAGATCAATTATACTCTATACATTATATCCGGAATAAGATTTGATTTTGTATCCAATATGGTACTATATATTATTGTTGACACAAAGCTGTTTTTTTTAAAATAAATATTTTGTGGATTCAAATTTATATTTATTACCACGAGCGCACAAACAAAAACGAAAATGATGATCACATAAAATAAACAAATCATAAATACATGAAAGAAAAATAAAAACACAAAAATTTAAGTGAAAAAAAAATTTACAGAAAAAAAAATCACGATGGGAGAGGAAAGATTTCACTATTTAATAAAAAGAGCACAATAATATCAAGTACATCACACTGAATTACCTCTTGGGCAAAAAAAAAAAATAAAAGATATTTCTTAACGGATCCTATCTGTACCGCAGGATAGAGACCCTGCACATATTCCTGTCCGATCTCTTTTTTCAAATTCTATCGTATCACGAAATTATCGACGAATCAGAAACATAAAATCGAAAACGATAACAAAATTTCAAGACACATGTAACAATATTAATTACACCTATAATATTTTTACATATAACCAAACACACAAAACAATTATATGATCTAATTATAAATATACTTCATCGAAAAAGGTCACCCTCATGATCACTAATTATATATCAAATTCTAGATAAATCTAGTGGGGGAAAAGATGAGGCGGGGGATGGGAGATGCAAAGTGTTCACTGTGGAAAAATTAGAGTGATCTCTGACTCCTCACCACCATTGAAATTAACCCTAGATATGCAAGTTGGCACAAGAATAACAGTTGAATTTTGAAGTGTGTTTGGCACCTCAAGGAATATACTATGGAAAAGCTTCTCTATCTAGTGCAGGTGATAAGTGGCAACACCAAGTTTTGGATCGGCGCATCGAGTAGGTTTACGTGCCAATTTACGAGCTTGCGTTTCGGTCCAATGCAATCAAGCTTTAGGCTCATACACAAGGAAAAAGAAATGTAGTGTCCAATAATGAGATACAAACAAAAGCTAAGTTTATGTAACTCATTCTTTTCAAAATAGTTTTTTAGGCTGCGTTTGTTTTTGGAATTTATGAGTATATATATGCAAATAATACTTCTTATTCTGCCAAACACTATCCTATTTTGCCAAAAAAAATTATCCCGGTCAAACCGGGTAATTCCCATTGTTTAGAGAATAACCTGTTTAATTAATCCCCTCCAACCATCGGAATTAGGCTTATCCCGATGGTAAACCAAATTTTATATCTTTTCACTTTTCCTTTCTCACTTCCCAAAGCATCCTCGTTAAAATTTTAAATTTTAATTTTTAATTTTTAATTTTTAATTTTTAATTTTTAATTTTTAATTTTTAATTTTTAAATTTTTAATTTTTAATTTTTAATTTTTAATTTTAAATTTTAAATTTTTAATTTTAAATTTTAAATTTTAAATTTTAAATTTTAAATTTTAAATTTTAAATTTTAAATTTTAAATTTTTAAATTTTTATTTTTATTTTTTAAATTTTAAATTTTAAATTTTAAATTTTAAATTTTAAATTTTAAATTTTAAATTTTTAAATTTTAAATTTTATTTTTTAAATTTTAAATTTTAAATTTTAAATTTTAAAAACTTAAAATTCAAAAAATGCAGTTTTTATCTATGTTGTACATCATTGTATATTGATTATACAATAATGTAAAATGCACTCATATATAAGGACAAATTTGGTATTTTGGATTATAAAAATCTACTTTTTCTATTATTCTTTTCCAATTTGAAAAAACTTACCAAACAATATTTGTTTTATTCAATAGAATAGGATAGAATATTACCAAACACAATATTCATTTTATTCCTTTCTATCCTAGAATATAATAGAATTATGGAAATAAAAAAATTAATTCTTCTCAAAATTATCCTATTTCCAAACGCAGCCTTAGGTTATACACTCTCAACCCTAAAATCTCAATTAACACAAGTTCAACTTGAAAAAGCACCACAATACACATGTTGGATTCCATTTGTAGGTTTTTATAACCTTAACTCATATAAACACCATTTTTAAAACACACACTCGAAGAAGTCGCGCGGGGGACTGAAGCACCATTTTTAAAACACACACTCGAAGAATCGAATTCCTCACCTCTTACTTAATAGGACAATCGGAGACTCGACTGGAGCAGTATTTTTAGAACACACACTCAAATTAAGGATCGAATTCCTCACCTCTTAAACATATTGTAGGGCCATGAACATCAAGTAAATAAGTGATGGTGACCCCCTTATCAGATTATTCCAATCATAGCATGTACCACTATATTTGTTTTTATTATTTGCTTATGGGTCCTCATCAAATTTTACTTTTTGAGATTAACGGTGCAACATTCAAACACCACTAATGGTGGATGAAGCACAATTAAGTTGGATGTGCCTTTTGTCACAAGAGATATTCCCACAATGTTATTGTATTTTAAACTCTGATTTCACTCTTGATCTCATCTAAGTGGAATTGTAGTATAATAATATTGCAATCATTCTAATGATCACCTTTAAGTAGGCCTTAATTGATGTTAATTGTAGTGGAAGCTTATAACAATTACATCTATAAACATAAGTGAACTATGTACGATCGTTGGACCGCTAATTTTAAAAGCTCTAGTCGTTAGTAAAATAAAACTAATTTACTTAAAGCATACAGACACAACGCCAGTCTCGATTGTGACTCGACCTGTCCCACTCTCTGCCACGCAGCTCGCATGTTTAAATTATGACTCTGCCCATCCCGATCTCCGTCATAAAATAAAATACTAATCTTTTTAGGCCAACAAAATATGGTTGCAAAACTTTGATTTCATAAGAAACACATTGCTCTAGTAATTATATATAGTTCTATTTTATAGAATCCCACCAAAATTGGGGTGTATATATAGAACACTATATTTAGAGATCACATTCCTATTTATCTTTTTCTTTTTCTCTTTTTTTTTTTTTTTTTTGTTTAGAGTGAAACAAGAGCCTATTAATTGGATGTACAATAAAAAATTATCATAAAGTTTATAAACTATGATTTTGATCTAAATGAAATACAGAATTATGTAACTCTAAAAAATTTTACGATTTAAAATTTTAAAATATTTGGATGCATATTATACAATTTCATAAAAAAAAAAATTCAATATAAATTTTTTTTAAAAAAAAATAATTTTATATTTTAAAATTTAAAGTTTAAAATTTATCATATTTTGGAGGTGAGTGAGAACAAGAATGATAATAATAATAAAAAAAAAAAAAAAAGAATTTTTATTTCATTCTATTTTTCAAGATATAGTATACCTATACTCTAAAAAAAATTATATTTTTAACCATCAAAACGCTTTATAATTTTTTTTTTTATGAATATAATATAATTTAATTATGCTATATTTTTATGGAGCATCCAAACGGGTTATTTGGTTCAGAATTCTACACCAAAATAGTTCAACGCTTTATAGTACTAATTAACCCTTTCTATTAAATAATTGATCATTATTATCTTTTAATTATAAGCCATGCCAAATTCTTCAGCTAAAGAAATGCAGTGGCTCCTTTGATTAATCCATTGTAAGAGTCTATTACTACTAGAAATTCATTCTTTCCCAGTAATATATATTGTTATGATTGATAAATATTAATTATAATAATAATAATTTTTACTAACAAACAATTAAGAATTGTTTCTATAAATTTTATGGTATTGTAATTATCACAATATATTGCACAAATTATTGTAATAATTTAATTTTGATGCAATAATTAATGTAATGCAATATAGAATTGTTGTAGTGTACGGTTATAAAAAGAGTAACTTAATTAATTAAGGGTTTTTTTTTATAAATCACATAGTGGTAGGAAAAGTTAATTTTATACTTTACTTATAACAATATATATTATATATATATAATATATATATAATATATATATATATATATATATATATATATATATATATATATATATATATATATTCTATAAATAAACATATACTCCATCTTAAACTATCAAAATGGGTGACACAATACTTTGGATCAATCATGTGGTATAGAATATAGTGCAATATTGTTGACCAAAGCATAAAAGAGAGTAAATTAATGTTATAAAAAAATTTACACTTTGTAGTTTGTAGCAATGGATTTAATAAATTTGTATTCTACAAATAAATATATATACTCTTTCATGACTCATCAAAGTGTGTGTCACAATATTTTGGAGCAATCATAATGTATAAAAAAATATAGTGCAATTAATATACAGTTGTTGACCAAAGTATTAGTTCTAATTACGAATACACATATATAATTAATTTACACGATCAAAATCCTATGTTTGCTTGATATTCAAGTTTCCATTTGTATAATACTTAAATGAATAATTATATTAATTGATATATATATATATATATATATATATATATATATATATATATATATATATATATATATATATATAATTAATAAATTCTAGAGATGGACAACGACAATCAAACTGTTCAATGTATCGATTCGTATTTGTTTAAAGGTCAACTTTATGAATATATATAATATATAATGTAATTCATGTTTAATCAAGTAATTATCATGTTCTAATTATAAACAGTAATTGATAGTTGTTGTATATATACTATATAAATATCACACTTGATCATGTGTATTGGAACATCTTGTACTAGCTAGTTTTTACCAAAGTTCATCGTACGTCTCCTATATTTTAGTGTATATATATATTAATAATAAGGTCATTAATTGCTTACATTGTAGTATTATTGTATTAGAAAAGTATACTGTGTATGGGTACTCTCTAACTTTGTTCTCCATCATTTGTTGATATATAATTAACTAACTACATTAAATTCTTCGGAGTCATGGAGAGCTGAAATAAGAAGCTAATTGAAAAGTTGGAACTTCTTCTTTGCTCAGGAAATTGATATTTGAGAGATTTTATTTGAAATTGTTAGTGCTTCTTTAAATCTTTTTTTTTTTTTTTTTTTTATCGATTTTTTTATTAAGATACAAGTTTGAGATGAACGGTAGAGCATATATATCAAACAAATATCAGAATCCGTCTAGAGCATAATCAAAGAATATCAGATCCTGTTAAGTAGTGGATTACTCCGTTATATTAGGAAGTATTCAATTAAAATATTATAAATACTTCTAATATTAGATAACCATTAATACAATGAAAATTTTGAAAGTTAAGATATTAATTTTAAATGTGTAATAGTTCAAATAACCTAAACCTCATAATTCTCATGACTAGAAAAGCTATACCTGGCATCAAATAGAGGAAAGGTCCACATCCAAATATATTATTATATAAGTTGTTAAAAGAGTGAAGGAAAACAAAAGATTTTTTTAAAAAAAAGTGGTTTCTTTTTTCCTGTTCTAACCTTTAATAAATTCCTAAATTGATGTTGGTCAATGGACTCTATATAGTAGTTGATCAATTTCAATATTTATATTTCCAAGTCAAAATGTTCCCATTTTCACATGATGTCATTTGATCCCAATGACATATGGTAGTTGGTTTGTAAATAAACATTTTCTCCTGAAATTAGGCAGATGATTAATCAACTTTAATTCATTATCAACAGCTAGGAAATTTTTTTTTTTCTACATGAAAAAAAATTATTTGAGTCCAGTTATATATATATATAGTATCCATAGTAGATGAATAGTGATTGATATATAATTTTTAGTCCTTAGATTATTTACTAATTCATTTACATATTTGATCATTTTCATCTCTCAAATCATATTATTTTTCAATCACCCATTAAATTTTAGGGATCCAGTATCATCTTAACTATACATTTCTTTATCCAAGAATCAAAAATCTAATAGTATAAATAACTTGGTGTTATTAATAGCATAGTAGCCTATTCATTATATATATATAATATATATATATATATATATATCTATATATATATATATATATATATATATATATATATATATATATATATATATAATAAAACTAGGTTACTATGCTCTCGATAGCACCAAGTCATTAGTGCTATCAAATTTTTAGCCATTAGATTAAGAGATGTGCGGTTAGGATGATAGTGGTCCCATAGGATTTATTGAGTGGTTAGTTGAATAGTATAATCTAAGAGTGAAAATGATCAAAAAGATAAATCTAATGGTAAAAAAATTGGTAGCACCAATGTCTTAGTGCTATCGATTTGTTTTTAATAATAAAGCTTCCAAAACAACGATCGTCACCGTTAAATATAATGTAGACCACTTAAACTATCTGAAAATCAAATTTCATACTTTTTCGATATTTTTTTTAATCTATCAAGTGTACACAAAAATAAACGCTGAAAATGAATATCTTTCAAAATGCAATGATATGGGATTTATGTAATCAAGATCGAGCGTATATATCTTGTTTAAATAGTTTTAAAAAAGAATTGAACCAAAATTTAATTAATTTAGATTTTTTCATACACCGTTAAACGAGCAAACACTTCATATCTATTATTAAAATAATAAATTTTGTAACTCTTTAATCATTAGGTCAATGATGTCAAAAAAATTTAAAGTTTGATTTTCAGATACTTCCAGTAGTCTAAACTATGTTCACCAGCGTCGATTAGAGGCTCTATCATTGAAAATAAATAAGTGACAATAGAACTCATTTGCTACTAATAGTATTTCAGCTCAATATATATATATATATATATATATATATATATATATATATATATAGCCCGGCTACCGTGCTTGTACAAGCGCTAAGCAATTGGTGCTTATAAGTTTTTTATCATTAGATCTAATCCTTTTATTAATTCTACCCTTAGATTATACTATTTCACCAACCACCTACTAAACCCATGGGCCCACCATCATCCCAACCGCACATTCCTTGGAGCTATCAAGTTTTCAGTTCTTAGATTAAAAGATGTGCGATTGGGATTATAATAGTCTCCTAAAATTTTTATTATTCAACCAACCATCTACTAATTAAACCCTAGGGGACCACTATCATCCTAACCACCCATTTTATAATCCAAAGGCTAAAAACTTGATAGCACCAATGACTTGGTACTATTGATAGTAGTCCAGGCTAATTCTCTCTATCTCTCTCTCTTTATATATATATATATATATATATAT
>CM054945.1:20697383-21062383 GCA_029168755.2 Tillandsia fasciculata | reverse complement strand
ACAAGACGCGCTGCCCACGTCGGCGCGGCGCCTTTGAGAAGCGCGCCGCCCGCTCCAACGTGTCGCCCTTCTGACCGTTGACCTCCTTTGCCCGGTCACCATCAGACCACGCCGTACATATCCTACCGCCTACAGCCGGTAACTATCCCTGTTCCGCGGTCACCTTCTCTCCCCCAACCCCAAAGGGCTCTGCACCCGGTGTATGCTTACAATCCATGCACCGTACATAATATTATATGAAAATAGGAATTTAACTTGGTAAATAAATGTATATAATAATTTAATCAATAATAATATCTAAAAAGATGATCTGTTTTTAAAAAAAAATATTTAATTTTCAAAAGTTAATAATAAGCTCATGGTGCACCAGGTGCATGCAATAATTTCCCAACTTTCCTCTTTTGCTCTTTTCTTTAGTTCTTAGTCGCGATTCCAAATGTTCAACAAACCACCTCACTTTTTTTAATTACCAACAAATAAAGGAAAAAAAAAAAATAGCAACAGTGCGTTGAATTCAGTAATAAAAAAAGAGGCACGAGAAAGAAGAAGGAAAAATAAATAAATAAATAAATAAATAAATAAAAGTAGAAGTAGTAGTAGAAGAAGAAGAAGAAGAAGTAAACAACGGGGAAAAATCCAAACCAAGCTCTCCCTTTCTCTCCTCTCTCTCTCTCTCTCTCTCTCTCGCTCGCTCGCTCGCTCGCCATTGTTGTGAACAATATAAGCTCTGGTTCTTCACCACCACCACCACCTCCTCTTCTTTTTCCTCCCAAAACACTCGGAGTAAGGCCAAAATGTCAACTGGGTTTTGCTAATCCTCGATGCTCTTCCATAAAAGAGCCTCCTTTACCCACTTCAGTACCCTCTCTCCTCTTCTGAGTACTTGTTGAAATGGGAAACAGCAGCGAACTCCCCTGCTTCTTCTTCTTCTTCTTCTTCTTCTTCCTCTTGCTCCTCTTTGTTCCCCTTAGCTGTTCCCAGAGCCAACAGAGCTGCGACTCGAGCGATTTGAATGCGCTCCAGGGCTTCGTGAAGGGGCTCCAATCGAGCGCTCTTGGGTGGAGCTTTAATGGGTCTACTTCAAATTGCTGTAACTGGGTTGGAATTTCATGTGATTTGGGCTCTGCTCTGGTGAAGAAGGTGATTGGTTTCGATCTCTTCAATAAGAGTTTAAAGGGCTCCGTCTCTTCTTCTCTGGGGGGATTAGATCAACTGAAGCAGCTCAATCTCTCCTACAATTCCCTTCATGGGTCGGTTCCTGCGGAGCTATTCCATCTCCCCCGTTTGGAGCGCCTTGATCTTAGTATGAACATGTTATCCGGCCTTATCCCCGCGGATTCGAACATCTCGTCGATTCAGGTATTCAACATCTCCTTCAATTCGTTCAACGGCACGCACCCGATCCCCGCGGGATCGAGCAATCTATCAGTCTACGACATCAGCTCCAATAGCTTCTCGGGCACTATCAATACAGGTATCTGCAATTCCTCTGATTCAATTCAAGTCCTTCGGTTCTCGGCGAACAAGTTCTCCGGCGACTTCCCCGCCGGATTCGGGAACTGCAGTTCCCTTACTGAGCTCTCGCTCGATACAAATGGCCTCACCGGAACTTTGCCCGATGATCTGTTTACACTATCCACATTAACACACCTGAACCTTCAGGGGAATTCACTATCTGGTACTGTGAGCAACAAAATTAGAAACCTTTCCGGCCTTGTTCATGTAGATATTTCCTACAATAACTTTTCCGGGGTGATCCCGGATGTATTTGATAGCTTAAATAAGCTGGAGTTCTTTAGTGCTTCATGCAATGAACTCACTGGGGTTTTACCCCCTTCTTTGTCTAATTGTTCAACACTCACTTGTATTAGCTTGAGAAATAACTCTCTTACGGGAACCGTCGATCTTAACTTTACGGCCTTGCCGAGGTTAAACGCCCTCGACCTCGGATCGAATTTGTTATCCGGACCTATTCCTTCCGATCTCCCCAATTGCACGCAAATGACCACTTTAAATCTTGCTAGGAACAATCTCGTCGGCGAAATACCCTCTAGCTTCAAGAACTTCACCTCCCTGTCCGATCTCTCGCTCACCGGAAACAACTTCGCCAACTTATTCTCGGCACTACAAATCCTACAAAACTTGCCCAATCTTACAAACCTTGTGCTCACTAAGAACTTTCGCGATGGTGAGTCATTGCCATCGGAAGGGATTCAAGGATTCGCTAACACACAAGTCCTCGTCATCGCGAATTGCGCTCTTTCGGGTTCTATCCCGCCGTGGTTGGTGAATTTGGCCAAATTGAAGGTCTTGGACATTTCCTGGAACTATTTAACTGGGACAATCCCTTTATGGTTGGGAAACCTGGAGAATCTCTTTTACTTGGACATATCAAATAATTCGCTCACCGGAGAAATTCCTACTAGTTTAGCACTCATGAAGAGCCTTGTGAGCAGTAACTCATCGCTAGAAAGGACGACATCACAAGATTTCCCTTTTTTCATCAAGAGAAATTCTAGTGGGAAGGGTCTACAATACAATCAAGTTAGCAGCTTTCCGCCGTCGATAATTTTGAGCAACAATAAGCTTGTTGGGTCGATCTTGCCTGGGTTTAACGACCTTGTGCAGCTCCATGTGCTGGATTTGAGTTGGAACAATATCTCGGGAACTATTCCCGATTTGTCGGGCATGTCAAGCTTAGAATCCTTAGATTTATCGCACAATCATCTCACCGGTACCATACCGCCCTCTTTGACTAAGTTGAATTTTCTTTCTTACTTCAATGTGGCGTATAACAACTTAACAGGGCAGATTCCAACAGGAGGCCAGTTCTCAACTTTCTCTAGAGAAGATTTTGATGGAAATCCCGGCCTATGTGGCACTCACTCGACTCCTTGCACAAAAAACGCCTCTTCGCAGGTGGAAAGTACGAAGCATAAGAAAAAAGGCACAATCATCGGATCCGCAATTGGAACCGGAGCAGGGATTGCTTCCCTTATCATTGCTACATATATAATTGTTTCGAGAATTCGATCTAGGAAAAGGGAAGATAATGCAAAGGTTGTGGCGGACGTCGATTATAGCTTAGAATCGGCTGTGCCGAAATTGGTTCTACTGTTTCAGAACAAGGAGACCAAGGAGCTGAGCATAAATGATATAATAAAGTCCACCGACAACTTCGATCAGTCTCGTATTATCGGATGCGGCGGCTTTGGGTTGGTCTACAAGGCAACTTTACCGGACGGGAGTAAGGTGGCTATCAAACGGCTTTCTGGCGATTATTGTCAGATGGAGAGGGAATTCCAAGCCGAGGTCGAAACCCTTTCGAGGGCCCAGCACGTGAATCTTGTTCTGCTCCAAGGGTATTGCAGGATCGGCAACGATCGGCTCCTGATCTATTCGTTCATGGAGAACGGGAGTTTGGACTACTGGCTTCATGAAAAGGTAGAAGGGGGCGCAGTTCTCGACTGGGGCAAGAGACTTCGAATAGCACAAGGCGCTGCGAGGGGTTTAGCATACTTGCACCAATCTTGCGACCCTCATATACTACATCGGGATATTAAGTCAAGTAATATCTTGCTAGATGAGAATTTCCAGGCGCACTTGGCAGATTTCGGGCTCGCGAGGCTAATTTTGCCCTACGATACGCATGTTACTACCGATCTTGTCGGGACTCTGGGGTATATCCCTCCTGAATACGGGCAATCTGCGGTTGCGACATATAAAGGCGATGTGTACAGTTTTGGGGTTGTTTTGCTGGAGTTACTTACAGGGAGGAGGCCCATGGATATGTGTAAGCCGAAGGGAAGTAGGGATGTTGTTTCTTGGGTAATTCAGATGAAGAAGGAAAAGAAGGGAATGGAGGTGATCGACGCAAATATATATGATAAGGAGAACAATAATGAGGTTATGAGAATGCTCGAGATTGCATGCCTTTGTGTTAGTGACTCTCCTAGATTGAGGCCTTTGACGCAACAATTACTCGCATGGCTTGAGGAAATCGGTTGTCAACGAAGCGAAGGACTTGAAAATCTGTGTCCACATGGCAGGTGCCTAAAAGAATAATGGAGAACCAAATGTATATAACATGTACTTATCCTCAAAATGTTAAAGCTCTCCCTTTGTTTCTTTTTTTCCAGCTTTCGTCAGTTTCTTTTTTTTCTTTCTTTCTTTCTTTTTTTTTCTCCGTAAGGTGGAGATGAGATCACCACCAGAGGAAACAACAATACTCATGTGAAGTTGTAAGTGAAAGTTTTCTATCAATAGAGCTATATTTTACCTGAACTGCGGAAGGATCTGTTAAGTTTTCGTACATGTAATTATAACAAGTTTACTATTGATACTTTACGGTTTTGAGACATAATATATAGCATGCATTCCAGGTAACTTTTGAAGGTTCATAGGATCTTTTATTCTCACTAGGTTCTATATGATTACTTCCATAATCATGGCATCATGAATAGGATAAATGTTTGTGACTGAGGCGAAACTCAGGATGAAATACTGTTAACCACGCACGCGGGGAATCTGTCTGTTTTCTTCTTAAGAATCAGAATCCTTGTAGGTGGGCGTGGCTTTGCGAACAAATGAAAAGTAAACTAAGACCCGTTTTTCGTTCCGAATGCCGGAGCAACACAGAGTAAATGCCAATATATGAATTCATGGTAGTGGATCCCTTAGTCCCAGAACTAACAGATTCAGAGATAAAGAGCAATTTTGTTGGTCCTGGATTGAGAGAGAAAGAGGAGGATACATACAGCTTTGTATGCTCTTCTGTGTCAGTAGAACCTTTTCTGACACATTTAGTTCTCCTCTCTTCTTATCGGATTCCTGAGGTTTAATTTGTGGTGTTCTGGGATTTGGGGGTCCTCTAAAATGATTTAGAATGAATTGGTTCTTAAGCAATTGGACTAGTTAAGCTTTACTGACTGAAAATTTGTTCTGCTTTTGCTTACTTTTGCATTGCTGCATGACTTCATCGCAAATGGGCGCAGCTCGCTGAAATTTTTTCACTCAGGTCATTTCATTCTTCTTCTTCTTCTTCTTCTTTTCTGAAACTGAGGTAAGGCAATCAGGGTTGCATAATCAGTAGGCAATTGATAAGTAGTAACATTCATTGGTACAATACAGCGACTATCCGTATATTTTACCCTAAAGCATTTACAAACATGAATTGCCTGTTTGTTTCTGATTCTGAAGAATGAGATAAGAGATAAGAGAGTAATTTCCTTAACTTGCAAAATGAAGCCTGGAAATTTACAAATTTGTGGAAACAAATCTGTATTCTATGAAATAGTTGTGCTTTGTTCAATATAAAATATTAAAATATTCTTATTTAGAATCTTAAGCTTTTAGATAGGAACTGTTGCTTTATATTATTTAACATATTTTAATATAAATAAGAGCAGTGAACTGTAAGTGAACCATAAGTTATGCTAAAGATTGGCCACTGGCAACATGATAAGAATGCTCTTTTTTTAGAAAGAGAAAAATATTATGTTATCGCTTTATTTAAATAGAAATTGAGCTGGACTAAGAAGTGAAGCAACTAGCTTCCAAAAAATAAAAAAACTAAGCACAATAAAGGATCCAAAGTGATGTGCAAGTACGGGTATTTACCAATGTTAACTCAAGGTGTTTTACTTTTTCTCAAAAAGTCTTCAGTTTCTCTCCCATCATATAGCCCACTAAGGAGTGATAATTGTTTTTAATTTTCTTCGCCCTAAAGCATCACTCTTTGAGATTGTTCTCTTCCCAGAACCTCTCCACTGACTCATTAGAACATAAGAATCACTTATTCAGTAACATTTCCTATAGTAGGAATCTAGTGAATATGCACCTTACAAATAAATAATCCAACGTGCGTCTCAAACTCATCCACACAAATAACACACTATCTCTCTCGACTAATCTCTTTTAATCAGGTTATCTATCGTTAACATCCTATGTTTCAGCACAAGCCTGAAGCACAAGCCACCAGACCTCAAATTTTGAATTAAGGCAGCTTGGAGAGTTCAAAGAGCATAAATGTCTAAAAGAAAAAACAAAAAAATTTTCAATTTTTGTATGCTCCGGGCATTAATTATTCCATGGTCAATAGCATGATTTAGGAGAAACAAAACTCAACTGTTCACATCTCAGAACCATTCATGTCACTGATTTTTGAACGCATGATACATGAGAATCTCTAACATCAAATCATGAAGAGTAGTAGTTCGAGGAGTTTAATTGGAATGAAGCAGATTTTTCATGTTTCCACCCATCAAATCAGAGAGGACAAGCGTCCCAGGTTCGTGTAACTCTAGGCCCTGTAGGCCAACTCAAAAAATTCCCTGCATGGTACATGTTTTCACATGTAACATTAATATCGGAAACGTAAAAACTTTTTAATACCAATTATTGAAGAATACTTTTGATCCTATGCGGTTATGTCTACTGTGGTTCTTCTTCATCTAATTATCATACCTAAATATATATCGCTATCAAATCATAACAGATCAGAAATCAAATTTTTACTTTAGATAATTACAAATAAATTTTTAAATATAATTTGAAAAAACTCTATTTCGAACTAATTTTTAAATTAAATTTAGATTACTATTTTCAACAATTAAATGCATTATGTAGATGCCATTGTCACTGAGAAATGCTTGGGATGTCCCACTTACACGCACCGAAGAATGTGTCGGCTCCCTACGTTTACAAGGTTTAAGGTTAGGATTAGTTATAATGTATAGAGTGTAATCAAAATAGCAGTAGCAACACTGATTTATATTACTACATATATATTAAACTGGGATGTAGGAATCTAATTATATGTCCAATTAGAATGCTATCAGTAGGGCATAAATTATATCTATTATAGACTATTTAGTCGTTGAATCTGGTAATATATATTTCTGAACTCACTTCTGATTAGATTGATTTTTTAAATAATATAGTTTTAGAGCTAATTTCAAAATTTGTCATTTGTGAAGTTGTAGATTCAATCCTTACTTTTAACATTTAATAGATTAGATTCAGGCATTGTATAGTAGATCAAAATTTTAGTCTTAAGAAACTCGATTGAGCACTATGTATAACGAATATTTTTATAAGTCTTGTGTATTCGTGTCGGATTCGTGTCTAACGTGAAAATCTATGGACATTCAATATGGATCCATGATGTATCCCGTTAAATATATATATATATATATATATATATATATATATATATATATATATATATATATATATATATATATAATGTAAGATATATAATATATATTTTAATTTTTTTTTATGAATGTATATAATTTTTTTAAACAATATAAATAAATTAGAAATTGTGGCGAATTTTTTTTCTTAAACCATATCAATTTTTAATGAGAAGATTATTAATTTTTTTTCAAATAAGAAATATAACAATATTTATTTAATAAATTTAATATTTTATATATAATAAATATATATATTATTATATAATAAGTGGGTTCATATTGTGTCTATGCATGTTCCAATCATATCGTGTTATGTATCTCGTGTCAGTATCCCTACAACATTTTCTCCAAATCATAAGTGCAATATATAGAGTATTGATCTCCCACTTCATTTCAAAATTTAAATATTTAGTCATTATTATTGTTTGGTGTAATTGGTTGATTATTAAGAATTATCAGTTCTATTAAAATTTTAATTATATTTTAAATAAGTTTTTAAAAATAATACTGAATCGGCTAGTTGAGCCAGTCGGACCGTAACCTAATTTCTAGGCTAGTTTGATTCAACAAATAAAATTGAAAAATTTTAAAACTCATATTGACTCGCTTGAACAACTAGTTCAATCGGTAAATCAGTAAACCAGCTTAGTGTTAATTCGATTCGTTCAAACTATAAGTAATCATGATTAATTTTTTTTTAAAAAAACTCTATAAACTATATTTATTTCATCTTTATTATTTATAACATTATATAAATATTAATGATGATAGGATCAAATTATTAATCGAAAACGGTGAATAGTAATTTAACATCTTTTCGAGTTCGTAACCGATTACAAATTATGTAATCAATGAGGGACAAACATGAAGAGAAACAAAATTAAACAAAGAGAACAAATGTACTTGCATGTGGAGTCCAGGGACTGATTTGACTAGGCACGAAACTTAACGTCCTAAAACATGACCGTTAGTGAGGGACTCCGTGCGTCATTATCTCCCCTGTCTTTGTACCCTCACCAATCGCATTAAATATCGGAACTACCCCTACCAACTCCGCCCTTTGACCGGTCAAACCCGTATTTTTCCCTCAAAAAAAAAAAAAAAAAAAAGTAAGTGGCACGCAGTGTAATATTACCCAACCCCAAGCCCTTTTCTCTTACCCCCCCACACTCAGCTAAAGTAGTAACCGCCGCTTCGGATCCATTTCTCCGGTCTCTTCTCGCTCCCCTGCGGCGGCGGCGGCGCCACCACCACGCGCGGCGGCGCCACCACCACGCACGGCGGCGTAGAGTAGTAGATCTCGCCATGGATTACGAACGGATCGAGAAGCCCTTCTCTCATCAGGTAATCTCAGATTTGGAAATAGCCTTTGATTCTCGTCGATTTGATGGCTTTTTTTTTTGGTGCTGTGTTTTGATGATGCTTCAGGGCGGAGGAGGGTTCTCGCCGAAGAAGCTTCGGGCGATGTTGTTGGGAGCGGAGAAGAGGAGGAAGGAGGTGGAGGAGGTGGAGTCCGAGTTCTCGCTCAGATCCGAGCTCTCCGTGTTGGAGATCGATGAAACGCGTAAGCTTTTGCCCCTCTCGATCTCTCTACATTGCGAAAACCCTGTAAGTCGATTCGGTTTCTGAATCTGTAATGCGGATTCGATAGGTGGTAGTGTTTGCGACGAGGTTCAAGGATGTGGACATGGTGAGCTCCACTTCGTTGGAGACTTCGATCACTCACAGATCCAGAGATCCGAGGCTCCGATCTCAGGAGGAGGACTCTTTCGATTCGGAGAGCGTAGCGTCCAATTTCGAGTTCCACAAGGATCGAAACCCTAACCGAGCTGCGATGGTGGCGGCAGCGGCGATCATGCCGCCATTCTCGAAACCGGCCCCGTCGAAATGGGACGACGCGCAGAAGTGGATTGCAAGCCCTAATTTGAACAGGGTAGGCAAAGTCGGCGGCGCAATGCCGAAGAGGATGGATAAGGTCGGGGTTGGTAACAGGTTCCCGGCCACGAAGGTAGTGGTCGAGGTTCCGGAGGAGTTAGGAACAAAGAGGATTGATCATAGCCAAGCTAAGGTTGCTTGTTGTGTGCCTGATCCCTATCCAGAAATTGAGAATATTGTTGCTGAATCTGAGGGTAAGTAGCATTTGATTGTGCAATAAATGCGATGGTTTGGTAGTCACATTTTACTATGTTATATGTATGCAATGTCATTTCGTATTCTGCTGATAGGTGATGATTCGAGGCCTGCTTGGCATGGTTAAAGCTTCTGAATTCTTTGAAGAAGCAACAGCAGCAGCTTTTTCATCAAAATTCCTTCATGAACTGCTACAACTGAAAGCAAAAGCTGCAAATTGTAGCTTCAGCTTTTGGGTTTGTTT
Organism: Tillandsia fasciculata; assembly: GCA_029168755.2. NCBI lineage: Eukaryota > Viridiplantae > Streptophyta > Magnoliopsida > Poales > Bromeliaceae > Tillandsia > Tillandsia fasciculata. The sequence continues at coordinate 21,052,810 of CM054945.1, read as the reverse complement.
GCTAACAGCCTTGCTTCTGCTTCTCGGATAGAGAAGCTGGGCCAAATGCTGTGCTATTTCTGAGGTCAACTTTATTTTGATGCATGTTGACTCTGGATTTGATCATCATTATTTTCCTCTTTGCAAAAAGGTTAATACATTCCCTGCATCTTAAATTAATTGCATATTCATCGAGTGAATTCATGATCACTTTACTCTTAGTGTTGTTTACTGCCATAATATTCACACATCACTTTAGTTTGAGTGATCCTGTGTCATATAACCTTTCACAGTTACTATTAGCCGCCATGATTCGTCGACGTCCCTTCAAAGTGCTACAGCATTTGTAAGTCCCCCCCTAACAGTCAGATCCGTATCCATGAGAGATATGGGCACCGAGATGACTCCCATTGCAAGTGAAGAACCTTCTCGGACTGGAAGTCCTTTGAGATCTACGACACCATCGAGAAGCCCTAACTCTTCACAGCCATCGACTCCGAGAAGAGAACGACCTACTTCAGAGACAGTTGCCATGGCGGAGAATCATGGTGATTTTAGCCAAAAGGAATTAAGCGAACAGGAACTGCAAATGAAGACTAGAAGGGAAATAATGATTCTTGGCACACAGTTAGGCAAGACCAATATTGCGGCATGGGCAAGCAGAGAGGAGCAGAGAACAGATGCTTCTGTCTCTCTCAATACTTTTCCTATGGACCAACCAGGTCCTGCTAGAAGTGTTATTGAAACCCGTGCGACAGCATGGGAGGAGGCGGAGAAAGCAAAATACTTGGCCAGGTTCTTGCTATATTATGATCTTTTATTGCTTAGAGTTTCTAATTTCGCCCTCTTTCAGGACAAAGAGTGTCTTAGCTTTGTTTGTGAATAAACAAGTCAATTGATGAACATTGAACTTTTGAATCTTTTGTTTATTGGCTACTTTATGGATGACAATCAGTGGTAATAATTATCTTTCTTTATTTTCCAGGTTTAAACAAGAAGAAATGAAGATCCAAGCATGGGAAAATCATCAAAAAGCAAAAACTGAAGCTGAAATGAGAAAAATTGAGGTACTACTGTGGCTACTTATTCAGAATAAAAATACTTTGTGGAATCTACATTTTCATCATCTCATTCTGTTGCTCTTGTAGTTGGCATGCCCATTTGAAAATTTTCAATTATGCAGTTTGTGGAAAGGTATAATATTACCTTTAGAAACTATCTACCACTGAAAAATCTGCAAAAACTCTTAGAGTTCTGTGTTAACTTCTATTACTATGTGGTTGGTTAGTCTCCTAGTAAATATTTTTTAGTTTCAAAATTCAGCTTGGCTGAAAAGAAAATAACAGCCCTTTAGGGAATGAAAAGGGTTCGGTCACAAGGTTTCAGAGTTTCATCAGGAGTGCTTCAATTCTATTCAAAATTCAATGTGTTGCCCTTTAGATGTAGTTGTTTTTTTTTTTGAAATTTGGAAAAGGTCAAAGGATTATTCAACTATTGATAAGAAGAAATCCAGTTATGGCTTGATAAGTTCCAATCACAAGTCATGACCAAACTTTGCTATAACAAGTGAAATTAGAGGTTTTGTTATAAAGCTCTATACGGTTCAAAAAGATAAATGAGCTATGAAAAAAAGTTATGATTCTTGCAGATGTTCCTGACCTGGTTCGCTATATCTCGTGCTTGTTTGTTTACATGAATCTTATGTCTTTCGCCATGAATATCAAGGTTGAGGTGGAAAGGATGAGAGCCAACGCTCACAATAGGCTTATGAACAAGTTGGCGGCAGCAAATCATAAGGCCGAGGCCAAGCGCGCAGCAGCCGAGGCCAACAGAAACAAAGAAGCAGCAAAAACTGCCCAGCAAGCGGAGTACATCAGAAGAACCGGCCGCATACCGACCTCAATTTCCTGCTGGGGTTGGTGCGCTTAGCTTTTCCGTCTTCGACTAAGAAGCTCTCAGTATCATCTTGAAACTACTCTAAGGTTTCTACCATTCTTTTAATTTGCTTGTAAATTTTACTATTAGATATTTCGTTCTATGCTTTGTCTCTGCAACCTGATTACTCTGTTCATTGGAAATTGAGCATCATCTAGATTTCACTTCAAGATCATCAACTTTTAATTTTAACAAATGCAATTGGTTTTAGTTGCTTGTTGTGGTAATGTTGGTTAAATTCTTAACATTTTGTTGAGAATTAACACAAGGGGATGTATTATTAACATCTGGCTATGGCATTACTAAAACTTTGGTTTATCCAATGGTGGTGGTGTTTGAGCTATTGTGGACAATCCAATGCACAGCACCAAAGTCTCCTTTTTTCCTATTTGTAGGAGCCCATGGGCCCTCTCTTATCTTGTAGATTGCTATAGTTATAATCTGTTTTGATTTGTCAGATGATGGAGACTTAGCTGATTTTTGTGTGATCTTCTTGTGTGATGCCAAAGCCAGAAGAATCATTTGCCAATAAATAGTGCTGCAGATTTTGGCTGTGTAAAACCAGTTTTTTATTCCATAGTTTTTTGAATTGCTTCTCTATAAAATTTACAGTATCAAGTAATCAGGTAGCAAGTAGAGAGGTTATAGTTTTAGCCTTGGCATGAAGTTAACATTCCAGATTACCAGTAGATTAATATTTGATAAATTAAATTAGATTTTAAAACTTTATTGTAATAATTTAAAAAAATTAAAAAATTAAAAATTAAAAATTAAAAATGTCAGGCACTTCATAATTTAATGAACAAAAGAGTAATTTATTCAAAAAAAAAAAGAAAAAAAGAAAAAAAAAAAAGAAAAAAAGTTTTACAGATGTCGAGTCGCACAGAATCTTAGAAAGGAGTTTTGCTTTTACTGATCCATACTATTCAGAAGAGGCACTTCGCCCACTTACTCTTTCCACGTTTTGTTCAACAGTGACACGCACAGAACCTTCTCTCACCCTAGATTTTTTCTTTTGCACGAATAAAATTATATGTTCGTGCGCTTAATTTGGAGTGTTTATTTTACATCCTACTTATTAAATAGATACATTTTTTGATCGAATTTATATTCATTTGTGAGTGTATGAATAGCGAGCATTACTCCACATAGGTAATAATTCTTCATTCGCTCTTCGTTTCTCTAATTCTATACAAGATTTGTAAATCAGGATCTCTAAAATACGAAGAATTCAAATTTAAAGATCTTAAATTTATATTTTTATATATTTTACATAAAAAAATTATAAAAAATTATATTTTTATATATTTGTATTCAGATATTCATATTCAGTACAAGATCAGGAGTTTGAATTCTCCATGCAAACCCAAATTGGGCTTTTGGTGGATGTGTAGATAAATTAGTGTAATAATTTCTTCTGGAACTCTCTTCTGCCTTCCCTTTCCCCTATCTCTTGCTTGGACCCACGAACATTATATCAATCTTCTCCCTTTAGAGAGAGAGAGAGAGAGAGAGAGAGAGAGAGAGTATGGATAGGTTAGTGGGAGGAGAGAGCATGTGATGTGCATGAGAGAGATAGAGAGATAGAGATGGGGTGTGTGTGTGTGGTTTGCTAGATTACGAAAGGACCAGTACAAATTAAACTCGACCATGAGCATGACCCACCAGGCCCCCAAGTCCTTTTGGTCCCATTTCTTTCTCTGACCCGAGAGGCATGATCATGATGCTTCTTTTCTTTTCCCTTCCCCTTAATTTCTCCTTTCTCTCACTCACATGATGCACTCCCAACAATCTACTGCATACACCTCGTGCATCCCTACATCATCCTATGTATCCGAGAAAAGAGTCTGAATCAACTGTTTTAAACAATGGTGGTCTCGTTATTATTCATCTTCACAAGCATGCATGCATGCAAGGAAACAAACAACAATAATAATAATAATAATATTAGAAAAAGGTGGTGCACAAGATGTATAGACATGCACCGGGTGCATGGTAGAGCTCTAGCAGCATGCAATCACTGAGCCATACTACAATTTGTAACCGGGGGGGCCCTGCACGTACCTCTTACCCCTGATTTCGTGGTGCATATAATATATATATATTTACAGTTGGCAGACTGCCGCGACCCCACGGTAGCCGTCGGCACGGACGTCGGTGACTGGCGGGCGTCCGTGCCCGCGCCCGCGCCCCCGCGCGCAATTTTTCGGCACCAGCTTTTTAGCGCAGCTGCGTGCCCTCCTCTCCATCCATCGCACATCTCCCCTCTACAAATTCAAACCTGCACAAATAAGTAGTCGGTAGAAACTTTTTATAAAGTTGTATATACTCCGGACAAAAATTTTATTAGGACCGTCCCCATAACAAGGCACTCTGTTTCACTGTCTACCATATTTTGAGCTACGTGATAAATAGTGAATAAAACCATCTCATTTTAGGCACTGTTTCTATAATTGATGAGTTATCAAATCGTTTGTAGCGTAAGTGACAAAAAATTTGATAGTTGATATTCGAGATTTCGAGTTCAAAATTTAGTTGTTTCACATTAATGAGTTAGCTCAGAAGAAGGACACACTAAATACACAAAGATCAACTAGATATTGTTAATGTTGATTTTCTTTTCGAATATATTTCTATATAAAACAATATAAAATGGAAGGTAACTTACTTACAATCATTATATCCAAAGTATTTGATTAACAAAAAAAAAAAAAAAAAAAACTTGGAAGTAACTACATTTGGTTTTAATTCATATTTCCAATGAATGAAGCGGTAGCATGCTACATTCTCTCAAAAAAAAAAAAAAAAAACTACATTTGGTTTCAATATATATTTTTTTAAAAAATTCAAGTTGTCATTCATTTAATCGGTCAAGAGAGTGTGTCATAAGCTAACTAATAAATTGTGGCATATTAAAATCTATAAAATAATTAGTACCAAACGCGGCCTAACTTTTCAATCTTTAATTCGTCATCACTACGCTTTTCACTTAAACTAAACATAGAAAATGAATCAAAAAAACATCATGTTATGAAGAGGGAAAAGCAAAATCTCAAATACCTATAAAACTATGTTGCGCACTCAAAAGTAAGAGCTTATGACGAGACCTCAACCTCGCTCACTCACAGCCGACTTATTCCGACATCCAAACAGGCGTGGGACGCAAAGCACAATTACTAGTTTAATGGCGCGGGACCGATATCAGGTCCCGCGCATCACATCGTGGGCCGTGCCGTGTGGAGCCGCGAGCAAAAACCTTTTAGGCCAGGCTCTAGCTGACAGTGTTGGCTCCTTTGCCCCCACCGCACCATGTCCCAGAAGCAGGAGTTCAAAGGAGAATGGCCATCCACACTGTTCCTCCTTTTAATAAATAAATAAATTAATTAATTAAGCTACGTAATCGAATCTAATTATTTGCATCTTTACGTTAAAATTATCATTGTGTTTGAACTTTGTCCCCTTCGTTATGGTACTCGCCTCATTTTCAGGTGTTAGGTACGATATAGTGCGTGTATATATATATATATTATTATATATTAAAACAAATTAAACTTTTAGCTCTAGAAACTTCTAGAGCATTCTCGTAGGTTATACGGATACATGACTAGCAGTTTATATTAGCTTAAACGTGCAGATTAATTACTATCTACGTACTCCAGAGAATTCCAGATGAACTGTAGTGGTCGCTTCTGTACGCGCATATATAAATTAATATATAAATTAATGGTGCATTGACGGATAAGTTTCATAAATATTTCTAAAATTTCTTGCAACCAACCAATCAATTTACCAGTTTCTATTTATTGCTTTTAATGTAGCAAGTACAGTATTTGGTTGGAGAATAAAACCTCACATAAGATTTTGTTTAAATATTATTATTCAAATATATTTGGTTATGAATAAAAATACTATTGTTCCAGTACTTTTTCCATTTGTGAAGAAGTTTAATTAAAACAAAACATAATTATAATTTTAATTATTATATTAATTATTTAATTAATTTAATATTTTGATTAATCTAATTTATTTATTAACTAATTATCTAACTATTAAATAATTAGCTAATAATTTATTAAATTATTTGTAGTTAATTAAATTATTAATTAACAATACTTATTATTAATTATTTTATTAATTAATATTCAGAGTTATCTAGTAATAATTAATTAAATAAGTTAAATTATTATTTAATTAATATTTTTATATTAATTAATTAGATAAAATATTATTATTTTAAAATTAAAATTATTTTTACTTTTACTAGTTCAATTTTACTCTCTAAACGCTATTTTTTTTTATTTTCAAAAATAATTTAATTTTTATTTAAATATAAAATTAGTCATGCTTCAATTTATTTCAAGAGTTGTAATATTTGGCGAACAAAATATGTAGAATTTTTTTTTTCCTAAAATAGTGAACACAAGGTGTGATGAGTTGTCTCATCTTGAATTAAAAGTAAAAACTATGCTTTTTTATTTATATTTAAGGGGCACCTATGAAAGTTTTATTCATATGAGTTGATTAACTTATATAGCACTATTCAATAAAGTAATATTAATTTAAAATAATTTTAGTGTTAAAACAGTAATATTAAAATCTACTCATATATATAGTTTTCAAATACTCCACTAGAGATAGTTTGAACTAAAAATAAAAATAAAAGCGAATGTGAGACACACTGACTGTAACTCTAAATAAAATAATAATTTCTAAACATATCTGTGAGTGAATTGGCGGGTGATCCGAAAAATTAGAAACAGGGTTATTTTCCAGCAGTCTAATACTGATTCTTTTTTTGCGGTTAGTTTGGTTAAAAGTGAACTGGTGCGGTGGGTGGACCTAGGTTGATTTTTTTTTTTTCTTTTTTTTGAGAGACCATGTTATTTTATTTCTGTTGTTTAGTTTATTTTCTAATTGAATGAGACGAATAGTTTGCTAATTTTTTTTCTCAAAAAAAAAAAATAAATAAAAAAATCTGTACACATGCCCTAAATCCGTTGCAACATAACTTGCTTTGTTTTCTTTATTTTAATTTTTCGAAAGATACTTGTAGGTTGAATGTGCACACATTTTTTATATGCAGAAAAATTCAAACCGAAAACCTGATCACTTGAAAAGACGAATAGGTACCAATTACTTGAAAGCATGCAGCAAACTGACAATTTATTGCTGTAGATTGTGGAAAATATGTGATAATTAATTAATTAATAAAATTCAGGGAAAGATATAAATGTTTGATGAATATACAATATAAACAAATATTATTTGAAGAATAAAAGTTCTTTAATATATTAAAACAAAAAAATAGTAAGATTAATAAGAAATAGATCAATTTACATTAAAAAATTTATTTATTTTGCGTTTTGACAATAATAGATCATCTTTTTCATTTTTAGAGGTTTCTTATGCATTTTAAAAAAATTAATCAAGATATTTTTATTCTTTATTTTTGCTTCTGTATCTTTTTACTTATAATTTTTTTTTATGTTCGGTATTCGACTTCCTGCTCTTCTCACTTTCGAGCTCGTCGCGTCGCTCTCACACCCCGCCATCCTTACCTTACGCGACGTCCAAACCTCTTGACACCATGCTTGCTCTCGCCGCGCCTACGCCCACGCCCACGCTCGCGCGTATCTGATAGGCACAACGTTTCATGCGTTAGCGCGGGCGCGGGCATAATGAAAGTGGGCGCAGTTTCAAGAAAAAATAGTATAACTTTTATCTAAAAGTGTAAATCTTATTTCAAAAATTATAATTTTTTTTTCAAAGATTGTAACTTTCGTCTAACAAAGTGTAAAATTCTTCTGAAACAATGCAACTTCATTTTTTTTTTTTTCTTTGGTATTTTATCTTTTATATAGATTTTTTTTTTATTTCTGTTTATTCTTGTTAAATTTTTTTTTCTACTCTTTATATTTATTTTTTTACTATTGCGGTCTCTTTCTCGCCCTCTACCATAACCATTGTCCTCGTCGTTGCTCTGGACCCCACCGAAGCACCGCCCCTCGAAACCGTACCCACTTCTATCGTGCATGTGCCTGCTATTGCCGTGCGGTCACCTGCACCCACGACATTGTGCCCATCAAGATACACGTAGACGTGGGCGCGAGCGCGGCGGAGGGAACACGAATCGAGCTCGAAAAAGAAAAAAAAGGAGGAAGATGAATCTCGAGCGAAAAAAAAATAATTAGAAAAAAAAATAAAAATAAAAATAAAAAATAAAAATATTTTGATCAATTATTTAAAAATTCAAATCAAAATATGTAAAAATAAAAAAAAAATAACCCACTTTTGTCAACAATGCAAATTGGCCTAAAAAATATATAGGTAAAACTATATAAAACTTATATCCACTATCACTCTTTTAGATCTGACTATCTAATTTTTAAAATTTTTATTTTACTATCTGATATTTTAATTATTTAATTTGAGATATTTAATATTTTTTAATTTTAAAATTTGAATGTATTGTTTATCTTTATGAATTTAGTTAATATATTTTATACACTTTACTTATCTATAAATTTATTAAAATAAACAAAAGTTTACATTTTATATTTAAAAAATGATCAAATTATTTAAACTAAATAAATAAAATATTTAAATTTTAAATTAAAATTTTAAAAGATAAAATAGTGGAATTAAAATGGTTTACAATTTATCTAAATTTTATACACTTTTACATAATTATATTAGTCTTTAAAAATAAATAGTGTAATATTTATAGCTTATTTATAGGTATATAGATGTACATATATTATTAGTTTGCTCAAAATAATATAATCAAGTTAACAAATTTTTCGCTATTATATGTGAGTAAAACTTTTGTGCTTTCAGAAGCACGGAGTTTTCTGTGCTCCCAAGTTATTTTTAATATTAGGACTTTCAAATGAATGATTGACTTCGTTAGACTTGATCTAAAATATCTGAAATATTTAGAAACTAAATTTTACGATTTTTTGATATTAATTACCCAGTGATCAAAAAAGTTCAAAATCAACAGCTAAAAATAAAAATCTAATAAAATATGATGATATGATACTAAAATTTTAGATCAAAAAATATTGATCTTATTCTATATAGTATAAAAAAATTTCTATCAAAATTTTACGTGATTTGAATATTTCTACACCGCAAAACTTACAAACGACTTACCGCAATCATTAAAATTATTGATTTTGAGCCATTTTGATCACTAGGCAAATAATATCGAAAATTCGTGAAATTTAATTTTTAGACCTTTTAAATATTCTAGATCAAATTTAACCAAACCGGTCGTCTATTCAAATATTTCAACATAAAAAATAATTTAAAAATACGAAAATTTTCGTATTTTTAAAAACACACAAATCTAGCTCTTTATATTTTATGTACAGTTGTATTTTAAATACTAAGGCTGTGTTTGTTTTGGGGTTAGGATGGAGGATAAGGGAGGCGGAAATAAGAGATCCCCCTTATCCCCCAAACACATCAGGAATAACAAGAATATCTTATTTTGGTATTCTTAGTATAACAAGAATTACTGTTCCAACATCAATTATTCACTATATTTTATTTTTATATTCTACCCCTAGCACACTACCCGAGGCACATCATATTACTTATTATTGAATACTCACAAAATTAGAGCAAATAAAATATAAAATTAAATATTATTTTAATAAAATATAATTTGATTTTGATTTTGTTTTTAATTTTGATTTTATCTTATTTTTTATCAAGCTTTAATCTATTAACTAAAATAAAAAAATTAAAATTTAACAACTTTTATCACATAATAAAGTTGGAAAGCAAAAATATCATTTAATCCAACTAAATTTTTTTATTTTTTATATTTTTTGTTTTCATATCAAACAAAAATTCTTATTTCGAAATCATTCTAAATATCATTTTAAATATTTATTCGGTACTTTATACTTATCTCCTGATATAATTAGAATAGTCTTATCCCGCACCCTAAAGTGTCACAGTACCATCCTTGCTTATTAAGAAGAGATGTCAATTCATAGATGGGGCGAGGTGTTCTTGCAATGCCAGATGGGTCACATCAGAAATAGGAGAGGGAAGTACACAAACACCATGCTTGATGTGACTTGTGGAACCCATGTTGTCCACCCTTGGAAGAAATAAAAAAGGGTATATACAAGTGTACATCCCATGAGAGATATACATCTTATACTTCACCTTATTCTTAAAATAGAGTGAATTTTATTGGTCACATCGAAGTGACTAGTGAAAGAAGTCCCAACTCAAAATGGTGTGAGGTGTAGGATGTACACCCTTTATGGGGTGTACACCTAGCAAAGCCCATATATAGAAAAAGCGAAGTGTACACCTCATTTGATGTGTATATCTTACACCCCATTTATTCTATGGCAGAGTGAATTTTACTCGTAAATTCGCTCTGCTATATATATATATATATATATATATAGAAAAAGCGAAGTGACGAGTAAAATTCACTCTGCCATAGAATAAATGGGGTGTAAGATATACACCTCAAATAAGGTGTACACTTCGCTTTTTTTTTCTCTCTCTCTCTCTCTCTATATATATATATATATATAGTCCGGCTAGAATATTATCGATAACACCAAGCAATTGGTGCTTTCAAGTTTCAGCCGTTGAATAAAAAAATATGCGGTTGGAATTATAATGATCCCCCAAGATTTTTACTATTCAACCAACGATCTAATAAATTCTAGAGGACCATTATCATATTAACCACACACATTTTAATTTAAAAGCTAAAAATTTGATAGCATTAATGACCTAATACCATCGATAGTATTTCAGTATATATATATATATAGTCCGGCTAGAATACTATTGATAGCACCAAACAATTGGTGCTATTAAGTTTTCAGCCGTTGGATGAAAAGATATGCGGTTGGGATTATAGTGGTCTCCTAAGATTTTTACTATTTAACCAACCACCTAGTAAACCCTAGGTCTCAACCGCATATTTTTTCATCCAACGGTTAAAAACTTGATAGCACCAATGACTTGGTGCTATCGATAGTATTCTAGCATAATTATATATATATATATATATATATATATATATATATAAATATATATAATAGAGCGAAAATATTGTTAGTAGCGAATGATCTTCCTTTCTATCTATTTATATTTAATGATGAAGATTTTAAATCGACGATCGGTATTATTGAGCACGATCTAAATTACTTAAAATATTTAAAAATTAAATTTTAATTTTTTTAAATATTATTGACTTAATAATTAAAGAATTGTAAAGTTTATAATTTTAATAGTAAATACGAGTTTTGTACTTGCTTACGGCGTAAAAAAAAAAATTAAATTAATTAAATTTTAATTAATTTTTTTTAAAAAAAATTAAAATTTATGTACTTTTGATTTAAATTACAAGATTCCTATTATTATTTTTTGAATAATATTTATTTTCAGATGTTTATTTTTGTGTCCACTTGATGGATAAGAAAAAAATATCAAAAAATTACAAAATTTAATTTTCAGATAGTTTAAATAATCTAAATTATATTTAACGACATCGATTGTCGTTTTGAAAATTTTATCATTAAATAAAAATAAATGGATAGGAATATAGCTCGTTTGCCACCGACGGTACTCCAACATAGCTATCTCTCCTTTCTCTCTCTCTCTCTCTCTATATATATATATATAGAAAGAGAGAGAGAGAGAACGAGAGCAATGCTATTGTACTTTTATTAGTATAGAGATCTTCATATTTATAAATTATTTTCGATTATGAAATATCTAAATCAATAATCCATACCATTAAATACGATAAAGAGAGAAAAAATAGGGATACTATAATTTTATGAGTATGAAATTCTTTGTACTCATAAGTTGTTTTCGATAATAGAACTTCCACGATTTATTTCGTTAAATATATATGTTAGAGTATTTTAAATTTTTAGAAAATAAATTTTGTAATTTTTATAATTTATAATAAACTCTATCAAATTGGCATAAAATAAATTATTAAAATGGAACGACCTCCTAAAAATAAAGAATCAAATTTTTAAATTTAAGATCGAAATTATTAATCTTTATTTAGATAATAAATAAAAATTTTATAAAAAAATAATTAATTTGCATTCTTTTACACCGTTAAACTAGTAAGTATTGTGTACCGATTATTAAAAATTATCAATTTTGATATATTTCGATCGTAAGATAAATAATATCGAAAAGTAATAAAAAATAATTTTTAAAATTTTCAAATATTCTAAATCATATTTAATAATATAAATTATCGATTCAAAAGTTTTATTATTAAAAATAACTTATGAGTACGAAGATAATTACATTAATAAGGAAAAAAATAAAAACAAATGCCAATTTGCCTAACATTTGCATTTTGTAGTACAAAGGGATGGGTACACCTAAGCTGCTATATCTCATCCTTTTAACTTACTAGGTCAGGTGAAATATTCCTCCCATTAATAGCTAGGTAGAGCCTCCACCACAAATATTCTACAAAAGATTCAGAAATTTGATTGATTATTGTATCTCCAGGCTTTTATAATTGGCCAACGAGCCGAGCACAAGGTCAGCGTGTGAACCTGTGTAAATTTATATATATTTAGAGTTCAATCGAATCATTATTTTTTATTTTTTTAAAAAATATAATATGTAAATTAATATAAATTTAGCTATAAAAAATAAAACAATGAGACGTTAATAGAAAAAAACAAAAAAATATATATATTACTTTACCATAGCAAGATATCGAGCGCTAGGTAGAAAATTCACTCCACTCCCTTCCCAACTCTTTGATACGACTAACAATGACTAATGACGAGTAGGTGTTGTCAAGTCTACCTACACCTTCCTCATTGACGGAGGGATACGAGATCTTACCGTCTTTTCTGTTTGGAGACTGCGCTTGCCAACTAAGATTAAAATTTTTATATGAATCGCTCTAAAGAACCGACTTCCTACGATAGATAATCTTCTAAAAATTGGGTTGGTGCGAAAATAATTTCTGCGTGGTCTGTGGGTTTGGAGACGGCGGATCATCTTTTTACTGGGTGCGTGTATTTTCGGTTCCTGTTCGGAATGGGCGACAGGGCGATTGATATCCAGGCATTAGGGAACAACGTCAAGCGGGTGTGGGAGAGTCAGACAGGTGAGGAGAGAGGTTCAAATGTGAACAGGTCTCTTATCTACCTAGTTGCGAACTAGTGGGTGATCTGGAAAATCAGAAATAGAATTATCTTCCAGCAGATTAACACGGATCCTTTCTGTGCTGTTCGTTGGATCAGAAATGAAATGGTGCTTTATAATAGTTGAATGAAACGGATAACTTAGTACTTTTCTCACAAAAATAATAATAATAATAATAATAACTAATGATAAAGTGAGTCAGTAGAATATTTTCTAACTAGTACATTATTTTTTTCTCTCTATATTATTTGTCAGTATATTACTAATTTTATCGATCAACAATTCTTTGTGTAATATTAATATTAATACAATTCATTTTCTCCTAAAAAGTCATATCGTTTTTCTCGGACTTCAAAACTTCCGTGCTGGATCTTTGATTTTAAATACAAAAACATAGATTTTCTAGAAGGTTTTTTTTTTGTGTGTGTCGTAGTTTTATTTTTCTACGTCATTAGTAGATTTATTTTTGAACCATATAAATAGAATGAATAAATATGTTAGAAACATTCTAATTTATAGCCTGTTTCTAATTTATATTTAACAACACTTCGTTAGTAGTTAACATCTAATTTTCAAATAATTACTAAACATAGGATTAAATTTGTTCCGAATAATAATTCTATTATTTTAGAATAATTTATTATTATTATTATTTTTTAATAAATTCGTGCATGAAGTTCAAATTAACTAAGCAGAAACAGTTAACGAATTTTGAAAATCAATATCTACAATCGAATCTTAAAAATTAAAATTCTAATTCATGACAATCATTTTTTTTTATCATATTAAAAAATATATTATATTAAAATTTAAAATTTAAAATATAAAATTTATACCGAAATTCAGATCGTCAAATTTCTTTATTTTTTATGTATCTATATACGAAATTATATTTATTTAGTATCCAATAATTCACCTAATTGGAATTCGGGTTGGAAAAATAATTCATATATTCGTACCCGTTGTTCCGAGTGAACTGAGTCAAATATTTTCTTGCTTATTTATTGTTGCTTGGACCTTGTTCAATGAACCGGATTGGATAAGCATTGTGAAATTATACAAAGACCCTCGAGTTTACAAGTTATTTTGAAATGAATCATAAAACCTAATTTTTTATTATTGCTGCTTAATTTATTTTTATTAAGTAAATTATGTCTTCTAGCAAAATTATCACCAGTCATTAATTTTGTTTATTGAACAACTGGTTGGATTTATTAAAATCATTACTAAATTCAATAAACTCTTCAATTTATTGATGAAAATAATTTTGTTGAACTAAAAAAAATAAAGAATTATTGATAAAAAAAAAAGAGAAGAAGTTGATAAGCTTATTACAATTGCTCTATAGTTAAAGATGAATTTTTTGACGAGAAAACCAAATAAAAACATAAGTTGAGTTAGACTGAAATATTATTAATAACATCAAGTTCTTTGTGCTATTAAATTTTTAACTCTTAAATTAAAATATATGTGGTTGAAATAATAGTGGCCCATTAAATTTAATGGGTAGTTGGAAAAATAATAAAATTTAACGGTTTGAAATGATTAAAAGAATTGATCTAAGAATAAAAAACTTAGTGCTATCGATACTTAAGCTCTCTCTCTCTCTCTCTCTCTCTCTCTCTCTCTCTCTCTCTCTCTATATATATATATATATATATATATATTAAGAGAGGGAGAGAGGAGCCTACATTTTCAAAAACATAAACCTAAATATTCTTATAATTTTTTTATTATTGTATTTGTATTGAGATTCGTGTTATTATATATATATATATTTTTAGTTGACTTTACAATAGTATAAATTTTAATATAAATCTTAGAAGCATATTTTGACTTACACTTTTAAAAATATATAAGCTCTACTCTCTCTCTCTCTCTCTCTCTATATATATATATATATATATATATATATATATATATATATATATATATATATTCAAATACGATATCTAATTTAGTGCACTTAAATTTACTTAAAAACTGATTCGGTAATACTTTGAATTTTTTTATACCTGGGTTGTTCAAAAAAATAAAATAAAATTAACCAACATGAGTTGGACACGGGTCTCTAGAAAATATCCCAAAAAAATAAAAAATATTCTATACTGTAAAGACAGCTTTTCTAAAATCGGTTTTATGAGGTGGAAATATAATCTCAATTTTATCCATTGCACCAACTTTTTTCTAATTCAATTAACGAAGAATAAGGAATCGTGTTTGTTCGTTGATTTTTTTTTTTTTTATTTATGATTGTCCAAAGTATCAATCAATTTACTGATAAATAGATTAAATTTTTATTCTCCATCTAGTAGCGATTTTCTTTTTTCATTCATTTCTTTCGTACCGTCGAACGTCAGCATCAAATTCTTAAGCCCAACGACCTTGGTATTCGTCTTAATAAAAATTTAGATCATTTCTTTGACTCATGCATGCGTGTTGTTCATAAAAATATATATATTTTTAATTTATTGCCTATATTCTTGGCAGCTCCGATTATTTCATAGATGTAAAAAGAAAAATAAACAATTTCTATTTTGTTCACGGGTGACGTGGTGGACTCGGCTCAGGCAAACAGGTAACTCTCCTCTCCGGGTAGAGAGAGAGAGAGAGAGAGAGAGAGAGAGACCGTAGTTATATAACCGTCGTTACGTCCACGTACGTACGCGACCGTAGCGTACTTGAACAGGGGAATTTTGCGCGGAAGTCCCTCTTCATCTCGAAATTTACAAAACCCCAACACCCACCACAGTTCCACTGTACCTAACTCGAACTTAAAATGGCGCATGCGACCTAATTCTCCGTCCCCTCCTCCTCCTCCTTATCTCCTCCTCCTCCTCCTCCTCCTCCTCTCTTCTCTTCGTTGGATCAGTAGCTTCGTGGCTCCGCTTCGTCCTCTCATGGCGATCTCGAGCTCCTCGGAGCTCGGATGAGGTCTCGCGTGGTCCCTCTAAAGAAGCTCCAGTGGCTCCTTCTTTAGCTTTTTTTGTTGTTGGTCCTGCCTACTCTTTTTGGTCGGCTTTTAGGGTTTTGGAGTGCTTTTTGGAGTGGGGATTTGGGAGCTGATGCGAGGGTTTGCTCCTATGTGACTGTAGATCGCCGTGGTTCTGGGTTGGTTCGGCTTCTTAGAGAGATTAGAGTGTTTGTAGGGCGATGGGGTTTTGGTGGGTTCGAGGATTGACGAAGAAGCGCTCTTGAGGGGCTCCGGCGGAATTAGGGTTTTGGAGATGAGCACTTCGGTGGGAACCCTGGATCCGCGACCAGGAGAAGGTATTGTTTTGCGATTTTTGTGCTTGTTTATGCCCATATTTTCGATTTCCTTCTTAAAAGAGGCACCTTTAACCTGTTCAGAGAAGAAATGCTTGAACTCGGAGTTGTGGCACGCCTGCGCCGGCCCCCTCGTTTGCCTACCGACGATCGGAACACGCGTCGTCTACTTCCCTCAGGGTCACAGCGAGCAGGTGAGGGTTTTACCCCGACCAAAATTTATCTTAGCGAGAAGAAGCAAAATGATCTGGGCTTTAATACTCTATGTTTGTTTTGGAATTTAAGGTTGCCGCCTCCACAAACAAGGAGGTTGAGGGACACATCCCAAATTATCCAAACCTACCTCCTCAATTGATTTGCCAACTGCATGATGTTACAATGCATGTGAGTTCTTGGTGTTTTTTTATTGTGAATTAGTAGGGTTATTTTGAAAATTTCATGTGTTGGATCTTGGAAGTGTTGATTGGTTTCAAATTTTCAGGCAGATGTGGAAACAGATGAAGTTTATGCCCAAATGACCTTGCAGCCCCTAAACCTGGTAAGCATAATTGTACAAGATTGTGATGTTAAATAAAGGTTGATTGAGGAGAATTGTTGGGCAATTTTGTAACTTTTGCAGCAAGATCAAAGTGATGCTTATCTTCCAGCTGAGATGAGCCTTATGAGCAAGCAGCCGACGAATTACTTCTGCAAGACTTTGACGGCGAGCGATACCAGTACTCACGGAGGGTTCTCCGTTCCTCGTCGCGCGGCCGAGAGAGTGTTCCCTCCTCTGGTCTGATAAGTGTGTGAATGCCATTATTTTGCTGTTACACTTATTGGCTGTGGCTAAATGAATAACCGGGGAATTCAATGTTTCTAGGACTTCTCACAACAGCCGCCAGCTCAGGAGCTCATTGCTCGGGATATTCATGATATCGAGTGGAAGTTCCGGCACATTTTCCGAGGTAAGTTCCAATGGTTGCTTATCTTCAACTTCTTTGAGGGATGTTTGGAATTTTCTTTATTAGTATTGTTCAAATTTTGTCTAATACGGGACGTTCAACTCCAAAATATTGATTCACCAATGGACTTTTTATGGTATTTGTTGAATATGACGTTTTATTTTGCAATGCTTGTATGACGTTGTACCTATGCCTTCACCTTTTCCCTATCTGTGCTAATATCCCTTTGCGCTCTATATAGCTTGTTGTGATAATTATCGGCGGTCCTACTGCATTTCAACTTAAGATTCTATTACCGCAATGAACCAACAACTTGGCGTGCAAGTATTGGTTCTTGAGAAATTTTGTTTCAGTTCATTTGAACTATTTTATCCTATACATGTGATGTCTCTGGTGGGGCATGCATAAACCACGAAATATTGGGTGCCAAATTGCTGTTGTTTCCTTTTCCGTTATGTCCAAATCTATCGTGTCCATCACTGGTAAACAACAATGAGGTGCATGACTGATATAGTCTATTTGCTGTTAATGGTACTCTGAAATGAGTAATGTGGTATACCAATTCGAACAAGTATGTTCAATTTGGTATACATTGTGCATTCATGACCGTGAACAATTCAGGTTTTTATGCTGCAGATATAACTAGCTAAAGATCTTTGTAAGCAAAATTTAATGCTATTTTTTATGCATTTGTACATCATTCTTGTTGCAGGCCAACCAAAAAGGCATCTTCTAACTACGGGCTGGAGTGTGTTTGTCAGTGCCAAGAGACTTGTAGCCGGAGATTCTGTCCTTTTTATATGGTTTGCTTTATAATGTTATTCTTATTAGTCCTTTATGATGATTTTCTAAATTCACTCCTGTTTTTATTTGGTTTAGGAATGAGAAGAACCAGCTTTTATTGGGAATCCGACGTGCTAGTCGGCCACAAACAGTAATGCCTTCATCTGTTCTGTCAAGTGACAGTATGCACATTGGACTCCTTGCAGCAGCAGCTCATGCTGCTGCAACAAACAGTCGCTTTACCATATTTTATAACCCAAGGTACCTTTGATTAGCCAAGGTTGTTGTGCCTATGTTTGTCCTGCCATATTTTATAACCCAAAGTACCTTTGATTAGCCAAGGTTGTTGTGCCTATGTTTGTCCTGCTGAAATCCTTGAGGCTGGTGCAATTTGTAGGGCAAGTCCATCTGAGTTTGTGATTTCACTCTCCAAGTATGTTAAAGCTGTTTTCCACATTCGAATATCAGTTGGAATGCGCTTTCGTATGCTGTTTGAGACTGAAGAATCAAGCGTTCGTAGGTAATATCACCGGTATTTGGTCATGATTGTTTCATAAAAACCTTCTCTAGTTGTGCTATGGCTTTTCCTAGTTTAGTGATTTTAGTAAATTATTTTTAGTTGGTGGGATCACTGAGATGCTCCGTAGTTGTCTTACAGAATTTTATTTATGGTGATTAAAGTGTATATAAATGTGGGTTCAACTAGTTCTAGTTTACAATATTTGAGGAAAAGCCTAATGTAAATGTCATCTCAATCTAGGTACATGGGAACGATCACAGAAATAAGTGATATGGATCCTATACGATGGCCAAATTCTTATTGGAGATCAGTCAAGGTAGTAAATATTCTTAGCTGTTTCATTTTTTGTGTGTATCTTCTTGTTCTAAACCTGGCAAAATTTCCTTGGAGATGAATTCTATATGAAGGTTTTACTTTCATTCTCTTCGTAATTTCTGACTGCCAACTGTATTAAATTGTTCAATTGAAAATGAACATTTCTGGAGGAAACAATTGGCAGTTGACCTCTTATAAAGGTTTAATTGTTATTTTTAATAATTAGTTACGCAAGTTCCGGTTGACTGCCTTGTAACTTAATGCTTTACTTATGTAATATGCCAGAGTGTTCAAGTCATACTAAACTCTCATTTTTTCATTTTTTCTTTTGGACGGGAATGTTGTACAATGTTTAATTGACAGGTTGGTTGGGATGAATCGACAGCAGGCGAGAGACCCCCTAGAGTCTCATTATGGGAAATCGAGCCTCTGACAACCTTTCCCATGTACCCCCCTTTGTTTCCGCTTAGGCTGAAGCATCCTTGGTATCCCGGTGTACCTGGTCTACATGGTATATAATTATGCATTTGTATTTTGTGCATGTCTGTATTTTTTTCCTCAATAGCTCTAATTTTTATAAAATCTCTGATGAGTTTCATGTGCCAATTGGGTTTCAAAAATGATAAAAAAGGAACAGGTATCTTTACTACGAAAGGTCGACAAGAACCTTTAATGCTGTAATCTAATTTATAGAAGTATATTTGATGAAACGTATGTGATTTTGTTGTTATCATCCAAATTACAAATTGATCATTCTATATAAAAGCCTGGTATATGATCAAATCATTGATTTCTGCCCTTTCTAATATTGAATGCTTTTCCATTAACTTTTATATGCCAAAGGAGACGACAGCAATGCTTTGATGTGGCTGAGAGGTGTTGCTGGAGATGGAAACTTTCAGTCTTTGAATTTTCAGTCACCTGGTATGGGCTCATGGGGCCCACAGAGGGTCCAATCTACCTTGCTGGGAAATGATCACGATCAGTACCAAATGATGGCAGCAGCAACGTTATCAAATGGGACTTCTATGAAGCAGCAATTTCTGCATTTTCGGCAACCTTTGCAGCCTTCCCAAGAATCCAGCAATATAAACCTGTTAATGCAGCAGCAAATTCTCCAGCAAGCAAGTCAGCAGCAGTTGATTAGTCCTCAGTCGCAACATGTTTTCCACCAGCAATTGCAACAACTGCAGCAGCAGCAGCAGCAGCAGCAGCAACCACTCAATAACCAGAAACAGAAGATTCAACAGACGCAGAATTATCAGGTCCCTAACAGCCCTGTGTTCCAGAAGCAGTCGCAATTGCCCTCTCACCTTTGTCAGAAATTCGGCCTTTCTGATCCAAACATGAACTTTTCAACAATTCTAAATTCTAACAGTGCTCAGAATATGTTAGACTCTAGTTTCCTCGAAGGAAGTTCGAATATGATAGATTTAACTAGAATTAGTCAACCTATGGTGAGCGAGCATCAGCAATTACAATGGGAGCCAAAGTCAATGGCGTCGCATTCTTCGTCCTTTGGAGGCCCCGGTTTGCTACCGTCACTTGTGGGCAAAGATGGTTCTGCCAATAATGAAAATGATGGCCATGGTGATGTAGCGAACCACACCCTGTTCGGTGCTAATATTGATTCTTCCTCGCTCCTCTATAATGTAGTGCCTAATCTAACTTCAAATGCTGGTGACAATGATGTATCAACAATTCCATATGGTTCTCCATCTCTTCAAAATCCATTGTATGGTTGCCTCAACGAGTCATCTGGTTTGCTGCAAAATTCAGGAGAAAATGATACAACAAAGGGAACATTTGTGAAGGTGAGAACCACATATTTAGTTCTTCTGAGTATCACCGTAAAAAGTTACCAATTAAAGCTTGTAATCTCCATATGCAGGTGTACAAGTCAGGATCAGTAGGAAGGTCGTTGGACATCACCCGGTTCAATAACTACGGCGAATTACGTGAAGAGCTAGGTCAGATGTTCGGCATCCAGGGTCAATTGGAAGACCCTCATAGATCAGGCTGGCAGCTTGTATTTGTTGACAGGGAGAATGACATACTTCTCCTTGGAGACGGCCCCTGGGAGTAAGAAACAAAAGAAAATTTTAATTGCCTACAACATAACATTTTACTTTGAAGCAAACATTTTATCTCTCTTGTTCTTAATGCTTAGTTTATCTTCTTTATAACCTGCATATTGTCCTCCTATCATAAAAAGGAAATAGTATCCCTCTTCTGTGGTTATTCTGCTGACAGTTTTTTAGCGTCCATCATCTCAATATTTTGACAAAAAGGGGATTGGGAAATGGAGCTTGCATTTGCTTGATTTTTTGTTTTGTATATCAAGTGTTCATGGCAACAACAGCTAAAGGTTGTTTATTTTTTTGTGGGCTTATCTGAAGCATTTGGACAACGCAGTTATTACTATTTGTAGAATATTGTTTATCGGATACCTAAATTTTTCTGATTTTCTATGACTGATTGCCATATCTTTCAAAAACAGTTAGTGTATCTTAGCTTGGGATTGGACTAGCTGGTCATCGTTAAAATGACTTTAGTTTTGATGTAGCAAAATAATGCTAGTGGAGTTTTCATTTTCATTTGATTTTGTAAATTCTATATTTTTTGGGGCGTTGTCTTAACAGGGTCGATTCGGAGAAGCTAGCTCTTTGTTTTAATTATCTAATTCACCATCAGGTGTTTATATTTTATTCCTGCCTATGGAAAATCCTAATAAGAGGCAGCCTTTCATAATTGTTCTTTTCTTTAAATGTCACTCCACAAATCACACCCCTTTTCCCAATTTAAATTTACATACCCGGACACTAGTGATGGTACAAGTTTGTACAACTCTTACTTTTTTGGTGCTTGAGCTTTTACATTTTGTGTCTCACTTGGGTGCTTGCTGCCAACCTTAACTGCAGATCATTTGTCAACAGCGTTTGGTATATTAAGATACTCTCACCAGAGGATGTGCACAATTTGGGAAAGCAAGGAAACGATCCCCATTAGTCGTCTCAAATAGAGCAGCAGTATGTGGTATGTATAAATTCTGTTGGTATACCCTCATGCTGAATAACCATTTATCACTTAATGGTATACTATACTAGATATGCATTGCTTCTTTTTTCCCCCTAGTAAGGAGTGATATATCTCATTTTATCTACAGCTTTTGTCCTGCTTTAGTCTAAAAATACATGCTTTATTTAACCTGTGACAAAGAAATATAATTCATTTTTCACATTTCCGAGAGGAAAATGTTTGAAAAGAACAATCAAGAGGCACCTTGGAGACTAAATCTTCTAGCGCACAAAATCCATCCAAATAATGAAAATCATGCAATTGTGAGGATGTCCAAGCTGCAACTAACCTCTTAGATATAATAGGGTTTTGAGTCCATCAATTTGCATAAACAATAAAGGTTAGTTATCAATAGTTTGTAGTGGAGAAAATGGCCAGAGTGTAGTTGTCAAACATACATATATGTTGATATTTCTAGCTCATAAGGGACCGAACAAAAGTTGACCGAACCTCAATTGTAAGTTACAAAATAAGCTACTTTTTCCCCTTTCATAAGCAACAGACTAATTGCCCTTAGCCAGGTCAACCGATTGTTATTGACTTTTTTTCAATGGTGGTTTTGATACTTGCAGGTTCAGTGGGAGCATTCACCAGTGTGGTTTTATGTTAGAAGGCTCCCGATGTCAGGTTATTTTGTACTAGTAGAGATAACGCTAGTCGGCAAAATGCTCATGTCGCCTCCGAAAAATGTCGATTTGTCCGTCTAGAAATAGATATCTCTCTTAACTTATAATTGCTGTGGCATGCCACTATATATATTAAACCACTGCTATAGTTGATAAGTTTCCGTTAGGGATCCTGTGTGGTCTCTCGTGTTCCGGTTAACCGGTTGTAACACGAAATCTTGAGGTGATTCCGTAAGCTCTTCTATTTCGGACATTATAAGTTGTATCAATGCTTATTTAAGAGTTTTTTTGACTTTTTTTGTGTGTATTATTATCTCTGGACCAATTACACCACTATCTAAACTTTTTGAATCAGACACCCTAAACATTGTATACTGTTTCATATTGATGAGAAGTAATTGCCTTGACCTGATGCATCTGCGTATCCGCACACCATTTATCTGTCGAACATTCATCTCGCCTTTTGCTTTTAAACTGACCATCTATTTTTTATACAAAGAAGAGGTCCTTGGTATATACAGATGCATCAGATGAGTCAGTGTGATGCACACTTTGGGGGCTTCATTTCCAAATTGAAACACTACTAAATGTGCAGAGACTAGTGCTGCAGTTTACTCTCTTTCGGTGACTTATTGCTTTCTCAACTTTTGTTTATTTTGATCCGAGAACAATTAGAGCTGTGAAAGAGAAAACAAATAAAAGTTGAGTGATTGTCGATTAAAAATAAATAATTGTACTTCAAGGAGCTATCACGTGACCCGAACTCAAAAACTTCCCCATCAACCAAACCTACTCGTCGTCAGCCTTTTCTCTCCCAGATGCTGCACTGCAGTCGCGCGAGTAAACTTAAAAAAAAATAAAATAAAAAAATAAAAAAATAAACTTCTTCCTATAATCCTGTGCTGCTAATGATTCTATTTCTACGTCACCTCTTTATTATCAATTTTTTTAGCTATTGGAGCAATGTTTGTAAGAATATTCTCACCTTATTAATCATACAAATTAATAATAAAAAGTATAGGAGGCGCTTACATAGTTGCATTGATTTGAATCGTATACGCCTGCAGTTGTGCGTCAACTTGAGAGAGAGTTGAGCTGTTAAAACGTCAATAAAAGTCGAAGAAGACAACGTAAATAATAAACCTGCGTTTTTTTCTTTTTCCAATTATTATTAAAAATCAATTAGGAACAATAATAATAATAATAATAATAATAATAAAATAAATTTTAAAGTTTAATTTTTAATTTTATATATATATATATATATATTTAATCAAGTACGAATTATTTTTCGGATCGAAATGGGTCGGGTTATATATTTTATTTTATTTTTTTTGCAAGATCTGCTAAGCTTTCTGACACTAAACTCGTCGCCAAAAAAAGGCAAGCCCAAACCCTTCCACTCTCTCAACTTCGCTGTGTTTTTATCCCCGACTCTGCCCCCAAATCCAATTCTCTCTCTTTCTCTCTCTCTCTCTCTCTCTCTCTCTCTCATATTCCGATTCCCCCAATCCTTTCCTTCTCAGATCTATTTCCTCTCTCTTTCTCTCTCTCTCTCCTCCGCCGCCCCCGTTGTTGCCCTAGGTGGTGGGCGAATCCGCTGCGGATCGAGCTCGTGAAACCTCGGAATCGGCCCGGAGCAGCGCGATCGATCGTGGATTGTCGATCGGATTGCGTGGAGGGAGGTAAAGGAGGGAGCTTGGGAGGGGTTTGGGGGTGGGGGGCCATGGAATCCGCCGCGGAGCGGGACGGGGTCCGCCCTTTAACGGCGGAGGAGGAGGCGCTGAAGAGGAACACCGATTGCGTCTACTTCCTCGCCTCGCCATTGACGTGCAAGAAGGTAGCTCTCTAATTCCTTTTCCCTCGATTTGTACTATTTTGTTTTCCAATTGTGGGTTTTATTTGGGGTTTTTTTTTGGGGGGTGTGGTTTGTAGGTAATTTGTTGGTTTTGCATGAGCTGAGCGGAAAACGTGACATTTTTCAGCTGAAATTTGTAGGGTTTTGTTTGATTGTTGGGTTCTTTTGGAGGATCTTGGAGGTTTAGGGTTGAGTAGTTAGGGTTTTGGACCTTGCGGTTCTGAAAAGAAAACATGGATATAAATTGGGTGCTTGGTTGAGATAGATCTAATCAGAATACCTAGTAAGATTCTTATTAGCAGATGTTGATGTGAGAATATAGAACTGTTTGTGGATTATCTTGCTGCTTCTCGTGTAAATTTCTTGGTTAATTTTGTCAGAGAACCTCGCTTATAAGTAGTCTACAATGCTTTGCATAATCTATCAGAGTTATGACTTAAATTTGTAACCAAGTTTTTATCTTTTCATAGTTTTTCATGTATTAGATGAGATCCCCTTGTGCAGTATAACAAATACTTGAAATTTCTTTGGGCACGTTTGATAAGTGAAATCCCAATGTTCTTGAACAAAAATTGTTAGATGTGACTCCGAAATTAGAAATCGCTTCGATTTTGCGTTTTTGGTTCGCCAACGGCTTCGCGATGCGACGACGAAATTTGGTAAAATTTTGAGAAAAAAAAAATGGATTAATGAGGTGGAAGCGGAGGGTTCGGGCCACGGTACGTATCGGATTCGATAAGTAAAACCCGTTAAGAATTTCTTATCCTCTTCTTTTTTGTCCTAGAGAGATTGAGCGATTGTACCATCATCAAGAACTTTGTATTTCCTTTTTTTTGATATAGTGGAACTCTTCTCTTTCGCTCGTGGTTTATTTTTCCTGCAAAGGATTTTCCACGTAAAATCTGTATGTTCTATTTTGTCGTGCATTTTTTAGATTTATTTTTGTGTAGTGGTTGCCTATTGATTTCGTATTTAGTTTGTGCGCTCGTTGCTAACAAACAATAACTAATATAACTTGCGTCACATTATGCTGATTTTGTCATTGTATATGGTTGGAAATTGTTGTGTTCTCCGTAGCGTCGCATAGTTCGCCTTTGTCTGCATGATTAGTTTAGGAAGGTTCTTAGTTTGTAGCGGCGGCAATTTTTTTCTATTCAATTTAATCTTTTGATGAATTACATTGTTTTTTCCTCTTTTACTCAGGGTAGCGAATGTGAATATCGTCACAGTGAGGGAGCAAGAATTAATCCCAGGGATTGTTGGTACTGGCTCAATGGCAGCTGCTTGAATCCAAAATGCTCATTTCGACACCCAGTAAGTCTTTGTTCATATATTCTTTTGCTACACATATAGATGTGTATAAATTTGAGCTAGAACAACATCCTTACTCATCAATTTAGAAATCTGCAATGAGGATGTGCGGTGTTATATTTTTCTAAGCTATTTGGAATATTTAGAAATTAAATGCAAGTCGATCAAAAATCACCAGCACCATCCATCTTGGTCTAGAATTTTGGAAACGACTTTTTCTATCATGAATTCAACTTACTTTTGTTGTTCAAAACTGTGATAAGGAACTCCTTTCTATTGTAAAAATTGCCACTTTTAAGGCGATAAAAGAGCCTGCAAAAGTTATGATTATGAGTTTGTTATATATTTCCGTATATTCTTGATCATCTATAATGGCATGAATACTCAATATTGATGTCCTAAAATTGATTTGAATAGAAGGCGTTAGCTTCCAAATCTTTGTGGGTGTATTTTAATACTATCAATAGTTTCACAGTTGTTTGTATAACTGAATATTTAGTTCCCAACAGTTCATATGCTGGAAAAAAACTATGCCTTTGTAAATTTTCACCACCATTCAACTTCTCCAGTCTTATATCACTTAACATTTTTTTTTTTTTTTTTTTACCAAAAAAAATTAAGCTGACTGCTGCTGTTCTTTCTCTCAGCCGCTCGATTGTTTGTTGGGTGGCCCGCCTACTTCAGGACCCACGCCACCTCCTCCATCACAAGCCCTAGCATCGGCACAGGGCACTGCGTCCCATTTTCCTTCTTATAGCACGAACAAGCAGAGTGTTCCATGCTACTATTTTCAGAAGGGTAACTGCTTAAAGGGTGATAAATGCCTGTATATGCATGGGCCTCAGGCGGTTGCAAACCCTAATCCTCAGCAGTCGGCAAAAGCTCCCACAGCTTCTACTGAGCCACCTCAGTCTCAGAAGAAGGATTCATGGGGTATCAAGGAGTGTCAACAGCGAAATGTACTTACTCAGCAGAGTGCACCTATAATAAGTGCCGATAAGACAAAAGTTAATATTGATAAGCCGACTGTACATGTTGATAAGCCAAAAGTCAATGTTGAAGAGCCCTTTGAAGCGCTGCCAACTTATGCAAAAGCTTTTATCAAGGCCGAGGGTGCATCACATAATGTACAGCCTATAAAGAAAGGTTTGCTGCCTTATTCACCTGATGATGATCTTGCTGAGTTTGATCAGAATCATCTTGCGGCTGGCAAGGGCTATGTGCAGCAGAGCGGGAGCCGAAGTCACCAAGTTCAGCATTTGGATGGCCGGGCTCGGAATGGTAATAGGGATCCTGATGAGTTCTTGGGGGAGTCTTCTCCGGGCTTCGATGTTCTCGTGGACAATGAAGATGAAGATTCTGGTTATTTACATAATGAGGACAACTTTGCAGGAGCGTTGGTTAACCCTATTGATGATTACGACTACCATCAAAGTGAATATGAACTCGCAGTCAAAGACGAAAGAGATCGATACAACGAAATGGCAATGTACGATCGGCTTGGACGGGCGCATGGCAACTTCGAGCTGGAACATTTTAGGGCTTCACCCGAGAGATTGTCTGTCCGTGAAAGAAGGCTTTCGCAGAGAGAGGCTGACCGTGAGGAGATTGGTGGGTCGGATTTGCGCCATCGGCTTACAAAGCAGAGAAGACTTAATGGTTCAAGATCAGCTCTTAGTCCCGATGGCCGTGGTGAGCACTACCGAAGGGAAAAACAGTATCCAGGGGAGAGAAGGCGTGACCATCATTCTCGCAGAAGCCATGACCACCCTCAGCGTGAGAGCTCAATAAGCACCCGCCTCCAAGGTAGAATTAGACTTCCTGGGAGATCTTCACCGGATAGAGCTGATCTCAAAGAGAGAGATAGAGGAAGACCTCAAGGTAGAGTCTCTCCAGCTCGGCCGGTAGACCTTCATGGTAGCAGGCATCAGGAAAGAACAAGGAGGAAAATAAATGAGGAATTCGCTGCTGGCACTAGGAATCTTGGGGGCAGGCTAGGTAAAAGAGATGAAGTGCAGCCGGTGAACTTTCCGGGTCCAAAAAGTCTCGCAGAGCTGAAAGGTGGGAAGGCCGTCGAGAGCTCCCAAGAGCAGCCGGCAAAGGGTACGACTTCTACTGCTTCTAAAGAGCAACTTCGAGAACCTGTAGGTTCCCTCGGTTTTGAAGGTCCAAAACCGCTTAGTGTCATCCTGAAAAGGAAAAGAGAGGCAGCATTGGGTGACGGTGAATCTTCTGGTACCAGAAAAGAAGACGTTGAACAAGATGTTGGGACACAGGAAAAAGGCGGTGAGGAAGAAATGGGCAGTACCCTTGAAGCGCACAAGGTTGGAATGGTCGAAGAAGAGGAAGAAGAAGAGGGTCTGATCCCTTCAGATGGCGAGGATTTAAATTATGATGGCAAATCTTCGGCAAAAGGAGATATGGTTGAAGCTGAAGATGGTGTTGATGCTATAGAGGAGCAAGACCTGGAGAACTATGATCAGAGGGATGGAGAGTCCGATTACGAGGTAATGGAGGGCGGTGATTATAAAGAAGAGGAGAATGCTTATCCGGAGGACGATGATGATTTGGATGATGAGGATGACTTTGCGCGGAAAGTCGGGGTCATGTTCTCTTGAAGTATAGGTTTAGAGGGACAGCGAAAGGGAATGTTATTGCTTGGGGTTGCTTTGTTATAAGTAAAAGGCCTCGAGATTCGCAGTGGCGCATTATGTTTTTTTTAAAAGTAAATAGTGCCAAAGCCTGTTTCTTATGTGAGGCTGATAGAAGTAGGTTAGATATGAAATGGAGAGGGTCATAATATTAAAATTGGCGCATGAGCATTTGTGGGCTTTGTTCAATTTTTGATCCTTGTGCCCTTGAAGCACCCAGATGATTTACTTTGTCTATTTACGCAGAAAATGGATCAGATAATGAATCAGCCTGATTAGGGCATATTTGACTTCGCCAATTTTGTTTCCTTTTCGTTTTTCTTTGTATGACATGTTAAGTTCTCTTCTTGGGCACCGTCTTGTTTTGTCCAAGTCCCAGTCTTTGATCTCAGCAGGCTACTACGGTCTCTGCTGTGGATGCCGATTGTTGCCCGCCTGGTCGCTCTTCGGTCGTTACAGCGGTTGTTGTGAAGGCTCCGTTGGAATGCGAGCTGTTTCTCGCCATACTCCCGAGTAGTGTTGGTCGATGGTCTTCAACTTCGGCGGCTTTCGTGTTTGTAGGTTGGTCTTGTTGGCTGTGCAGTGTTCGTGCTGCAGCATTTCATGCTGGATGTTTGCCTGCGGCAGTGGAAGGTGTCTTGCTGCGGTCTGATTGTTTGGCTATATGTATTATGTTTTTCTGACTTACATCAGTTCTATCAAGAGCATGTTTGTTTTATCGAAAGCGGACTTTGAATTGAGATAGAATTTTGAATTGAAGTAGGGCTTAGTTGAAAATTATTCCTTTTCTGATGTTTTATTTTTGTAGTATGCTGTTTCGAGTGATTCAATTTTCGACTGTATAACCAAATAACGAAAATGACCATTTACAATCCCAAAATAATTTCATCCTTCTCCGCTTTCACCAAAACCAGCAATTACTAATTACTTTTCCAGGTTCGGCAATCCATTTGGTGATGTGCAATCTTTTCGGGCTGAGATATGCAATCCTTTGTTCCTTGTGTGGCCTTTCTACCTACTCATTTTATACCTCTTTATTATGCACCAACTAAAAAGAAGTATTTGGTTTCGCGCAGTTATTACTATATTATAGATTTAACTATATACACAGTCAACAGTTGTAACAAATTTTAAAATACGCAAATGGCGACTCAACTATAAGCGCAATTACATATATATTTATAATTGTATAGTATTTACAGCTGCAAAGTGCAAACTACGAGATAGGCTATATATATATATATATATAGAGAGAGAGAGAGAGAGAGAGAGAGAGAGAGAGAGAGAGAGATATATATATATATATATATATATAGAGAGAGAGAGAGAGAGAGAGAGAGAGAGAGAGAGAGTTCGGCTACTATACTATTAATAGTACCAAGTTATTTGTGCTATAGAGATTTTTATTCTTAAATCAACTCCTTTGATTATTTTCATCCGTTAGATTTTACTATTTGTCAACCACCTATTAAACTCAAAGGGTTAAAAATTTAATAGCGCAATGACATAGTATTATTAATAATATTCCAGTCTAGCTCTCTCTCTCTCTCTCTCTATCTCTATATATATATATATTATAAAAATGGTATTGTGACACACAATAAGTCAAATTAGTATACATGAGAGCTACATCAGAAGAACACGATCAGCAGACGATCACAACCGTCCGATCTAACCTCGCGCCATGCACGCACGAAATTTAAAACTCCCCCCTTTATTTGTGCACCTTAAAAAAAAAAAATAATAATAAAAAAATAAAAAAATAAATAAAAAATCCTCCCTCGCCGAGTACGTGAGGCTTATCTAATTGCAACGTTGACGCGCCACGTGGCAGCATTTTGTACACGCTCCACTGCTCCACCGGTCCACCGAGCACCACTCGCGATACTTCGAACACCAGATATCGAACACCGAACACAATACAAACCCACCAGATTATTGACACGTGTTCACTTCCGCATGGGCCCACATAACCTCGACTATACCTCGGTTTTACAAAATCTCTTTTTATTTTTCGACTGGCGTTAATTTTAAATTTTCAAAACTTATTTTTAGTCAAATAAATTAAAAAATTTTATTAAATTAAAAAATATCTGTGCTTAATTTAATTACTTTTATAAACTTTAAGTTGTAAAATCACCAATTAAAAGGAAATACTTTTTGTACACCCCAAATAAAATATACATTTTATATTTTATTTATTTAAAAATAAAATAAATTTTATCGGTCACTTCAAAATAATTAGTCCAAAAATTAAATAAATAAAAGGAGCGTTTTCGAAATAATCTATAGTTAAGGGGCCTCGCTACATTTTTCCATTCCTTCTCCCCCTTCTTATATAATAGGCGGAGCCGCACTGTCGTTGACTACGTATCCGAAAACTTCGAGAGAGCTTGGAGAGGGCGAAAATGGCGAGCGCTGGAGATCAGAAGAGGGTTTTGATCTTCTGCGGAGACTACGTGGAGGATTACGAGGTCAATCTCCTCCTCTTCGCCACTGCGAATCCCTAATTTGCTCTGTAATTCGTTCAAAATAGTGAGCCTTCGCGTGAATCGGGCTCCTATTCCCATGAATCGAGCTTAATCTAGTAGTTTCATATGGGTTTTTTTTTCTTTGATGATCCGTAGATTATGGTTCCGTTCCAAGCGTTGCAAGCGTACGGAGCCGCGGTGGACGCCGTGTGTCCCGGAAGGAAGGCCGGGGAGATTTGCCGAACCGCCGTTCATCAGGGATTAGGGCATCAGGTAGGCGGATTTGGGATTTTTCCCTTGAAATTTGCTGCTTTGATTCAGATTGTGCTAATAATTTGGTTATCCTATTATTGATAGTGTAGAACGATGAAATTTTGATTGCAGGAAATAAAAGAAGTTTGGCGATTCCTTCGATTTTCATGCTTAGTTGATTGAGTTGGTTTGATATGATAATGTTTATGTGATTTATAAATGACTAGTGTTACTACAATTAGTTTGTTGGTGAAATTTTGAATGTAATTTATATTCGACTTTTGTGCAAATTGGTTAAGATGGTCCCTTGAGGATGTGTTATAATTTATGACTCAATTTCAAGATGCAACACATGATAGTGGGAAATTTGAAATTTTTGGCCTCATCATGTGAATGATTTTTCGTGTGAAACAAATAGGGAACAATGTAATTGATCCTCTAGTCTCATTGTAAACTTGATAAATCGTTTGTATGATGTTGATGAGGCTGTAGCCTAATTACGTAAAGTCGATGCATGCTTTTTAGTCTTATTTTTAAAATTTTATTGAAGTGCTTTCTGTAGTAGATGCAGAAAATTTGACATTTACAGAGGCAAGTTACTAATCTTAAACTTCTTGACATGTACTGTCTCAAACCACTTAAGCTTTTGTTGGGTAATCATTCCGTGGCTATGGCGAGAATTGTTAGCTTTGCCCGTAAACTCTCTTTTTTCTATAATAAGAATAAGAATTAAAAGCTTGTAAATTTTGGGAAGTTTTATGGGTGGTCCATTGATGATTATACTGCTAACCAACTGCTTTCAGTTCTCACTCCATGAGTACTCCTTTCTCATTCATTTCAGACATATTCTGAATCAAGGGGTCACAATTTCACGCTGAATGCAACATTTGATGAGATTGACGTGAGCACATATGATGGCCTAGTAATTCCGGGAGGCCGTGCACCAGAGTATCTCGCAATGAATGAACCGTTGTTAAACATTGTGCGGGAATTTTCCGAATCAAGGAAGCCTATTGCATCTGTTTGCCATGGACAGCTTATTTTGGCAGCTGCAGGAGTTTTGACAAACCGAAAATGTACAGCTTATCCACCTGTAAAGCCAGCTCTGATTGATGCAGGTTCTCACTGGGTAGAAGCTGATACAATGGCGAAGTGTGTTGCTGATGAGAATTTAATTACAGGAGCAACATATGAAGGGCATCCTGAATTTATCAACCTTTTCGTGAAAGCACTTGGTGGCAACATAACAGGCTCGGATAAAAGGGTTTTGTTCCTCTGTGGGGTATGTGCAGCATAATATATCTGAAACTTGTGCCATGCATGCTCATCTCTAAGTTTTTTTCTCCTTTTTGGTGCATTCCTCGCACTTTTAACCATCTGCATTGTTAAAATTTGCTTAGTAATGTTTGTCTGACTGCCTTATAGTAGTATGAAACTATTTAACTTTTCAGAAATTGTCGTATATGAAATTCATTTTGCTTGTTACTTAAATTAGAGCTGTCTGTTGCTATTAGCCGAGTAGTTTTAGGCCGTGTTTGGATGCCAGAATAAATTATCATAAGATAACTTTTCTATGTGAAGATTTTCTTGTGTAATTGGAACTTTGGAATGTAGGAGTTTGATTTTTGCTCATTGAAAGGTCTTTGTATTTATAATTTTGTAGGATAGCATATTTCATCTATGAGGTGATTTTTCTTATTTTGAAAAAATGACTTGAAGGTTGAATATGCTAATACCATTCTAGACATTTGACCACACTCATAGCTTCTAATCACGGTAAGAAACCTCATATTGAATAGGATATCATTGGGTTGTAATGTTTTTATGTGTATGAATTATGTATGAGTTGGAATACACACTTTTTGTGTTAAATCTTTTACATAATATTTAATACTTCTATAATTGATAATAAGTTTACAATAGTCAGCTATAAACCATCAGAAGGGCAGCTCACAATAGCTAATTTGACTTAAAACAGTTCTGTCACCTACCAAGGAGAGAAAGTAACTGATTTGCAGCTCATCCTTTTAATGCGTCAATTATATGGAAACTTGATTAATGTAATAGTCCCATATGCTAACTTCTCTAAGTGACTATTCCCTAGAAGTATTAGGAGTTAATAAATTCTTTGAAAAGTTTTGAATGACATATATTGTGATAATCTATATTTTGTGGCGCACACAGGATTTGGAATAGTCATATATATGAGATATAATAGTGTTAAGCCTCATAACCGGGCTATAGCATTTTGGTCGGTGGCTAGGCCTAAGAGGTTAAGAGAGTTAAGCGTGGTAGGGCTAGAGTAGTCCTAGGAGGGGTGATCCCTTGGGAAGTGGGACGTCACAGTTGGTATTAGAATCATTCACCAGTTGGAAGTATGAGATGAGTCTCATTTGAGTTTGGATTATATAGCGGGTAGAGCGCGGCTCCTCGACTGATGACCGTTGTGGGCGGAGTGTAGCTCCCCACAAGGTCGGTTAAGGCTAGCGAGATAAGTCTCACATCGTCTAGTACTTGTGAATGTGTCTGAGTCTGACGAGAACGTTAGGATTTAAAAGGAGGAGAAATATGACACCCAGGATTTAGAATAGTCCTATATAAGAGATATAATAGGGTTAAATCTTTTAATCCGGCTATAGCATTTTGGTCGGTGACTAAGCCCAAGAGGTTAAGAGAGTTAAACGTGCTAGGGCTAGAGTAGTCCTAGGATGGGTGACCTTCTGGGAAGTGGGGCGCTACATATGTAATCTATAAAAGAAAGAAAAGGAAAGAACAAATGAGAAGGGCACTCTGTGTTCTTATTGAAATTTGGAGACTGAACAAGTTGTATAGTAATTTATATTGTACAAGTAATTCGTTAAATTGTTCTAGAGATATAATGTTTTAATGGCATGCTTTATTCTGGATTTATACAAATATGGCAGGATTACATGGAGGATTATGAGGTGATGGTACCATTCCAGTCTCTTCAAGCTCTGGGCTGCCATGTCGACGCAGTATGCCCCAATAAAGGAGCGGGCGACAAGTGTCCGACTGCTGTTCACGACTTCGAAGGCGACCAGACCTATAGTGAAAAGCCGGGCCATGATTTTACGTTGACTGCATCCTTTGATGGTTTAGACGCTTCAAGCTATGACGCACTAGTTATCCCGGGAGGGCGAGCCCCCGAGTACCTTGCATTGAATGAGAAGGTCATTGCACTGGTGAAAGAATTCACGGGTCAAGGAAAGCCTGTTGCATCAATTTGCCACGGGCAGCAGATCTTGGCGGCTGCAGGAGTTTTGAAGGTATGTATTATTATTATCTGTTTTTCTCTTTAAGCATCTAAAATGGCGATAAAATGCTGAATAGGGCATATTGTTATAGAACAGAAAAACTAGATGAATTTTATACAAAATCCATCGTTAAACTTTGTATTCTCATTTTTTACTTTCAAATTTAAACAGCTTCCTGTTATTACCTTTTCTACCTGATCTTCAGCTATCATTTGAATAGTTTGTTTTTCATCTTAATATTTTATATGAAACAACGTACAAATTTTGATGATCGCGGTACATGTGATAATAGGGAAAGAAGTGCACCGCATACCCCGCTGTGAAGCTCAATGTGGTGTTGGCCGGAGCGACATGGTTGGAACCCGACCCCATCAGCCGTTGCTTCACCGACGGCAATCTGGTTACAGGCGCGGCTTGGCCAGCGCACCCTGAGTTCGTTTCGCAGCTCATGGCTCTGCTTGGAATTAAGGTCTCTTTCTAATGCATCACTACTGTTCTTGTTATTGTAAATGTAATCTGAAATGCGCTGTTCCTTACACAACTGTTTGTCTCCACCTACACTGCTTGTTTTTCTCCTAGAAAAACTTCCAGAATTTTGGTGTTTAGCATTTGTATCAGGGATGCTACCTTTGTTATATTAATTTTGCTTATGGTACTTGTTTTCACTTGAGTACTGTTTTATTGGAGGGAAATTTGGGAAAGCCTTCAAACTTATTCCTCTAAATATAAAATATCTATCTTATTTGTCGGATCAATTTTTTTTTAAAAAATAAGCCTCAAAAAGTGTGTGGGTTTTACTAATAGGTGTTACTAGCCCTAAATCATGCAGGCTTTATTGGGCCAATTGGAGGTCCCAAGTTCAAAATCATATGGCTTCTAGTTTGGTTCTATTTTTATACAAAAATTCAATGGCAAGTGACAAAAAAAGATTAATGGTTACATCTAAGATCTCAAATTAAAAATTTAGTTATTTCACATTTTCAACTTAAGTTCATTTATAAAAAAAGTAAATAAAACGGATAACATGCTATGCTATCTTTCTCTCCCCCCAAAAAAAAAAATAAAAAAATTGCAATGACTTATGCAGGTGAATTGTGGATCAGTGTTTACAACTTAGACATCTACTAAGTTTGTTTAACAATAAACTGCAAAATCTTATTATTATTATTATTATTATTATTATTATTATTATTATACCCAAACATCATTTTGGGATAAGATGAATAGTAGTTTTTTTTATTTTGATTATTATATTAACTTATTAATTAATCTAATTAATATATTTAATTCATTAAATAGTTAAGTAATTAGTTAATTTATTATTTATGATTAACTATTTAATATGTTTATCTAATAACTAATATTTATATTTATCAACTAATTAATATTTTAACTAATCATCTAACTAATTAAATAATTTACTATTTAAAATTATAATTACTCTTATTTTTGCTATTCCGAATTTCCGATATAATCATTCAAACACTAGCTATTTGTACTATTCCCAGTACAACTCAATTTTCATCCCAAAATTAAGTAATTTCTACATATCCTTAACCAAACTGTTATAATTTGGTTTAGATTTGTATTTATCTAAATTGAATTTAAATCCTAATCTAATTAGGATAATATGAGATTTAGATTGTTGGGTAAAACTATAATTTAATTAGGGTTTAATTAGACTACAAATCCTAATTAGATTCTAGTTTTGAGGCATATATTATATATAGCATACCCGGCCACTTTAATGAAGCCGCAACTTTTAATTAGCCGAAGCGCTAATTAATTTAGGGCAACAAGGAAGATACGTGTTGTTGGTACATACGGCCATATTAATGAAGCCGGGATTTTAATTAGAGGCCATGCTCTAATTAATTTAGCAACCCAAGAGGAGAGAGGCCGTATTGGAGGAGCCATATGTTGCTAATGAAGCCGGCGATTAATTAAGAAATTGAAGCTCTAAGGTGAGGGTGTTCATACGATTGGATTCTTAGGAATCGTTAGGGTGGACACAAATTTTGATATTTCGGATTTATTTGGAGTTTCGGTTTTCTTGAGAGATATAATCTTTGTATTCTTCTTTTGACTTTAATACAAGTCTTTGCTCCGTCTTCGCCCGTGGATGTAGGCCGGTGGCCGAACCACGTAAAACTTGGTGTGCACTTTACTTTTCTTTTCTTACATTATTTTTCTTGGATCTATTTTTCGCCGTTTCGATTTAACAAACTGGTATCAGAGCCTTCTATTCCCTTGAGGATTAAGAATTATGACGACGAAGTTCGAGATCCAGAAATTTGACAGGACCAACAGTTTTGCATTATGGCAAGTCAAGATGCGTGCTATACTAACGCAACAAGGATTGCAAAAGGCACTGTTGGGAAAAGAAAAGATGTCCGATTCGTTAACGGCGGAGCAGAAGGAGGAGATTGATGACAAAGCTCTTACGGCAATACAATTATGTTTATCCGATGAGGTATTGCGAGAGGTCTTGGATGAAAAGACCGCTGCAGGGCTTTGGCTTAAATTGGAATCTCTCTACATGACGAAGTCTCTCACCAACAAGTTATATTTGAAGCAACGTCTCTTCATGTTGCGCATGGCGGAAGGTACCTCTATTAAATCACATTTAGATGAATTTAATTCTATTATTATGGATCTTCGCTCGATAGATGTTAAGATCGATGAGGAAGATGAAGCCCTTTTATTATTATGTTCTCTACCACTCTCTTATAAGAATTTTCGCGAAACCTTCTTATTTGGTCGAGATACTCTATGTCTCGATGATGTCAAATCTTCTTTATTATCAAAGGAGAGGATTGAAATGCAGATAAGTAATGAGACAGGTGGAGCTTCAGGAGAAGGTTTAGTTGCTAGAGGGAGGTCTCGGGAAAGGGGTTCCGGTAATAGAGGTACATCGAGATCAAAGTCAAAACACAGGAATCTGATTTGCGGCTATTGCAAGAAGAAGGGTCACATAAAAGCTGATTGTTTCAAGTTGAAAAATAAAGAGCAGCGGAAGAATAACGGTGATAAGAATCAAGATCAGAAAAACACCAATGCTAAACCAGAAGCAAGTGTTGCAGCAGGAGAATCAGATGGCGGCGATATTGTCTTCACAGTTACGGATAAGACACGCAGGCAGGATGAGTGGCTTATGGATTCCGCATGTTCCTTCCATATCTGTTCACATAGAGATTGGTTCTCGACGTACAAACCTATTGATGGTGGAGATGTATTGATGGGAAATCACTCTAAGTGTACAGTTATTGGTATTGGCACTGTTCAGGTACGGATGTACGATGGAGTAGTGAGGACTATATCTGAGGTTCGGCATGTTCCGGATATGAGAAAAAATCTGATTTCATTAGGTACACTTGATACTAAAGGTTTTAAGTATTCTTCGGCTGATGGATTAATGAAGGTCGCTAAAGGAAATCTTGTAGTGATGAAGGCCAAGTTGACCGACATGTTATATGTTCTACAGGGTTCCACTGTGACAGGTTCAGCAGCGGTGACTTCTTCCTCTATGTCAGATTCAGATAGCACCAAATTATGGCATATGCGACTGGGCCATATGAGCGAGTATGGTATGATGAAGTTGAACGAGAGAGGTTTACTTGGTAATCAGAGTTTAGAAAAGTTGGATTTCTGCGAGCATTGTGTTCTTGGCAAACAAAAGAGAGTCAGCTTTAAGGCCGCAGTTCATCGAACAAAAGGTACTCTAGATTATATTCATTCTGATCTTTGGGGACCATCTCGTACTCCTACTCATGGTGGTGCTAAATATATGTTGACTTTTATTGATGACTATTCTCGTAAGGTGTGGGTATTCTTTCTGAAAAGTAAGGACGAGGTGTTCAGTTATTTTAAGCAGTGGAAGGTTATGATCGAGAAGCAAACTGAAAAGAAAATCAAAAGATTAAGGACTGATAATGGTTTGGAATTCTGTTCATCAGAGTTTGAAAAATTCTGCAAGAATGAAGGGATCGTTCGACACAAGACCGTTAGGCATACTCCACAGCAGAATGGGGTGGCCGAACGGATGAATAGAACTCTTTTAGAGAGAGCACGTTGCATGCTCTCTAATGCTGGCTTAGCGAAGAGTTTCTGGGCAGAGGCGATCTCTACGGCATGCTATCTGGTAAATCGTTCTCCACATTCGGCACTTGATTGCAAAACTCCGGAGGAGGTATGGTCTGGTAGCCCTTCTGATTATTCTAATTTGCGCATATTTGGTTGTCCTGCTTATTTTCATGTAAATGAAGGCAAGTTAGAACCTAGGGCTAAAAAGTGCATCTTTATTGGTTATGCAACGGGGGTTAAGGGATATAGATTGTGGTGTCCTGAATCGTCTAAATTAATTATTAGTAGGGATGTCACGTTTGATGAGTCTATTATGCTATATCCTAACCGAAATTCTTTTGATGAGACCCCGAGTGCTAGCAAGCAGGTGGAGGTAGAGATCGATGGTATAGTTCAGTCACAGAATTCTTCTCAGTCAAAGAAAGTTCAGTCGCTAGACACCTCAGTTACTGAAACCCCACAAGTTGAGAGGCAGAGCATTGCTACAAGTAGAGCGAGGAGACAGATAAAACCACCGCAGAGATATGGTTATGAAGATATGGTTGCTTATGCTCTTTCAGTGGCACAAGATACAGAAGAAGATGGCGAACCTTCCACATATAATCAAGCTATTTCTAGTGCCAGTTCTGCGGAGTGGTTGGTAGCAATGAATGAAGAGATGGAGTCTCTTTATAAGAATCGCACATGGGAGTTAGTAAAACCGCCTACAGGCAAGAAAATTGTTGGCTGCAAGTGGGTCTTCAAGAAAAAGGAAGGAATCCCTGGCGTGGAAGATACAAGGTATAAAGCTCGTTTAGTTGCTAAGGGCTACAGTCAGGTAGAAGGTGTTGATTTTAATGATATTTTCTCACCCGTCGTGAAGCATACTTCCATTCGTGTTCTTTTATCGTTAGTAGCCATGTCGACGCAGTATGTATTGAGCAGCTTGATGTTAAGACAGCTTTTCTCCATGGAGAAGGGAGCAAATTTATATGAAAAGCCAGGGGATCATTTTGAAGGGAAGGAGGACCATGGTTTGCCTGTTAAGCTATCGCACTTTATGGGAAGCAGTCTCCTCGACAATGGTATGAGCGGTTTGACTCCTTTAAGAACAGGTCACGGATATTCAAGAAGCAAGCGGGACAGTTGCGCTATATTTTAGGAAGCTATGATCAGGGATCTTTCATATATTTGTTGCTCTATGTCGATGATATGTTGATTGCTTCCGACGACATAGTTGAGATTAATAAGATGAAGGCTTCATTAAAGGGTGAGTTTGAGATGTAAGATCTGGGTGCTGCAAAGAAAATTCTTGGTATGGAAATTAAGAGAGACAAGAATATCAGGACTTCTGCATTTCATCTTAAGAAAAATATAAAGAGAAAATTCTGAAGCGTTTCGGTATGGGAAGCACGCAAAACCGGTGAGCACTCCTTTTGCGGCGCATTTCAAACTTTCGGCCGTTGCTATCACCACAGTCCGATGATGATAGGGAGTACATGTCACATGCACCCTAGTCTCGCTGTCGCAGCATCATGTACGCCATGTTTGCACACGACCGGACATCTCTAACGCAGTCAGCATGGTTAGCAGATATATGACCAATCTGTAAGGCTCATTGGCAAGCTGTTAAGTGGATTCTAGATACTTGAGGTACCACTAGCACTTGTTTGGTGTTTGGGAGGTGTAAGGATGGTGTGGTTGGATATGTTGATTCGGATTTCACAAGTATTTGGATTGGAGGGAAATTTCAGTTCAAACTTATTCCTCTAAATATAAAATGTCATCTTATTTGTTGGAAAGCTTTTTTATAAGCCTCAAAGTGTGTGTGGGCTACTGAGGTGTTATAGCCCTAAATCATGAGGCTTATTGGGAAGTTGGAGGTTAAGAGGTTATTTTACTTCTTCGTTGGGAGCCGAGATTAATGTTACATTGAGATCTCAAAGTGCTATTTATTATGTCAAAGATCAAATGTTTCATTGATAGGAAAAAGCACATCGATGTAAAGTTGCTACTTTCTTCGGGAAATAATCGGAAATTGCAACAGGATGTTAGGTGAATTGTGGACAGTGGACAACTTAGACATCTACTAAGTTTGTTTACAACAAACTGCAAAATCTTACTGGACTTGGTGGCAGTTATTATTATTTTATTATTATGGGGCGTTTGGAGAAGACGTACCCAACAGCATTAAGGGCATAAGATGAAATTCAAGTTTAGGTTGATTATTATATTAACTTCAATTAATCTAATTAATATATTTAATTCATTAAATAGTTAAGTAATTAGTTAATTTATTATTTATGATTAACTATTTAATATGTTTATCTAATAACTAATATTTATATTTATCAACTAATTAATATTTTAACTAATTAAATAATTTACTATTTAAAATTATAATTATTCTTATTTTTGCTATTCCGATATAATCATTCAAACACTAGCTATTTTTACTATTCCCTGTACAACTCAATTTTCATTCCAAAATTAAGTAATTTCTACATATCCTTAACCAAACAATACCATGGAGTTTTAATTTATGAGAACTATTGGAATTAGAGGGCAGCGGAAACTTACAAACTGGATAGCCAACGTATCCAGGAA
Organism: Tillandsia fasciculata; assembly: GCA_029168755.2. Lineage (NCBI taxonomy): Eukaryota > Viridiplantae > Streptophyta > Magnoliopsida > Poales > Bromeliaceae > Tillandsia > Tillandsia fasciculata. Next base: position 21,011,698 of record CM054945.1, on the reverse strand, counting down.
CCGAAATTGGATCAGCTAGCTTGTTTTACCAGCCTTCTTGGATCGTCCTTGTCTTTTTGTTAATTCTTGACTCTCCACGAATCTCCTGGTTGCAGACCGGATGCGCAGATCGGATCGGATGCGAAGAGGGCTACCAGAGTCCTCTTTTATGTCCACACTCCAAAACCCCGGGAACGAAGGTGGAAACCCAGAGAGAACGTAGAGAGAGAATGAGGAAGAAGAAAATCCTTTTTCTTCTTATGTATCGTATATCATATCTATCTCAACTTATGAGTGAAGGGGTTCTATTTGTAGATTATTAGGACTCCTTAGAATATTCTCTTTCTCACGTAGAGATAAACAGAATATGGTTAGGATATGGGTTAAGATATGTTTCTTAACCTATAAGAAACATATCCTTATCTTTAACCCATAAGGATAAATCCTATCCTTTATCCTTAACCTATAAGGATAAATCCCGATCTTATCCTTAACACAAAAGGATAAAACATAATCCACATCTCATATGGATTGAGTCAAATTAGAACTGGCCAATGTGGACACACCACATGGCAACAAGAACAAAAAACACAACATTAATACCAAATATATATGATCATGATCTATATATAGTTTTTCGTTTTTTTACTTAAATTATTGGGCGTTGAAACGGAAGCATTTCATGATGATAATGGTTGCAGAATTAAGGCACAGTCCATGCATGGATATGATAAAGTCGTGGAAATTAATTCTCGATGCAAAAAAATAAATCAAAAAAAATTGAAGTTTAAATTTTTTTTTAAAAAAAAAAAAAAGAAAAAGCAATCATTTGATTCCTTTGCAAATAGCTTCAGTTTCCTACGATCTCTGTCCTAAACTCCTAATTGATAACGACTCAGGAATGGACCGCAGCATGTTACGCGCCTTCGCTGGTGAGCAACATGAAGCATCCCAAACTCAATTTCTTTCTTCGTAATCTTCTAAAATTTGTGAGTTTCATATAATTTTCTACCATCCTTTTCAGAGTCCTCTCACGTTGTACACGAATTCATTACTCTCGACCTAATCACAAAATATCTGGGTATGTAAATTGATCGGAATCTCATAAACTAAAACCTTTTTCACACTAAAATCTTCAGATAATCTTCTTCTTTTTTTTTTTCAAATGAACAAAATTGTTAGATATATATGCAGGGCTTATAATAGCTCTAAATTATAATTTCTGAAAATTAACCAACAAAAAAAAAAAAGAAATGATCAAAATTTATAATTTTTAAAATAGATCGATTAAATAAATATATAGTGTAGATCACGCGTAAGAGCACGATTCCACACATCCAACATGCTCATCTCTCTCTCTCTCTCTCATGAAAATGTTCCTCTCCATATCCTTACATGACACATGCAACATGTTGTTGGAGAGAGACCATGACTAAGATTGATTACCAACTAACAACCACTGCCTCATTCGCAATACCAAAAGTTAAAAGGTCAGAGATTCGATCTCATATCAATTTAAATCTTTGGTTTTCAAAAAAAAAATTTCTGAATAATTTTGGAGAGTTTACATTTAAATATCATAATGAAATATATTTTATATGATCATATAGAAAAATAAAAAAAATACATATTCTTATATATTGTTATCCAAACGAGCATTTAATATCTCGTTGATTATGTTGTTGAAACCTCAGTTTCATTTGTATAATTTGCTTACAATTTGCCAATTTCAGGTATTTTGGGATGGAAATGTCTTTATAATAATAATAATAATAATAAGGTAAAAGTATACGGAACTTATTTAAATTATAAATTATTTTGATTCAACTATCTATGATTTTAATATTCAATCTTTAAATTTGTTTGATTTAATTTATTTGACGATTTTTCTGGTGTAAACATAAAATTTAAGCTAATTACTTACTTTAATAAATTTATTATAGTTACATGAATTATTTAAATATATTAATTAATTTTATAAAAATAATCCTCATATTTAAATTTTAAAATTAAAAAGTTATTACTTGGCTCAAATCAGATAAATTAAAAAATTATGTAACAAAATTAAAATTTTTAAAGATTAAATAATCAGATCAAAATAAGTGATAATTGAGATATACTTTTTTTTTTTTTTACCTAATAATAATAATAATATTATTATTATTATTAATGTAAATTATTATAAAATTAATACCAACTGTTGCTTGGACTTTTCTACATGAAAAGTCAAAATAATATTCTCATTTTGTATAAATTATTATTCTCGTGTCTAATTAACTTTATGCAATAATTAATGCTCCTAATTATTATATGTTTAAAGAATACAAAAACATGTTAAGGCTATTTAATCTTAGGTATATATATAATAGAGTTTATATACTTTTAAAAACAGAAGCCAAATATACTTATAATTTTTTTATTATTAAATTTTATTAAGATCAGTACTATAGTATTTTCTCTCTCTCTAGTTAACTTTGCAATAGTACAAATCTCAATACAAATTTTATGATAAAAAATTTATAAATATATTTGAGCGGATTTAATTTTTTCTATATATGGGCTAACATATAAATTTACAATTATATTATGGGCTATCTAATTTAATAGGGTCATTAAGTGATCTAATATGGGATCTGAAAAAATCTATTAGGTATGGATTATTAAGAGTCCGGCTAGAATACTATCGATAGCACCAAACAATTGGTGCTATCAAGTCAGCCGTAATGAAAGATAGCGGTTGGGATTATAGTGGTCCCTAAGATTTTTAATTCAACCACCACCTATAAATCTAGGGGCCCACTATAATCCCAACCGCATATTTTTTCATCCGACGGCTAAAAACTTGATAGCACCAATGGCTTGGTGCTATCGATAGTATTCTAGCCTAATTCGGATTATTAATATGTAGAAACTTAATACAAGTCTAATTAGGATTTATAGGACTCTAATTAAACATAGTATATAAGGAGTATAAAAAGATTGTGGTCCTTAGTCGGATTCCTGCTATCAATTTGCCCTGCCTCATTAAGAGCAAAATTAATTAGAACGCGTTTCATCATGCATGGATTCCGGTAAGCATTTATAATTTTTTCAAATAGATGAACGATTATCTAATAATTTATATATATTTTTTAAATTATTTCGCATTAATTTGCATATGGATTTAACACTTATACATTTAAAAGTATATAAACTCTTATATATATATATATATATATATATATATAAAATATACATATATATTTAAAGTGTAATTAGCTTCAATGTATGCAAGAGCCAACTACTATGGCAGGTATATTTGAGGACAAATAAAGCCTTGTGATGAGATCACAAGTAGGAGTATAAATCAAATCACGAGCTTAATGTGAGGTCATATATATATGTGGCTGGATCAAGGGTTAGGGCTAATTTTGGCCCTACTTTGTAGAGTATAGTTCTGTTACCTAAAATATCATTTGATGAATTTAAAATTTTTTTTCTAATATTTGTTTACAGAAATACCCATACCCAACTTTCCGTTTGTCAAATCAAAAGTTCGGTCTAAAATGTCTTTTTTTGAAAGTTGAATCAGAGGTGGGGCCCAGTAACTTGACCTATTAGACTTGCATGTAGAAGTTTCCTCGAAGCTTCAGTAGCTCCAAGATTATTCTCTTTCTAATTTCAAATGGGTTATCAACTGTATTTTTTATTATTTATTTATTTATTTATTTATTTTTTTTTAATGTAAGTGATAAATAATTTAATAATTGATATTCAAAATTTTGAATTTAAATTTTAATTATTTTATATTTTCAGTTAAATTTATTTTAAAATAAACAAAATAAATAATATATTATTTTTTTCTCAAATATATATATATATATATATATATATATATATATATATATATATATATATATATATATATATATATATATATATAATAATAATAATAATAATAATAATAATAATAATAATAATAATAATTCCGAATGGGTTTTGAGAATTTCCATTAGGTTTAGGTTTACTTCATTATTCATCTTCAATCCCTCGAAATAAATTGAGCAATCTCTGACTAGCAAGGAATAGATGATTAAATTCATTAAATAAATAGTGATTGAATTTAATAAATTTATTTGTTAGAATATATAATATGCCGTGATATTTTTTAAAATTTTATTCTGAATATGCAATTTAACCTTTTCACAAAATTACTCTATTAAGTTTGTTAAAACCAAAATTTTATAAACAATTGATTTATTGAAATACTTTATATATATATATATAGAGAGAGAGAGAGAGAGAGAGAGTAGAGCTTATATATTTTCAAAAGTATAAGTCCAACTATACTTGTAAATTTTTTATTATTAGATTTGTATTGATATTTGTGTTACTGTAAAGTCAGCTAAAGAAAAAAAAAGAAAAAATAAATAGCACAAATCTCAATACAAATCTAATAGTAAAAAATTTACAAGCATATTTGAATTTATCATTTTGAAAATATATAAATTGATATTATATATATACTATATATATATATAATATAATATAAATATATAAATATATATATATATATATACTACTATGCTTGTACAAGCACCGTGTTTGTAAGTTTTCTACCGTTAAATCTATCTTTTTGACTAATTTCATCTTTTAGATCATTCTGTTCTACCAACCACTCACTTAACCCAAGAGATCCACTATCATCCTAACCACATCTTTTCATCCAAAGCCTAAAACCTATCAGAACTAATGACTTTGTACATTTAAAAATATAAATATTATATATATATATATATAGATAGATAGAGATATATAGAGAGAGAGAGAGTAGGGCTTATATACTTTCAAAAGCACAAGTCCAAATATATTTGTAAATTTTTTACCATTGAATTTGCATTGAGAGTTGTTTTTTTTATTTATTTATTTATTTTTTAGTTGACTTTATAATATCGCAAATATCAATACAAATTCAATGATAAAAATTTCACAAGCATAATTATATTGTGCTTTTAAAAGTATATAATCTCTCTCTCTCTCTCTATCTCTATCTCTCTCTATATATATATATATATATATATATATATATAAAGTGAACATGTACATAATCCTTGTTTTGATAGATATACAAAATTTAAAACACAAAAAGAGATTCACCAGATATATTTATTTTAAAACTTTAGAATAAAATTTTTTATTAAAAATTAAAATGCATTAAGTAATAAAATATTATAACAATTATTGAAATCACGCTATAATCAAAACATGATTTATTAACGGTTTAGAGATTTAATCAAAACATAATTCTTTTATTTTATTTAGAATTTCATCTGTCAATTACTATTCATTTTTTTTCCACAAAAAATAAAAAATTTGAAAATATTTATTTTTTAAAAAATATTTTGAAATTAAATTTAAATTTGATTATTTAATTTATTTTCCAAATTTAATTTATTTTTAATTCAAATTTAATTATTATTTAAAAAATTATATTAGTGTCGTAAGTTTGCTTTTTTTAATTAATTAATTTTCTAAATTTAATATGTTTTTAGTGTGAGATAATATAAAAATATAGAAAATAAAAAATTATCAAATATAAAATTTATTTTATTACGTAATAAATAGTGGTATATTCTTTTATTCCATTTACATTTCGTGTGTCAATTTATATATATATATATATATATATATATATATATATATATATATATATATATATATATATATATATATATATATATTGTTCACCATGAAAAGGGCATTAAAAAAGAAAAAAGAAAAAGAAAAGTTTAGCAAAAAGGTATCCCAAATTTAATGAATTCCACGTAAGTCCTAAAAGAAGCACGAAATCTAAACGTGCAAAAGATACAAGTAAAAAAATAATTTCCAAAAGCGCAAAGCTCCAAAAGATAACATGGAAGGGCAAAGACCACGCGTTTATAATGCCTAGCAAATTGAAAAAATTCTACGCATGAGGCTTGAAAAAAAAAATCAACTTATGATTTAGGTTCATTTTGCTGTAGATAAGCGATGAGATCACTCTTTGTAGAAAAGAGCGGCAAAAAATTTGACCTAAGAGAAAAAAATTATATAAATTTTTATAAAAATGTTAAAAAAGTCGTAAATTAAGAGAAGGATAAATGGTAGTTTGATTATCAAAGTATGAGTTCGGTGATGATTTAGTCTTCAAATTTTTATTTATTGTTTGAAGTTTTAAAAATGCTGCAATTAAGTTTCGTAATCTTATTTAGTTATGGAATATGTTGGATCTGTGCAAATGACAAGGTTGCAATATGGGATAGAAGGCGCCGGATTGAGTTAGAATCGTTTTAGCATGAAATAAATATGAAATAGGCTTGGATAGTTAAAATCAGCTCACTATGCACTTTGGTGCATTTCTGGATGCTTGGAAGTTGGCTAGGGCACCATGAAATGTAGAGTTGGGCTCAGACCTCGGTTCCGGACACCCGATTACATTGTTTGTGAGCCAAAATATTTCGAGTGAGGTTTTGGGTGTGTCACTTCATCGTAAATGAGCCCAGATGTGAAGTCAATGCTCACGCAAGGTTCTTGATGTCCAAATATGTTGGTTATTTATTTATGAGTTAAAAATAGATTAAATTTTTTGTTTCGTGACAATAGGTCCAGAAGACTAAGAAGTTGATCGAGTTGGATGAGCTCAATAAGTTAAGTGGGGTTGCGATTCACAATAAACTTAACAACAAGAGACCCAACAATAGACCTAACGTTCAGATTAGTTGAGTCCGATCGAGACCCGCGGATGCTATGTCTGTACGCTTTAAGTGAATAGGTTGCTTATTTCATGTCTCGTTAGGCTCATTGCGTTATTTAATTTTTTCTATTTATTAAGTTCATATTTTAGATTTATTAAAAAAATCTTTGAGTTCAGTCGAAACTTTACGCTTTTAAGAAGTTTTTAGAGGCGTTTTTGAAAGCTCCCCATTGATTTTTTTTTTTTTTTTTTTTTTTTTTTTAAAGGGTTTTGTTATTTTCATTTTTTGACAAAAATTATAAATAATGCATTAATAAAAATATATTAATTCTTAACCATCTTTCAATCCAAGTGATTTGATAAATTAAACAATAAATTTTCCATTCTAAATATAAAAAGTATAGCATTTATGAAATGTTATAAATTTTAAACCAAATATCCCATTAACCCAATCATTAAAGAAAAAACTAATAAATATTACCCTATAGTAATCTACCCCAAATCTACTCATTGCCAACCAAAAGTAGCCTTGGATGAACCTCCCTAAAAAGAAAATTTTTTACTTGTGGCTCTTTTCCTATCTACCACCTCAACAAGTGTCCAGTATCTTCTTCACATGTGAACCAAACTTTATATAATTTAAAAAGGATCCACTTCCTCTTCAAATTATTATATATAACATTTTTTTTTCAGCTTATTTTTATATATATTTTTAAAAAACTATATCATCTTATATAAATTATATGGTACTAAATTTTACACGATATTTAAAATTCAGTCACAAAATTTTATTTTTATCTATTCTAAATAATTAATATAACATTAATCATTTTTAAAATCAATATATCTATTCAAGTTCTTTTTTTCTTTTTTTTTTTGCCTACTTATAGACCTAATAATGTACAACATAAAAACCATAAATTCGCTACTAATAATAAAAATATTTTTATATTTATTTTTACACAACTTTATTTTATTTAAAAGAAATAGCATTAGCGGATACTCAATAATGATAACATCATCATTTAATAGCATTAGCGGGTCCGCATTCCGCAATACTGATAAGAATACTGATAAGATGGTCCAAAAAAACATGTATGATTATGGTGTTGTAATTTTCTTCCACACAAATAATAATTGCATCCGCGTTTCCCGACGTTTTCTCACCCCTACCCCTCGCTCCTACCCTTCAAAAATATCGCAACCGCCTAATCTCCCACCTGAAAATACCGCATAAGGGACGAAAATACCCTCCCGAGGCCCCGCGTTATTACGCCAAAGTAATCGCGAACGAAGCGTGTAAAAACGGCAAACCTCGAGGGCATTTTCGGACTCGCGGTCCGACGTGGATTCGCCGAAATTACGAAATTAACCCCAAGAGTAACAAGTGGTCGGTGAAGCGATGGGCATTTTCGTCTTTTCGCCCGGGCTGGGCTATATAAAGGGGGAGGGGTTTCGTCTTCGTTTGCCCCTCGTCTGTAGAAAGAGAGATTGCAGCGCCTCACGAAGAAGCAAAGAGTCGTGTGAGAATCTGAGATCCATCCCCTCTCTCTCTCTCTCTCTCTCTCTCTCTCTCTCTCTCTCTCTCTCTCTCTTTCTTTTTTTTTTTGTTTCTCTCTCTTTGTTTCTCTTTGTTCCTCGTGGTCCACCGTGGGTTTGGGGGGTCGCCATCTAGGGTTTCACGTATGAGCTTGTTTGATAAGCTTCGTCGCCTCTCCGAAGCAAGCCGCTTCATGGACGGCCTGCTGATCTTCGTCCTGTCGCAGTCGATTCCTATACGTAGTAATCTCTCGTTAAATCCCACGCAATCTTAGGCGGTGGGAGAGGGCGGGGGTAAGGGTATTGGGGGACTCGGTTCTCTGGATCCGGCGCCGATGGAGCCCAAGGGCTTCGCGATCGGAGGTATGTGCCATTTCCTGGGCCTTTTCGTAAGATTTTAGGTTGATCGGTTTGATTTTGTGCCGGATTTCGGGGATTTTTAGGGTTTCTGTTGGGGAATTGATGGTAGGGTCGTTGTATTGTTGCTGATTTGACGCTGATTGGTGCGTTTCTTTCGATTGGATGAGCGTTTCCTGTTTTTCTCATATTAAGATTTGTGTTATTTTATTAAATCATTTGTTGTGCGGTTGAGTTTCTTTGGATCTTTTGTTTAATGTATGCACAAGATTTAATTTTGTATTTAAATTAAATTGTGATGTAGGCTCCTTTTTTTTTCCCCTTATTTGACAATGATTGGAAATATTTGCTTTTCACATTGACTGATTATGATTGTTTCTGCCACGTTGACAATTAATTTAGAATTATTAGGAAATCTTTTGAATTATATGGTTGGTAGATGTCACCATCCTATTTCTCTTTTTTTTATCTTTTTTTTTTTTATTTGAAATGTAAAACTGATTATATTTTAATTGGAGAATGTTTATTTCTTTCTGAATAAAAAAAGTATCTTATAAATTTTTAGTTTTAATCATCGTGCAATGTGTAACAGGTCAAAATAACAACGATGTGACCCTGATAGAGAAGTACAAAATTTATTTCTGATGCACGGTATTAGATCAAAGAAAGAACAGAGAATATAGAACCCTGTTCATTTGTTACTTTCTTAAATTCCACTCTACTTGCCCAAAGGAAATCGATTTGGACGACTTTTCCCCTTTATTTTTAAGTTTTATACTCTTTTGTTTAGTCTCATATAGTGCTGAAGATGGATTTCAAAAAGAAAAAAATATATTTAGAGCTGAAGAGATTTAAATGGTAGTCTCTATTATTTGTTCTGCGCCTATAATCAGATATGACTCCTAGAGATCCAGGGTCAGAAGTACAAATTTGAAGTAGGTGTGTTATTGAATCAGATCATAGTTGGATCATAAAAAATGAATAGCTAAATTTGAAGCTAAATCTGATAAACATCGAGCCACTAGTTATTATGAAATTTAATCCATTAAAAAGCTAAAAAAGGAGCTCCTTTTTTTTTATCACCATCACCATCAATTAAACTTAATTGCTCCTTCATATCCTAGCAGAGGTATCCTTACTGTTGAACATCTGCTGTCATATTATATGCTTTATCTGTTTGAGCTGCCTTTTTTCTTTTCTTTTTTTTTCATTTTTTGATGCAATTCTTTTGTATGTTTCCTGCACTTAAAATTTTTTCATATAATTTTTGTGCCGGGGAGATGGTTTGTACTAAAGTATATGGTGTTTTCCTTCCAAGCCATCTATATTGATTTTTTTTTTTTTTTTTTTTTTAAAGAAAAACTTCTGGGATGAGCCTTTGAGGCAAGGATGCATTTCTTTCCTTTCTCTGTTTTCTATGGTACTGATGGAAGGTTTTTCATATTTTGCATTTTCCATGTTTCAGGTCTTTTTTCGCAAATTGAGAGGCAAAAGCTTTCTCCACCTTCAGTCATAGTAATTGGTGGAGGGATTTCAGGAATTGCTGCTGCACGCGCATTGTTTAATACTTCCTTTAAGGTAAAAACTTGCACAACATAAAAATATTGTAGGAACTTGGACCAATTTTTACCTGTTCTTGTCCTTTCCCTTTTCTCTCCTTTTCTTCTTCTTTTTTCCTTCTTTTCTTTTAATTAGTTCTCAGTCTGATTTACAAGCTGCCTTAGATTGCTTTGTAATCACAAGTGTTGTTCCTTCATTACCTTCAAGAACCCTTTGGTATCACGGTATCACTTATTAGTCAAGTTATCATTCATTTAATGGCAGGTCACTTTATTGGAATCACGGAATCGTCTTGGTGGCCGTGTGCACACGGACTATTCCTTTGGCTGCCCAATTGACATGGGAGCATCTTGGTGAGTATCATCTTTTATCGAGAAATTTCCGTGCTAGTGTCTTTTATTGACACCCCCCCCCCCCCTTATACAGGTTACATGGTGTATGCAATGAAAATTCATTGGCACCATTGATCCGTTACCTGGGACTAAAATTATACCGCACTAGTGGCGACAACTCTGTTTTGTATGATCATGATTTGGAGAGGTACATTTTTTATTTTTGATTTTGATATTTGCTTCCTTTCCATTTTAGCTTTATGTATGCAGGCATTTTGTTCTTCTATATTATACTAAAAATCTTCAAGATTGCCAAATTTGAATTTCTGGTCTAACAAATCTGCATATTTATGGTTTGTGTAGCTATGCTTTGTTTGGTAGGGATGGACGTCAAGTTTCACAACAGCTAGTCATTGAAGTTGGGGAAACGTTTGAGAGAATCCTTAAAGAGGTATACCATTTACGTCCATTTATGTATTTTCATCCTATGGCTTCTTTGCAAAGGAGATACGAGACTGAAACTTTTCTAGTATTACAGTCAGTTAAAGTGCGTGATGAACATGCCAGTGATATGTCTCTTCAGCAAGCAATCTCGATTGTTCTTGAAAGGCATCCACACCTAAGGTATGGACAAAGACACAGTACTCAGCTGGAATACAAACATGCTTACAATACCGTCTTACTAGGGTTTTCTGATTTATTCTATTCATTGTGTAGGCAAGAGGGTTTGGCATATGAAGTGTTGCAATGGTATGTTTGCAGAATGGAGGCATGGTTTGCTGCAGATGTCGATACTATATCCCTGAAAAACTGGGATCAGGTAAGAAATTAATGAAATATTCTACATATAAATTAAAGATTCAATGCTTTAGCCAAGTTCGTATACTCATCAAACTATCTCATACTTTATGGTTGTTATGCTCAAACCGAAGTTGGACCGTTGTCCGGGTTTGGTCGTTGATCGGTTCTCTACTTGACCCTCGAAGTGCACCTCCAACGTAAGCGATCAGGTTGAGGTGGGATTGGCTCAACCAGATTCTTTTCACAATCAAACACTCAAATTAAGAACAAAGGAGATTCGGCTCAAAGAGCCGAATTGTTTCTCTTTACTCAGAAAAGTAACCGATTACAAGATTAGAACTACTCCTATGTAAGCTTGGAAAGTGGCTAAACTACTAACAAAACTCTTTAATTAAGCTATTAAAACTAGGAAAGCTCTGAAAATTATACTAGAAAACTCTAAATGTTGGAATTAAAAGGAATTAAAATTGCTATGGTTGCTTGCTTATATGAGTGAAGGAACCTTATTACATAGGAAATCTGCCTATTTATACTAGTGCGGATTCCTCCTGTGGTTATTTGCCACTTCACATAGTGGCGAGTTGTTTGGCCGCGTTCTGTGTTTGTCGGCGCGTCCTTTATTTCACGGAACGAGCTCGGGTCAGAAGCACGTTGGCCACAAAATCTCTTCTCCACCATCTCAGCCGCTTTCTACCTAAAACTCGCTTGCATTAGACGCTTTTTTCTTGGCTCCTGGTGTACCAAGTGTTACCTTCTGATTTGTTCACATCGGTTGACCATGTCGACTGATACTTATACCACGCGTCCTTTTTTTATTTGTTTGAGTTGGCTGATGATGTTGATCGACTTTTTTGCCACGTGGTGATCTATTCGATTCCAATAATGGCATAATGTAATCAAGCTAAGAAATTATATTTTATTCTTAGTGTAGTATGTTGGCTACTTTGTCTCTTTATGACTTGGGCAAACTATTAGCATTATGTTGAAAGATCTGAAGGAAAAATTGTGAAAACCAATCTTTAGATTGTGATTTTTCTTGGCATTGTTGCTGATCTTTGAAATATGCAGGAGCATGTTCTTTCTGGTGGTCATGGACTAATGGTGCAAGGGTACTATCCTGTTATAAAAGCACTTGCGAAAGGCCTTGATATTCGTTTGAATCACAGGTATGCTATTGCTATCAAGGAGCATGCTAGGCTCTCTTAACAAACATAATTATCTTGTAGCATTTCAAGTATCTTCATATTCTCTGAATATAGGTTTTGTTTCTACATTATTGTGACATCTAGTAATATTTGCTACCTCGAAGTAGGCATGTTAGTCTTTTTTTTTTTTGAGAGAAGTAGGCATGTTAGTCTTGTTATTGGCTATTTGACATTCTCCGCCCAAGTAAACATGTAGTCCTTTAGTGCAAATAGCTTGATATTTACTTGACAATGAATCTTATGGTCTTTGATCGATCGTGGGGATCTGATATCAACAATTATTTCTGAATTATTCTGCAATAACGTAACTGCTTGTCGAGCAACTAATTTTAAACTATTCTGCAATAACAAACTGCTAATTCTGCCCCTGAAGTCATATAGAGATAAGGTCTTTCTAGTACTCCTTTTAACATTACATAGTACTTGAACATTTGAGACTTTGTTATTCGAATCCTTACCACCTTTCACCCATCTTGGTTCCTAGGGTTGCAAAAATCATTCAGCGGTATAACAGAGTTATAGTGACTGTGGAGAACGGAACAACCTTTGTCGCCGATGCTGCTATAATTACTGTGCCTCTTGGGGTACTTAAGGCAAACACAATCAAGTTTGAACCCGAATTACCAGAATGGAAAGTCTCAGCCATCTCCGATCTTGGCGTCGGCAATGAGAACAAGATAGCTCTTCGCTTCAGTACTGTTTTCTGGCCTAATGTAGAGGTCTTAGGTATGGTGGCCTCAACATCATATGCCTGTGGCTATTTCCTCAATCTTCACAAGGCGACAGGCCACCCTGTTCTTGTTTACATGGCTGCGGGAAGGTTCGCGAATGATATAGAAAAGTTGTCAGATGAAGAAGCTGTTAATTTAGTGATGACACAGCTTAGGAAGATGCTCCCAGATGCCGCAGAGCCTGTAAGTTCTTCTAGACCTAATCATGATTGTTAGATTTCCCAAATTAATAGTCTGGACCTTAAATCATTCGTCGTCATGCGTAACAACAATTAAGTCCTTCTGCTAGTCTATCATCTTGGAAAAGATGCCACTTTACATAATTTGTAGAGTTCACTGACATTTTTAAGATTCACGACGGCAGCAGATGATGCTGACATGGCATTTTTCAGACTGTATACTTAATATGAAGGAATTAATTGTTATGCAGAACAAATTTCAGAAGATATATTATTCAATTAACTCTGATTAAATGAAATTACAAGTAAAAAAAATGTGTTGATGATTAATTGCAGATTCAATACTTATTCTCACGCTGGGGGACGGACCCGGACTCGCTCGGGTCCTATTCGTGTGACCTAGTAGGAAAGCCAGCTGACTTATACGAGAGGTTTTGTGCCCCTGTGGACAACTTGTACTTCGCTGGGGAGGCCGCCAGCATTGATCATTCTGGGTCTGTTCACGGGGCCTACTCGTCGGGTATCGCAGCTGCGGAGGACTGCCGAAGGCGGCTCTCGCTGCAGCACGGTAACTCCGATCTATTCCAGATTGTTCTGAGGGAGGAGATGAGTACTGAAGTTACGGTTCCCCTTCAGATATCCCGGATGTAATTTAATTCGAGTGATTTGTTCTTTCTGCTGTATTGGGGTGGGTAATTCTCTCTCTCGCTGTCTTTAGTTTGGCACTCAATAAAAGTTTCTCATTGGGATTTGCATGTGGCCTCTTTCTTTCTTATATATATATATATATATATATATATATATATATATTGTTTTTATTGTTTTCCATGCTAATTTGTTTTTGTAGTTGGCCTACTTGTACGTGTATGAAAGTGTAATTGAGCCATGCGCGAGTGAGGGGGCCACCAAGTTTCAAGATCCGGCTATTAGATTCTAAAAAAGAATGAAAAAAATGTGAAAATGAAGAATCGGCTCCTCAAGCCATAGAATTTTGGTAAAGGGCCAAGCTCGAGTTCGGCTCAAGCTTGATTGTAGCTGAAAATTTTCGAAAGTCTAGCTCGAACTCAGTATTATTAGCTCTCAACTAAGGTTAAGAGAACTGATAAAAATACAATGTACTAACACACACTTTTCAGATGACAGGAGTGAGGAAGATAAAGGAGAGTCAAGAAAGTGAATAGTTATTTGCACCGCCCACCTATGCACGCCCTTGAAGAACGAAGAGGCGGAGCTGCCTGTCACGGACTTAAGCTTTTCGCCTAACAAAAGTTCGCGCGGCGCTCGCCTTTCTGCTCGAAGAGGGCAAGCCTTGCTCTCTATTTGCTAGCCTGGACCATCGCGTCCTACGACTAAATGCAAAAGTAGAGAAAAAAAAAAAAAAAGTAGTGGTTCTGCAGAAAAAACTAAGTACTCACTCTAATTAGAAAATTAACACTACAAGAATACAACTCTCTCTTGCTCTTGTTGAACAACTCCTATTTATAGGCTTATGTACAACTCACACACTAGCCTACATATAAGCCATCACCCTTGGCATTCTCATGACATTAATGGTGGACTCTTGGCATTTTCATGTCATTAATGGTGGTGGTTGCAAGTCTCTTCACCTCCCAAATGTCTTTTTGCCTCCCACAAAGGATGTTGGGCTAGCTTGACAAGTCCACTTCGGTTTGGACTAGGGACTTAGACTAAAATTTTCTAAGTCCCTAACACTCTTCCCCACCTAATGCGCAGGCGTCCTCGTTGCGCGCTGCTTCTGGAACTTGTCGATAAGTGCTTGATATTGCCAAAGTGTGTCACCTTTCTCCCAAGTAGCCTCGCCATAAGGGAGATTTTTCTGCTTCACCAAGTACTCTGGGCTTGACGGCACTCCGCATTGCCGAATCAGACGAGTGTCCAAGATGGATTCCGCCTTTTTGTCAAGGGATGTGGTCATGGTCATCGGGGCGCGCTGCGACACGCCATGGTTTAGATCCTCGGCGTCTCCTTGGTATTGCTTCAGCTTGCTCACATGGAAGACTGGATGGATCTTGAGGTTCGCGGGCAACTGCAGCTTGTAGGCAGCTTACCCACACGTTTGACGATGGGGTATGGGCCTTCATACTTGCGCAGCAGCTCCTTGTGCACCTTGCGGAAGACCTTGAACTGCTGTGGTAGTAATTTGACCATCACTTGATCACCCACGGCAAACTCCCGAGGTTGCCGCTTTTCGTCCGCCCACTTCTTCATTCATCGAGCTGCTTTCTCCAAGCTCGCCCTCGTAATTTCACCCCTTTCCTGCAAGTTAGAGGTAAATTGGAGAGCAACAGGGCTGCGGAACTGCTTTTCCGCAGCGACTGTGTGTGGGGCGAGCGGTTGTCGCCCAATCGCCAGCTCGAAGGGACTACAGCCCGTAGAGTCGCTGCGCCGCAAGTTGTAGGAAAACTGGGCAACATCAAGGTGATGTACCCAATCCTTCTGACTGGCACTCACAAAGTGCCGCAGGTACTCCTCCAACAGAGCATTCACCCGCTCCGTTTGTCCGTCCGTCTGTGGATGAAAACTGGTGGAAAAGAGCAACTCCAAGCCCAAGATTTTGAACACCTCGGTCTAAAACTTGCCGGTGAATCTGGGGTCGCGGTCGCTCACAATACTTTCGGGGATCCCCCAAAGTTTGACGACATGGCTGACGAAGAGTCGTACTGCATATTCAGCCGTGCAATCGGTTGGTACTGCGATGAAGGTCTCGTACTTAGAAAAGCGATCCACCACCACCAGTATGGACCCACGCTCCCCCACCTTTGGCAAGGCGGAGATGAAGTCCATAAAGATGCTCTCCCACGGACGGCTTGGAATAGGCAATGGCTCGAGGAGACCGCCAAGTGCTAGTGTTCAACCTTGTCCTGTTGACACACCAAGCAAGTTCGCACGTAGGCCTCGACATCTTCGTGCATTCGTGGCCAGTAGTAAGCGGCCTCGAGCAGTGCCATAGTCCGCTTCTGACCTAGATGACCTGCCCACTTGGAGTCATGACACTCCTTAATGAGCTCGCGGCGAAGGTTGCCCCACTTGGGCACAAACACCCGCCGCTCTTTGGTAAGGAGTAACCCGTCGCTAAGCCAAAATCTTCGCGTTTTGCCTTCCTTGACAAATTGCACAAGGTTCTGAGCGATAGGGTCCTCGTTGGTTCCTGAGCGAAGTCGATCGCAGAGTGTCCCGCGAAGTTGCCACAGCCGCTAGTTCAGCCTTGCGGCTGAGTGCATCGGCCACGTGATTCTCCTTCCCGGGCTTGTACTGCATCTCCATGTCGAACTCCGCCAAGAAATCCTGCCACCTTGCCTGTTTAGGCGACAGCTTCTTCTGCGATTGGAAGTAGCTTGTGGCGACGTTGTCGGTGCACACCACAAACTTGCTACCAAGCAAATAATGCCGCCAGGTTCGCAAACAATGCACGACGGCGGTCATCTTCTTTTCTTGGACAGTGTACCGCCGCTCGGTGTCGTTGAGTTTGCGACTCTCGTAGGCAATGGGGTGTCCATCCTGCATGAGAACACCGCCAATGGCAAAAATCTTAGGCATCGGTATGTATCTCAAAGGTGCGACTGCAGTCAGGTAGTCGCAGCACCAGATCCTCCGTCACCGCCCGCTTTAGGTCCTCAAATGTCTCCACGCATTGAGGGGTCCAATCCCACGAGTGGTTCTTCTTCAAGAGATCCGTCAGGGGGGCTGCTCTCGCAGAGTAGCCTGCAATAAACCGTCGATAGTAGTTGACGAGCCCAAGGAATGACCACAACTCAGGAATGGTTGTTGGGGTCTCCCATTCGCAAATGGCTCGCATTTTCTGTTGATCCATGCGGAATTGTCCCTGGCCTATCCAGTGGCCAAGGAAGTGTACCTCTTCCTTCGCAAAGCTGCACTTCTCCTTCTTCACGAACAACTGGTTCACCCGCAACACTTGGAAAACGGTTCGTAGATGTTCGATGTGCTCCTCCAAGGTGTTGCTGTATATCACAATGTCGTCGAGATACACGACCACGAAGCGATCGAGATAGGGATGGAATAGCTTGTTCATGAGGGTGCAGAAGGTCGCCGGCGCATTCGTCAGGCCGAACGGTATGACAAGGAACTCATAGGACCCGTATCTTGTCACGCACGTGGTCTTTTCCTCATCTCTTTCCGCAATCCGCACTTGATAGTACCCAGAGCGAAGATCGAGTTTGGTGAAGAATTTCGCTCCGCCCAATTGATCAAAGAGATCTGCAACCAAAGGAATAGGGTACTTGTTTTTTATGGTTACCTTGTTGAGCGCCATATAGTCAATACAAAACCGCAGGCTTCCATCGCTCTTCTGCTGGAACAAAAGTGGTGCTCCATAGGGTGCTTTCGACGGTCGAATAAATCCTGCATCGAGGAGTTCCTTCAATTGCTTCTGCAACTCCTCAAGCTCTGGTGGGGCCATTCGGTATGACGCTTTTGCTTGCGGTTTGGCTCCTGGCTCGAGCTCGATAGCATGATCCACCTCCCGTTTAGGTGGAAGTTGCTTTGGCAATTCCTTGGGCATTGACGTCCTGGAATTCTGCCAAAACCGTCGCAATCTCCGTCGAAGGGTCCTTCTCCTCGAGGCCCTCGTCGCTCACCTCGCGGATTGCTGTAAGGTAAGTCATCTCACCACGGTTCACACCCCTTCGCAACTGTAAAGAAGAGAGGGTCTGGATGTTTACCGTTTTCTCCTGGCTCGCTAGGACCATGCACGGGGTTGTCTCCTCCATGATGCTTAATGCTCCAAGGTGTGGCATCGGAACCGCCTTTGACGAAGCCAAGAAGTCCATACCCAGTATGACTTGGAAGTCGTCAATAGGTGCGGCGATGAAGTTTGCAGTGCCCTTCCAAGGTCCCACTGCAATTGCCACGCCTTTGGCCACCCCTAACACGGGTTGTGCTTGCGAGTTGACAGCCTTCATCTTACTTGTGTCCTTCTTGAGGGAAAGGCCTAATCGCTTGGCCTCCACCTCCACGACAAAGTTATGAGTGGCTCCCGTGTCGACCAGCGCTCGCTTGGCCTTGCCGTTAAGGACCACATCGATGTACAGGAGTCCTTTGTTGAGGGATTTGGCGTTGCTTGCCACCCCCTGAACCGCATTGACGAGCCTAAGCGCGCCCATCTTTGTTGGTTCGCTGCTGCCCTCACCCTGCTCAGTTTGGACAATGTTTACCTGTTTTTTCTTTGGACAATCTCTTGCCCAATGATTTCCGCCACAAACGTAGCACATCAGGTTTTTGGATGGCGCTGCAGGTCCTTTGTCGCGACCTCTGCGCTCCTTTGGGTCGCGGCGTTCTCCCCCACCCTTAGCCTTGCTCGCTTTGGGTGTTCTGCCGCGAGACGGATCCGCCTTCTCATACTCAGGCAGGTTCTCCGCTAAGGCGATTGCGGAGCCCACGTCTTGCACGTTGCGCCCCACAAGTTCTTTGTTCGCCCATGGTTGGAGTCCGTCAAGAAAGAAGAATAGACGATCTTCTTCCGCCATTTTGGTGATGGATAGCATCAACTTGGAGTACTCCTTGACATACTCCTTGAGAGTCCCAACATGTTTGAGTCGTCGAAGTTGCCTCCTCGCAAGATATTCGACGTGCTCGGGATAGAACTGCGCCTTAAGCTCGCGCACAAAGTCCTCCCAAGTCTTCAGTTCGCATTGGCCCTTCTCGGCCTCTACAGATCGCCGACGCCACCACAGCATCGCATCATCAGCGAGGTACATGGATGCGGCTTGGACTTTTTCCTCCTCTTCGTCTAGCCGCAGCGCCTTGATGTAGCGCTCCATGTGCCATAGGAAGTTGTCGACGTTTCCCTAAAAGATTGAGGCTCGGGAACACGTACCTTTGAAGCATAGCCCCTGTGAGGTTCAGGATCACGCCCTACCGCTTTCTCAAGGATTGTGACCCGTGATTTGAGGTCCTTGACCTCATCGACGCGGGCAACAAGATCATTGATCAAGGTAGTTCGCTCCTCGTCTCGACGAGTCATGGTCTCCTGAAGCCTTTGAAACTCGATGCGAAAGGTTGTCATGGCAATCGTAACACTTTCCTCCATGCTACGAAAGTCACCAACAAACAATGTTAGAGTTTCAGCCAACTCAGAATATTGTTCACCTATTCTTGCCACGGTATCCTCCAATAGCGCGAGACGGTCCTCCAAAGGAGCGTCGTCCCTCGTGATGGCCCGACGCTCTTTGCTCTTGCCTCACCTGGTCTGCCTTGGAAGTTCAGCCGCAACATCGGGGTTTCCAGCATCTGATGTTGACATGGTTCCTCGCTCGAACCGGCTCTGATACCAATTGTCACGCACTTAAGCTTTTCGCCTAGCAAAAGTTCGTGCGGCGCCCGCCTTCCTGCTCGAAGAGGGCAAGCCTTGCTCTCTATTTGCTAGCCTGGACCATCGCGCCCTACGATTAAATGCAAAAGTAGAGAAAAGAGAAAAGAGTAGTAGTTCCGCAGAAAAAACTAAGTACTCACTCTACTTAGAAAATTAACACTATAAGAATACAACTCTCTCTTGCTCTTGTTGAACAACTCACACTTGTTGTCCTTGGCCTTAGCCAATTCCCCTATTTATAGACTTATGTACAACTCACACCCAAACCTACATACAAGCCATGACCCTTGGCATTTCCATGACATTAATGGTGGACTCTTGGCATTCCCATGTCATTAGTGGTGGTGGTTGCAATTCTCTTCATCTCCCAAATGTCTCTTTGCCTCCCACAAAGGATGTTGGGCTAGCTTGACAAGCCCATTTCGGTTTGGGCTAGAAACTTAGACTAAAATTTTCTAAGTGCCTAACATGTCGCTCCCCTCTCGCCGCGGCCGTGCTCGGTCCCTTTCTCTTTGTCGTTGAACAGTAGTATCTTCGCTAAATAATACAAATTTTGTCCTCTTCTTTTTTGAACAGTATAATTTTTAATTAAAGAGTAAAATCTTTTCTAAATAATATATTTTTTTGTCGTAGACAAATTTTTTTTTTTTTCAAAAAAAAAAAATATTATCTTAAAGGGTACCATTTCTGTTCAAATAGTATATTTTTTGTTTTAAAAAATATAATTTTTATTTCAAATAATATAATTTTTGTTTAAAATAATATAATGTTATGTTACACCCCGGACGATCCGCAATCGCCCAGGATGAGATTACTCTGAGGCTGATATGGCGGTGAGGATGATGGGTGATCTGTGTAGCTTCGAATTGTCTCCGTCGGTGGATTCCGGGGAAGATGATGAGGGAAGAGGGAGTAGAGAGAGAATAGAGCTGAGGATAGAGAAGAGGAGGAGAGGGAGAAGAGAAGCAGTTGGAAAAGGGAGTTATTGTATTCGTTATCTTCTTATCATTCTACAACTGTATTTATACTATTGTACTTAGGGATCAACTGTAATTACAAAGTAGTATAGGCCTACGAGACTTGGGCTAAGATGTAATAACTAGGAGTTTCACTGGGCTTCCTGGGGCTTCCAATTCAACCGCTTCCCGGCTTCCTGTAACTGCTCCAACAACCTTGCAAGCCCAAGGCCCACGTGATCCATGCCCACTTGGTCCATGCTACAACAAATATCTTCGCCAGCTGTTCTGACATCCCAGCTACTCTCCGCGGCTTCATCAACGCCCTCGGGAACCAAGCCTCCAGAGCCTTCTTCTCCCTTCCCTTGCTAGCGTATACTCCAAGCTTCTCCCAAACCAAGTTAGTATGGCTCCCCTGCGAGATCTACTCTACCCCCTCCTCACCGAGCTCTCCCCTCTATCCTTACTGATTCCCCTTAGCTCTGTAACAATACCCCCCTCATCAAACGATCATTGTCCTCAAGGATCAAAACCTGGAAACTGCTTCTTAAGCCTCCAGTAGTCCTCCCATGTGGCATCTTCAGGCTTCAAATTACTCCAAGTCACCAATACTTGAGTGATGGCTCGATTTCCCCTGGGTGCAAGCCTTCTAGCCAAGATCCGTTCAGGTTGGGCCAACAACTGGCCGTCCTGGTCGACCACCGGTTCCGCCACCGATTGTTGCTCAGGCCTAGGAAGCCCTTGCTTAAGCTGAGAGACGTGGAACACAGGATGTATTTTCGACCCTTCCGGTAAGCAAAGCTTATAAGCAACCGGCCCAACCTTCTCCAAAATCTGGTAAGGTCCATAATACCTTGAGCTGAGCTTCATGCATCGACGCAGAGCAATACTCTTTTGACGGTAAGGCTGGAGCTTGAGATATACCATCTCTCCCACTTGGTAACTCTTGTCTACTCTTTTCTTATCAGCATTTTGTTTCATCCTGTTCTGCGCCTCCTGTAATCTCTCCTTTAACACCTGTATCATGTGGTCCCTTTCTACTCCCCATTCGTGGACCGAAGGATGTAAATCTCCTTTTAAAGAAGCCATAAAGTGTGCCGGGGGTACATATCCGTAGAGGGCATGAAATGGGGATGTCCCTAAGGCGGAGTGGTGTGTAGTGTTATACCACCACTCTGCCAGGGATAGCCATTTGTGCCATCTCCGGGGATGTTGGGAGCACATACAGCGTAAATAGGTTTCGAGACACCGATTGACTCTCTCGGTTTGCCCATCTGATTGGGGATGATAGGCTGTGCTCATCTGTAATTTAACACCCACGAGTTTGAACAGATCCTGCCAGAATTGGCTCGTAAAGATCTTATCCCGATCAGAGATTATACCTTCAGGTAGCCCATGTAGCTTATATACCATATTAAAAAACAGTTGAGACACCTCTTGAGCTGAGTAAGGATGAGCAAGAGACCCAAAGTGAGCATATTTAGTGAATCTATCCACCACCACTAGTATAGTGTCCTTGCCCTCTGAAATTGGTAATCCTTCTATAAAGTCCATACTAACCATCTGCCAAGCCTGCGACGGAATTGGTAATGGTTGGAGTAACCCAGCATAGGGAGTACCATCAATTTTATTTTTTATACAAATTTCACAAGATTTCACAGCCCTTTCTATGTCCTTCTTCATCCCCGGCCAGTAGAAGATTTGCTTAACTCTCTTATATGTGTTGTCTACACCAGAATGCCCCCCTAGGGATGATTCATGTAATTGACTGATCACTTCTTCCCTCAACTTTCCCTGATTACCCAAACATAATCTTCCTTGAAACCTCAGAATACCCTGCTGGTAAGAGTAATTAGGTTGGGAATTGGGCTGTAACAACAATGCTGTAATGAGAGACTGTAGATGAGAGTCTCCTTCATAGCTATCAATGACTTCCTTTGACCAGGTAGGAACAACTGTAGATATAGCCAATAGTTGTCCCTCTGTCTCCCCCCTTCTAGACAATGCATCAGCTGCGAGATTCTCTTTACCCTTCTTATAGTTAATGCTGTACTCTAAGCCCATAAGTTTAATCATACCCTTCTGCTGAATTGATGTAGTAATCCTTTGTTCTAATAGAAATTTCAAACTTTGATGATCTGTCTGGATTATAAAAGGCCTGGGACTTAGGTAATGCTTCCATTTTTCCACAGCTAGAAGGATAGCCAAAAATTCTTTCTCATAAGTGGATAAGACTCTGTTTTTAGGACTGATAGACTTGCTAAGATAAGCTAGGGGTTTACCCTCTTGTGACAGGACAGCCCCTATTCCTTGATCACATGCATCCACTTCCACAACAAAGGGTTTATCAAAATCTGGCATAGCTAATACAGGTGCTGTAGTCATCACCTTTTTAAGCTTTTCGAAAGCTTCCTGTGCCTCATCAGTCCACAAAAATTTATTATTCTTTAAGAGTTCAGTAAGGGGTTTACTCAAATTACCATAGCCTCGAATAAATTTTCTGTAATACCCAGTAAGACCTAGGAATCCCCTCAATCCTTTGATATTAGTAGGCTTGGGCCAAGTCACCATAGCTGATATTTTCTCAGGATCTGTGGCTACTCCCTCTCGAGTGATAATATGTCCCAAGTACTCAACTTGTTTTTGACCAAAGAAGCATTTAGATCTCTTAGCATATAATTGGTGCTTCCTTAATAGCTCCAACACTGATTCCAAATGTCCAAGATGGGCCTTTAAGCTAGAACTGTAGATAAGAATATCATCGAAGAACACTAGCACGAACTTCCTGAGGAAGGGTTTAAAAATGTCGTTCATTAGAGCTTGGAAGGTTGCGGGGGCATTGGTTAGCCCGAAGGGCATGACTAAGAACTCATAGTGGCCCGCATGAGTCCTAAAAGCAGTTTTAGGGATGTCCTTTTCTTCCATCCTTATTTGGTGGTATCCCGATCTTAGATCAATTTTAGAAAAAAATTGAGAGCCTCCCAATTCGTCCAATAGATCATCTATTATTGGTATAGGGAACTTGTCTTTGATTGTGTCCCTGTTTAGCTGCCTATAGTCTATGCACATTCTCCAGGTGTGATCCTTTTTCTTGACTAACAACACTGGTGAAGCATAAGGGCTGTTGCTGTTTTGTATGATAGAATTCTGGAGCATTTCTGCTACTTGCTTCTCAATCTCCTCTTTCTGCTCATGGCTATGCCTGTAAGGCCTAATATTGACTGGATTAGAGCCTGCCTGCAAGGGAATCTTGTGGTCATGGCCCCTCTTGGGTGGCAGACCCTTTGGTTCCTGAAAAATCTGAGCATACACCCCTAGTAATTCCTGAACTTCCATGGGAACCTGCTCCTTCTCTTTACCCTGATCACTCACCAGATGCCCAATAGCACAGCAATGACCTCGCAAGCCTGCTTTATACCATTGCTTGGCTCCAATAGATTTAAGCCTGGCCTGTTCAACCATACCTTTAACTGTCACAGATTTGCCATCTTTATTGAAAGTCACTGAGTGATTACCATAATCAAATGTGACCTTTCCACACCTCCTCAGCCAATCAATGCCCAAAATCATACTGGACCCATCCAACCGAATGACTCTCAAGTCTGTCTGGTAAATTTCCCCATGCATCTTCCATATAAATTCTGGACATTTAAGTTTACTCATCACCTTGTGACCATTAGCGACAGTCACAATAAGAGGGGTAGCTGCAGTTATTTCCGCTTTGACTTCTTTAGCTACTTGAAGATCGATGAAACTGTGGGTACTACCCGTGTCAATTAGAATGACTAAAGGTTTACCCCCACTCTCTCCTTGCACTTTAATGGTCTCCTGTAACATCTCTCCACTTAGAGCATGCACAGAGATCCCCATTTCTTCAGTTATAGCTTCCTCTAACACTACCTCCTCGGCCCATTCCTCCTCTTGCAACATTGTCTCATCAAAGATTTCTTCCACTTCTGGTTCCCCTTCCATCTTATTGATTGTCCTACTTGGACACTGATGACCGGGTTGATACTTATCCCCACACTTGTAGCATAATCCTGCTGCCCTTCGTTGCTCAAACAGTTGTCTATTAAACCCAGGTTGCCCTTCAGAATTCCTACTGCCATTCCACTTATTAGTGTTAGCTTGTCCCATTCCCATCTTGGGAGTGAAAGGTTTAGAGGTGGAATAACCTTGAGGTTGACTACCTCCTGTTGGCTTAATGAACACTTTTGGTCTCCTCCACATCATAGCCAGTGCTTGTTCATGAAGTTTAGCCTGTTCATAGACTTCCTCCAGTGTTTGTGGATTTGACAAGTCTATAAATGGCACCAACTCTTCCTTAAGTCCGCTTATATAACTTTGTATAAAATGGTCTTCACTCAGGGCTGGGTTAATATAGATCATTCTAGCTCTTAACTCTTCAAATCTCTCTTGATATTTCTCCACAGATGAAGTCTGGACCAACTTATTAAACTCTCTTACCAATTTTTTAATGGTAGCTCCATCAAACCTCCTGTTCACTGCCTCACATAATTCCTCCCAAGTGAGATTGGGTTTATCCAACAAATAACCTTCCTTCCATCTATGAGCCTTCCCAAAAAAATGTAAGGTAGCCACTTCAATCCACTGATCTTCAGGAATTTGATAGAGTTTAAAATACTGCTCGCTTTTGCTTAACCATTCTCTAGGCTCTTCTCCCCCAAAAGTAGGAAAATCTAACTTCGGATGTGGAAGGTAATATGGGCTCCTCTGACTCATGCTTCCAGTAGAGATATCCTGGTTTAAGGATGGGTTTGGTAAGATACCCTTCCCTTTGTCTTCCCTCACAGTGGTTCTAGTATTGCTATTCGTATAGGTATCATTGATTGTCTTGTTTTCCTTCAAGGGAGGGATTGAGTAAGTAGAAGAGCTAGTGACAGTTGAATGAGAACTAAACAATTTGAGCAACTGTTCATGTCTTTTAATGGACTCGATCTGTTGTGCTTCATATCTTTGAAGGCCTTCCTTCTGTATCTCATCAAGTTGTTGCACCACAGCTCCCAATTTTCTATTATATTCCAACTCAAATTGTTGGAACTTAGTTTCCAACACCTGATTACATTCGACAGTGAGATTCTGCACTCTCTCCTCCACCAGTCTCAAATGATCATTCAAGTCCTTGAGTCTTGTTCCTTCAGCCATTTCCTCAAGATATAATTCCTCACAATTGTATCTAAATTTTGATCCCTTCTTCTTCCCTATCTTGAATTGGCTTATACTAAATGGCTACTGGTTTGAGGTTGGATACTTTTCCCAGAGAATATTGCCCCACGAAAGTTATACTACTAATTTCTCCTGCTTAAGTGCAATATCTAATTGGAAATTGGTTCAGATATTACCTCACTGATGCTTCCTTGTGGTGATTACAGATTCCAGTAAGAACAGCTATACTTGAGATCAATGTGGCTTCTGAATTAGAGCAGATCCCTGCGATTGCTCTTGGATTGACTTGTGGGTGATCGATTTAGTTCTTTACCCAGATCTACTCAACCTGCTCCAGGATCTGATTATAAAGGTAACTGCCTGATTGTTACCTCTTGAATTGTTGCTTGATCGGTTGCCTCGATTTGTGCCTTGATCTGCTGCCTCGATTTGTTGCCTCGATTTGTTGCCTCGATTTGCTGCCTCGATTTGTTGCCTCAATTTGTTGCCTCGATTTACTGCTGCTTGTTGCCTCGATTTGATCGCGCAGTTCTTCACGATCCCTGGGATCGGAACTGCTCTGATACCACTTGTTACACCCCGGACGATCCGCAATCGCCCAGGATGAGATTACTCTGAGGCTGATATGGCGGTGAGGATGATGGGTGATCTGTGTAGCTTCGAATTGTCTCCGTCGGTGGATTCCGGGGAAGATGATGAGGGAAGAGGGAGTAGAGAGAGAATAGAGCTGAGGATAGAGAAGAGGAGGAGAGGGAGAAGAGAAGCAGTTGGAAAAGGGAGTTATTGTATTCGTTATCTTCTTATCATTCTACAACTGTATTTATACTATTGTACTTAGGGATCAACTGTAATTACAACGTAGTATAGGCCTACGAGACTTGGGCTAAGATGTAATAACTAGGAGTTTCACTGGGCTTCCTGGGGCTTCCAATTCAACCGCTTCCCGGCTTCCTGTAACTGCTCCAACAACCTTGCAAGCCCAAGGCCCACGTGATCCATGCCCACTTGGTCCATGCTACAACAAATATCTTCGCCAGCTGTTCTGACATCCCAGCTACTCTCCGCGGCTTCATCAACGCCCTCGGGAACCAAGCCTCCAGAGCCTTCTTCTCCCTTCCCTTGCTAGCGTATACTCCAAGCTTCTCCCAAACCAAGTTAGTATGGCTCCCCTCCGAGATCTACTCTACCCCCTCCTCACCGAGCTCTCCCCTCTATCCTTACTGATTCCCCTTAGCTCTGTAACATGTTATCTTGATATAATATAATTTTATCTTAATAAGATACTTTATTTTCTTCTTCTTCTTTTTTTTTTTTTTTCTAGTTCTTATTTTTTTATATAGAAAAAAAAATATTTTATTTCTTTATATATTTATATCTTTATATATATTTTTTATTACTATTATTTTTTTCTCGCCCTCTATCATATTCATCACGCTCGTCGAAAGCGCTCTATGGAGAAGTCTGGGCGCATTATTATCCTTACCCTCATGAGCAATAGTAAGCACTACCTTGTCCGCCGGCCTTCTCATTACCTCCATCCGCTCTGCCTTGCGCCCGTGCTCACTCCAAATCCTCCAAAAGTATTTTAGTTAGTATAATAAAAATCAAAGCCGTGGACGAGGATTGGAGAGAAAAAAAATAAAATATTTTTAAAAAATAAAATATTTTGATTAATGTAATAAAAAATTAGACCAAATTTGTAAAATAAAAAAATAATATATTTTTGCAAAATCTCAAAATCTATAAATTTTTTATGTAAATTTTTTCGAGTACAATAAAAAAAAAAATGTGTTTGCTCCACCAAAAAGATGAAATAAATCATTCTCAATCTCTCCATCTCATTCTTTAGCAGACATAAAATATATCTACACACAAACAAATTTAAAAATGTATGGCTAGAACCACATCATCTATATCCCCAATCAATCAAACTGTCTCTACTATGTACTCATTTCATTACGGTATTTTTTTAAAAAAATTAATTACATACGACTCTCTATAAATATATCGAATAACACATATTTATTTCTTCAAAAATTCAACGTTATTCACATATATTCCTACCGTCTATCTCTGTTAGAAAAATTTAGTTAACCATAGGTTAAATATTTAATCTTGATTAGTTAGTAAGGTAAATTTACTTTTTTATTCTTTCTAGATATTTTATATTATTTTTTGGAAGAAAATTTTTGAAAAAATAAAACTGTCATTTCACGTATAATCTGTTAAAAAATAAACCGTGAACTAAGGATAATAAACCGGAGGAATATATATGAATAACTTAGGACTTTTAAAGGAATAAATATAAAAAGTTAAACTTTGTAAGAATATATTTGCTATTCGATATGTTTAGAGGGAGCCGTATGTATTTAATTTTTAAAAAAATTTCGCATGTTGTACTTTTCTTCAAAAAAAAAATAATAAATAAATAAATCTTTAGTTGACTTGAAATATGGTTACATGATGAACACTTCCCGCACGTAGGAACCGCACGTGCTTAACTCGATTCAAAATGCAGTGCCTTGTGGAGGGAGGATTGGAAGTAATCTTTACACAGGCATTGGCGCCATTCCTGCCTTGAAGCTGTCTTTTCCAGTACTCACTCGATGCGGATAATGACACAACCTGAAGTTTGAAGGAAATGTTCATCCTCCCAACTAACGCTTCCAATAAAATAAAAAAAAGAAAAAAAAAGAAAATTTCAAATTATCTGAACTTCTATTCAATGATAATACATCATTCTCACTTTTAAATTTTAAACAGTTCTTAATTTCTCTTTTAAACATCGAATCCTGACCAGTTCTGAGCAAATCGGATGAATTTTTTTTAATTTCTTATTAATTTTATTTGCGATTGATTTTTGCTGATCTTATTTTTTATTATAAAAAGTTAAGCCCACCAACTTGCATTTACTTAATTTAGTCTAAAGATTAGTATTTTATAATTAAGTATAGTTGGGAAATAATAATATATGTATATTTTTTATATAATAAAATTAAAATAAATTAAATGTTTATGACATCATATTAATATTAATATGATTGAATCAGTCATTCTCGACCTAGTAATATTGTTAGATTATTATTAAACCCGAACAAGAGAAATTATTGGTTGCTCTCGGTGTATTCATACATTTCATACTCCACACATTTAAATGTTTATTGTAGAGATCTTAAATTTAGTTTAATTTATTAGGAATAATTCTATGCAATCAAAACAATTATATATTAATTTTGAGCATTGATATTTATGAATTTGGAACTGGATCCTTTTTCTATGTTACTAAGCACCAATCTAATACCATATTAAAAGGCTCAGACTTATAATCCAAAATATATATTAGATTAATAAGTGAAGAGACTCCGTACATTTATCTATTAAATAAAATATTTTCATCTATTTTTCAATAGAACTTTTGCTTTTAGCATTGATATATACTATCAATTTTTGTATAGTTACCTGATAGGTCACTACTCGATGTGGCTGATCATATTTTTTTAAATTAAATTTTAATTTTAAAATATTAAGCGATAAATATTAAATACGGTGCATGAGACATACCGCACGCAAGTAATAATTTAATAGGATCGAGACAAAAAAAATAAATTTTTGTTTGGTAGAGGACCAGGACAAATAAACCTTTGTACTGTATTGTTGAAAGTTTCTTGTTCAACATTTTGAGCACTCTATAAATTTGCAATTTGTGTTTCTTTCTCCACTCCATCCTCTACTGCAACACCTTCTCACACTCCTCACATTTACATACACTCTCTCTCTCTCTCTCTCTCTCTCTCTCTCTCTCTTATACACATATTTGGAGACACTAAGAAACTTTAAAAATGAGTATTACATGTTTTGCTGTTACTGTTCTATTGCTGCAGCTCTTCACAATCTCTTGTGAAGCACAACTTACACCAAACTACTATGACTACACATGCCCACAAGCTCTCTCGACGATCCGCGACACCGTTCGCACTGCGATCGCAAAGGAGCGACGGATGGCAGCCTCACTCATCCGTCTCCACTTCCACGACTGCTTCGTTCAAGTAAGTAATATTACCGTCGAAAGATATATTAGAAAAAAATTTAGAATGTTTGTGATGATCTATATTTCTAATGTGTTCAAAAATGATGCATGTGTGGTTTAAGGGCTGCGATGCGTCGATTTTGCTGGACGATTCTCCGAACATCGTGAGCGAGAAGAACGCGCTCCAGAATTTCAAGTCAGTGAGGGGCTTCCAAGTGATCGACGGTGTGAAGTCTGCGGTCGAGAAGGTGTGCCCTGGGGTCGTGTCGTGTGCGGACATCCTCGCAGTCGCCGCAAGAGATTCTTCTGAATTTGTAAGTGCTAGCAAGCATGCATTATTTCGACAATTTTTTTTTTTTTTTTTATAAAAGTACAATTTAAAAAGAGCTAGCTGTTCAAAAATACTTTATTAGATTTTTTGAGTTAAATAGTAAAACATTGCAGCTTCATACAAAAGCTAAAAGTAGAAGCTCAAAATCTTAACTTTGGCACGCTTTAGATTTCAAGGATTCATGTTAGTTTTATAGTTTAGCCAAAAACTTTAAAATTTTTGTTTGACGGATATCTTTGCAAGCAATAAAATTATTTTAAAACTCAGGTTGTTTATACGGACGGTATAATCAAAATGCATGTACTTATAATTAAGTGTTATGAACATTGACATAAGACACGAAATACGAAACACGAAATGATTCGAGCACGATGACTCGGCAACTTATAAAAGATTAGAATACGGACACGACATAAATACAAATAATAAAATATAATATTATTAAAATAATAATATATATATTTATTATATATATAATATAAATTTTATAAATTATTATTATATTTTTCATACAAATAAAAATTTATAAAATTTTTTATTAATAGTTCATATATATATATATATATATATATATATATATATATATATATATATATATATATATATATAAATTATTTACCATATATTATTTATTTATATTAATTGTCTAAACAAAATTTATGTATACTCATCAAAAAGTTAAAATATTTATCATCTTACATTATATATACATAAAAAAATTATATATATATTTTTAATTGTACATGATATGAAGCGGCATTGAATGCGCGTTCAAAAAGTGTCCATATCGGACACGAGTTCGACACGAACACACGAGTGTTCGATATGAACACGCAAACTTTATAGAAATGTTCACACGAATTTTATAGAAATATTCGTAATACATAGACTAATAATCACAACTTAACATAATCGCTGATACATAAATGCATGTTGTAACAGGTCGGCGGTCCGACATGGACGGTTAAGCTAGGAAGACGAGACTCAACGACGGCCAACAAAGACTTGGCTCTGGCCAACCTCCCGAAATTTTCCGACTGCCTCGACGCCCTCGTTTCCACCTTCGCTCGACAGGGCCTAAGCGTCATAGACATGGTTGCCCTCTCAGGTACTTAAACTAATTATTACTAATTATCCTAAAGTTAATCAATCTCTACTAATTAATTAATGATTAATAATAATTAATTAACAAAATCAAATCCATTAATTGCAGGTGCCCACACTATAGGCCTAGCACAATGTACCACGTTCCGTGACCACATCTACAATGAGACCGACATCGATCCGGGGTTCGCGAGCACACGGCGTAGGCGGTGCCCGTCTGCGGGCGGCGACAACAAACTCGCCCCGCTCGACTTGGTGACGCCGTATTCGTTCGACAACAACTACTACAAGATTCTACTGCAGCAGAAGGGGCTCCTGCACTCGGACCAGGTTCTGTTCAACGGAGGCGCGACCGACGACATTGTGAGAGTTTACAGCGAGAACAGGGCCGCATTTTACGCCGACTTCGCGGTGGCGATGGTGAAGATGGGGGACATTTGTCCGTTGACAGGCGCGGTCGGAGAGATTAGAAAGGTCTGTGCATTAGTTAACTAAGTTCTAATGATCATGTGTGTATATATATATATATATATATGGATTAATTGCATACATATCCCTCCAAATATGTCGAATTGCAAATATATTCCTGCAAAATTCAACTTTTCATATTTCTCCTTTCAAAAATCCAAAGTTCTTCAAATATGCCCTTCTGGTTAATCCCCGTTTGGAATTTGTTTATTTTTTAACAGATTCGATGTGAAATGACTTTTTTGCCCCCTTACAAATATATCCCTTCAAAAGCAATACCATTATACTTGTTACAAAAATGCCCCTCTCCAAAAATCATAAAATTTTATCATAAAAATAATTCTTTTTTTTTTTTTTTTTTTTTTTTTTTTTTTTTTTTTTTGCTTCTGATCTATGTAAAACCTAGCATAGTTTTCCAAACAGAAAGATACCTTATATAAAAAAGGAAAAAAAAAAAAAAAAAAACATCATCAACCTGAACTAAACAAACAAAATGGTGATTTTTGTATGCAGATTCAAATAAAATGGATAATATAATTCTTCCACACTCCAAACATTCGATCACATTACAAATATGAACTGTCAAATGCAATCAGTTTGAGCTTCTAGAGTTCACTCTTAACACAACAAAAACCCACCTCTCAACCCACTAAAAAATCCACCTCTCAACCCACTAAAAAACATCATCAACCTGAACATCATCAACCTAACCTGAACTAAACTAGGGCAAAAAACCCACTAAAAAACCCACTCTCAACCGACTAAAAAACCCACCTCTCAACCTGAACATCATCAACCTAGCATGGTTTTCCAAGGAACCCACCTCTCAAAATGGCAAAAAACCCACTAAAAAAAGCAGTTTTAAAGTAGAGGAAACCGCACCTGTTCTTGCGCAGCGACCTCCCGCACCTGTTTGACAAGCGCGGGATCGACCGGACCGGCGCGGGAGAGGGGGATGGGAAGATAAAGAGGAAAAGAAAAAGAAGGGGAAGGGGAAGAGGAAGAGAGGAAGAGAAAGAGAAGAAAAAAGGGTTAACTCGCTGATACTGTCGCGGGAGGAAGCGCCATCGCGGGAGGGAGCGCCATTGCGGGAGGGTGGGCTTCACAAGAGAAAGAGAAGAAGAAAGGGTCCTGCACATATTAGATAAAGGTATAATATGGAAAGGATAAATATGTAAATTCAATTTTTAATCTAACCAAGGTTAAACATTTAACCTAGGATTAAATCAACTTTTTTAACAGAGATGGACGGTAGGGGCATATTTGAATAACGGTAGATTTTTTAAGGGATAAATATGAAAAGTTAAATTTTGCAGGAATATATTTACAATTCGACATATTTGCAGGGACATGTATGCAATTAACCATATATATATATATATATATATATATATATATATATATATATATATATTGTAACAATTATTTGTTTTTTTGGGTGCGGGGTGAATTCTCTTTGAAATCACTTTCATTAATTAATAAAATGATAATTAATAAGCCATTGGCCCAATAAAATTGGGTTTGGTTTATGTTCAATATTATATAGTATTGATACTTCGTTCCTCCTTTTTCTCTCTCTCTCTCTCTCAACATTAAATTTTATATTGAGAACAACTATTTTTTATATAAGATTATTGAATAAACCAAACATGCATATATATATTATATATTCTAAGAATCTAATTCACTTAATTCTTTTTTGTAACGCTCCATTAAATTCCTGAACCATCATGAACTAGCCCAATTAATGTTGATTACTTTAGTGCGAAAAGGGTACGTAGCTTTTTTTTTCTTGCACGTTTGATAGGAGAGTGATGGTTAATTAAGTCACGTTGGATTTGACTTGCCCAAATGTAGCGCGTTTTCATATGGGCTAGAGAATCCAAAGTGGCACCCCGTGATTTGATGTTGACTACTGGTTATTTAGCCCACGTCAACTATTAATAAAAAATAAATTAGGTTTATAAATAAACATTAAAAATTTAAAATATTTGATTGATTCAAAAATATATACAGTATATTTTTAAAATATATTTACATTCTGATATGCTATATTAATCGAGAATACTATCACAACAGTATAGAAAGGTTGATAAAGAAATTTTCAACACCCAGTATAAAAAAAATAAAATAAAAAAATAATAATTGTAATTTTATCTCTCAATATCCTATTTCTTTTCTAATTGAATTTTCTTTCACACTAAAAAAAATTAAAAAATAAATAAATAAATAAATAAAAATAATAATAATAATAATAATATCAAATAATATTAAATAAATAAATAAATTTTGAGTTTTTTATAACAAAAAAAATAAGCCTCCTATACCTTTCTATCATGCATTGGTCAACGGTTAATTTATATTTATTCTTAGTGCAGTACACTAATTAATATTTGTTAATTTGTACTTGTATTTGCCTAGCTAACACTATAAAGAAATTAGGTTATAGGGACATATATTTGTGACACTTTTGTATAAATGTACTATTTATATTTCATCTATAATCAAAATTAGGTTATAGGGACACATTTTTGAAACACATTATAAAAATGTGTCGCTATACACCATAGCGACGGCACGTATAGCAACACTTACAATAAGTGTTGATATTTTTACCAATAATATTTTTTTAGATTTTAAAAATACTTAAAAATATCGCTATAGCCTAATTTTATTGTAGTGTAATTATTATAGGCATGAAAGTGTAATTGAGCCGTGCTCCAGTGAGCTGAGCTTTGCGCATTCTAAATTTGGTAAAGAACCAAGCTAGATTTCTGCAAAGAATTAGTTGAATGTGTTCGGATTGATGAAGTGATAATTTTACCATAAATAAACTTTATTAAAAGTGAAAGTGTTAATTAATATTGTCGTGACAAGTAATTAAGAGCAGATCTGAAAGGTAAATATGGTTTGAATTCTCTAAACTTGATAAGCATTTCTTATTTTGTTAAAAAAATTTTGTTCAAATAATTTAAAAGAAATGAGTAGCAGAAATGTGGGAATGCGTACAAGCCACGTTCATCAGATCAATGAAAGAAAAGGAACTGATAGATTCACGGCGACTTTTATACGCCGCGTTGTAGATTTTTAAATGAACTGAAATTTATGTAAAATTTATTATTATTATTATTATTATTATTATTATTATTATTTTTGTTTGTTTCTTTACCTTTCTTGCATTCTTATATAAATTATTCTTTTCCTCTCAAGTAACAAAACAGAATAAATCATTTTCAATCTCTCCCTTCTTTCGACCAAATTTTGTCCCTAATGTTTATTCATTTCATTATGGTATTTAAAACATTATATATGCTTATTATATGTTTTTAAAAAATAATAATAATAATAATAATTGACATGAAATATAGCCGCAGCATGATGATACTGCTACATAAAAGATCACTTCCCACGCACGGGATTCTTAATTAACTTAATTTGTTTGAACAATTGGTAATTGTGTGATTCAAAATGCAGAGACTTCGTCAACGGAGGACTGGAACTAATTATCTTTACAGACATTTGCCATTTCTGCCTTGGAACTGTATTTTTCGATACGAATAATCTGAATGATAAAAGTTGGTGGGGACAATGACACAATGTGAAACTTCGTCCCAACTGACACTTCTAATTAAAAATAAAAAAATCAAATTATCTGAACTTCTGCTCAATGATAATTCTTCATTCCAAGTTTAAAAATTTAATTAGTTCTTTCTCCTTTTTTAACCAGCAAACCTGGTTCGGTTCTTGTGATACTCTAATAATTTCATATCGGATATTAATGTGATTGTGTAGGAATATATAAGAGATATGGACGCTGGTAATAATAACTGAGTTTAAATATTTTGAACTGTGACGTGGGCCCAACGAGTTATTATTGTTAGTGGACCGTATCGTTACATTTGGTATTTGAGCTAATAACCAGCCAGAATTATGTGACGAGTCTCGGCTGAGCCTGAGTCTAGATGACGGATAGAGAGACAATTAAGTCTCACATCGTCTGGTGTTTTCGTCGGAAGTGTGTGGCGAGTCTCGGCTGAGTCTGGATGTAGATGACAGGGATAGCGAAACAAGTTTCACATCGTTTGGTGTCCTCGTCAGCCTAAACCTCGTGTCCTCATTTTCCCAAACAGGGGGAGTCTGTGATACCCCAATAATCCAACGTCTCTCCAATAGTTCCACGTCGGATGGGGATGTGTGCGTGGGCCCAACGAGTTATTATTGCTAGTGGACCGTGTGGTTACAGTTCTGGACAAACGAGTTATTATTGTTAGTGGGCCGAATCGTTACAGTTCTGAGCAAGCCAGATGAAATTTTTTTACTTTTTTTAATTTTATTTGTGATTGATTTTTGCTATTTATTTTTTATTATAAAAAGTGAAACTTTGAGACTTGCATCTATTTAATTTAGTCTAAAGATTAGAATTTTATAATTAAGTATGGTGCTGAAATGATAATAATATATGAATATTTTTTTATGTAATAAAATTTAAAAATAATTAAATATTTAAAACATTATACTATTATTACTGGTTGAACTAGTAATTAATGTTCGATCCTTGACCTAGTGATATATATTGTCAAATTATTGTTAAACCCGATTTTTAAAATGCTTGTCCCTTTCAGACCAACAAGAGAAATTATTGGTTGCTATCCGTGTATGTGTATTCGTAGATCTCATACACTACACATTTAAATTTCTATTGCAGACACTTTAAATTTAGTTTAATTTATTAGAAATTCTATGAAATCTAAACAATTATATATTAACTTTGAGCAGTTTGACAATATTATTCAATTATATCTTACCGAACTGAAATTACCATATGTAAAACTTTGAGCATTGTTATTTATCAATTTTGAACAGGATCCTTTTTTATGTTATTAAATACCAATCTAATACCATATTTAAAAGTTTCAAACTAATTCAAAATATATATTAGATTGATAGGTGAAGTGGCTCCCTGTATTATATATTGAATAAAATATTTTTATCTATTCAGTATAGAACTATTACTTTTAGCATTCTATGCTATTAATTTTTATATGACTAAATGATAGATCAGTACTAGATATGAGTGATCACATTTCGCGAATTAAATTTTAATTTTAAAATATCAAGCGGTAAATATTGAATGCGGTGCATGAGATATAAAATTACACCGCAGGCAAGCAAAAATTTCATAGGATGGAGACAAAAAATAAATGTGTTTGGTAGAGGACCAGGACAAACCTTTGCCCTCTATTGTTGAAAGTTTCTTGTTCAACATTTTGAGCACCCTATAAATTTGCAATTTGTGCTTCTTTCTCCACTCAATCCTGTGGCTACTACAACACTTTCTCACACTCCTCACATTTACAAACCTCTCTCTCTCTCTCTCTCTCTCTCTCTCTTTAAGAACACTTAGAAATGAGTTGTAAAGGGTCTAGTTTCCACATTATTACATGTTTTGCTGCTACTTTTCTATTACTGCTGCTCTCCACAATCTCTTCTGAAGCACAACTTACACCAAACTACTATGACTACACATGCCCACAAGCTCTCTCGACGATCCGCTGCACCGTTCGCACTGCGATCGCAAAGGAGCGACGGATGGCGGCCTCACTCATCCGCCTTCACTTCCACGACTGCTTCGTCCAAGTAAGTAATATTACGGTCGAAAGATGAAAGATACATACACTATTTTAGAAGAAAAAAATTTAGAATGTTTGTGATCTATTTCTAATGAGTTCAAAAATGATGCATGTGTGGTTTTAGGGATGCGATGCATCGATTTTGCTGGATGATGCTCCGAACATCGTGAGCGAGCAGAACGCACTTCCGAATTTCAAGTCGGTGAGGGGCTTCGAAGTGATCGACGGTGTGAAGTCTGCGGTCGAGAAGGTGTGCCCAGGGGTCGTGTCGTGCGCGGACATCCTCGCAATCGTCGCACGAGATTCTTCTGAATATGTAAGTGCTAACTAGCTAGCATGTATTATTTGGACTAAAATGTTTACAGAAGTGCTATTTAAGAAAAGCTGTTCAAAAATACTTTATCAGATTATAGAGTTAAATAGTAAAACATTGCAGTTTCCTACAAAAGCTAAAAGTAGCTAAGATTTTTATAGTCTAGTCAAAATCTCTAAAATTTTTGTTTGATAGATATTTTCGCAAGCAATAAAGTTATTTTAAAAGTTAGGTTATTTATACAGATGATAAAATCATAATTCGCGTGCTTATTATAATCACAACTTAATACAATCAATGATACATAAATGTTGTAACAGGTCGGCGGTCCGACATGGACGGTTAAGCTAGGAAGACGAGACTCAACGACGGCCAACAAAGACTTGGCTCTGGCCAACCTCCCGAAATTTTCCGACGGCCTCGACGCCCTCGTCTCCACCTTCGCTCGACAGGGCCTAAGCGTCATAGACATGGTTGCCCTCTCAGGTAATTAAACTAATTATTACTAATTACCCTAAAGTTAATCAATCTCTACTAATTAATTAATGATTAATAATAATTAATTAACAAAATCAAATCCATTAATTAATTGCAGGTGCCCACACTATAGGCCTAGCACAATGTACCACGTTCCGTGACCGCATCTACAATGAGACCGACATCGATCCAGGGTTCGCGAGCACACGGCGTAGGCGGTGCCCGTGGGCGGGCGGCGACACCAAACTCGCCCCGCTTGATTTGGTGACGCCGAATTCGTTCGACAACAACTACTACAAGAATCTACTGCAGCAGAAGGGGCTCCTGCACTCGGACCAGGTTCTGTTCGACGGAGGCGCGACTGACGACATTGTGAGAGTTTACAGCGCCAACCGGGCTGCATTTTACGCCGACTTCTCGGCGGCAATGGTGAAGATGGGGGACATTTCTCCGTTAACAGGCACGGCCGGAGAGATTAGAAAGGTCTGCGGATTAGTTAATTGACTTCTAATGATCATGTATGATATTTTCTTCTTTTTTTTTTTGTAACAATTGTTTGCGTTTTTTTGGGTGGGTGGGTGAATTCTTTTGAAATCATATTCATTAATTAATAAAATGATAGTTATTAATTAAGCCTTTGGCCCCATAAATTAAATTGGATTTGGCTATGTTCGTTTTATGTAATTGATATTTTGTTCCTCCTCTCACTACATGAAAAGAAACTCGTAGCGACGATTTTTAGTTATGGTTAAACCGTGTCTACAATTCGTAAAGATATAAAGTTGCAGCAACCATTTTTAAAACTTGGGTGTAGACAATGCTTTTATAATGTAGGGGCGATTTGAACAACAGTCAGAAAAATTTTAGGGTTTGTTTGGATTCCGTATAGATTCGAAAATAGAAGAAATATTTTTCTTATTCTTTTAAACGTACCAGAAATTAATCAATATAGCTTGTTTCAGTATAACTAGAATAAGTAAAAATTACTGTTCTCACTCTTCCCAACTCCTCTTACTTTTTTCTTAAATATCCTCCCACGTCTACCGAAACACCATTTCTAACCTTATTATTACATAATAAAGTTTGAGGACAAAAAGATAATTTACTCTAATTAAAACTCTTTATTACTCTTATTCCTCATTCTCATACCAAACACAAAATCTCTTATTCCTGGAACCATCCAAAACACTTTTTTACACTAGTTTCGTACTTTATATTTTTTCCTGGAATAGCTAGTTCTGTCTTAGCCCATTACCAAACGGACCCTTAAGAGATGGTATATAAAGATGCATCTCTACAAATTTTAATCTACCGGTTAAAATTGTCTCAAAAAAATATTAATATTTAGAGGCAATCTAAATCGTTTCTGTAAATAGTAAAAATTTATATTAATATTTATTTTAAAATACATTTATGAGCAAACATATTATCATAAATCATAAATATTAATAAAAGTAAAAATTATATTTTTCACAAAAAAATAATAATAATTTAACATTTAATTAAAAAAATATATTTAACAGCACAAAAATCAAACAATTCTCTACAAACAACTGGCAAATATTTTAACAAGGGGATGCAAAACACAATCTCATTCAAATTTGTTTCATCTCTCTCTGTCTCTCTTTCGAGATTGAACTGATGATCAGGAGAACTCGGAACCTCCTGCTCCCATACTCCCATATAATATAAAAAAATTAGTATATTCTAAAAATTTAAATTATTAAAAAATAATATTTATATATTTTATATTCAACACTCTTTTTCGCTTCCCGTTTAAAATTTTTTAATAAATCCAAAATGAACTCAAAACCTCCTACTCCCATTTCATATAAAAATTATATAAAACAACTATTATACTTTAAAAACTTAAACTATTAAAAAATAATATTTAGATATTTTGTATTCAACCAGAATAACTAATTTTTATCTAAGATTGATTATTGAATAAACCAAACATGAAAATATTATATATTCTAAGAATTTAATTTAGTTAATTTTTTTTTGTAACGCTTCATTAATTTCCTGATCCATCATGATGTAGTTCAATGTTGGTTACTTCAATGCGAGAAGAAAACGCAGCTTTTTTTTTTTTTTTTTTTTTTTTTTTTATTCTAATTAGTGGTTGAGGGGGTTGATCATGATCAAGCAACGTTGGATTTGAATTGCTCAAATGTACTAACGCGTTTTCATATCGGCTGGAGAACCCAAAGTACGTAACACCC
Organism: Tillandsia fasciculata; assembly: GCA_029168755.2. Lineage (NCBI taxonomy): Eukaryota > Viridiplantae > Streptophyta > Magnoliopsida > Poales > Bromeliaceae > Tillandsia > Tillandsia fasciculata. The sequence goes on along the minus strand of CM054945.1, from coordinate 20,971,236 downwards.
CATGATTTGATGTTGACTAATACTCGTTTAGCCCACACATTTTAAATTTATTCTAATCCGCTGAAGCATAGAAGGAAAGTTGGAAGTCCTATTCTGCTTGTTGATCTGCGCTCATTTTTTAAATTTTATTAAAAAATTATTTTAATTTTAAATGTTATAAATTTATATTTTTATTTAAATTTTAAATTGAATCAAATTTAATAAATTTATTAAGTTAGTAATGATATAGATTAAATGTATAAAATATATTACTTGATTTAAAAAATAATTTTTTAATTTAAGTAGGATTCATTGACTTTGACATACTTCATTTATATATATATATATATATTTAATAATTTTAGTCACGTGACAATAAAAATTTCACCTTATCAAATATAATTTTTTATTTTTTTTACTATCAAATTTTTAATTCCTTCTTCATCAATGACATCAATGACAAGAAATGTCAAGAGTTTACTATCAAATTTTTAATTTTTTCTTCATCAATGACAAGAGATGTCAAGAATTTTTTACTAACAAATTTGTAATTCCTCCTTCATCAAGCCATCAACGACAAGGATGCTAAAAGTTATAAATAACCTACAAAGTTATGCACATAATCTTATAAATAGTGGGATTGACTAAGAACAAAGTATAAGAGAGAATTACATATATTGTAGTTATTATTTTCTAAATAAGAGAGTATTTAATTTTTCTACGGAATCTCTATTTTTTTTTTTTTTTTTCTATTTTTGCACTTAGTCATAGAGCGCAAAGGTCCAAGCTAGCAAACGGAGAGCAAGGTCTGCCCTCTTTGAGCAGGAAGACGAGCGCCACACGAGTTTTTGTTAGACGAAAAGTTTAAGTTTATAATTTTTATCTCAAATTAATTCATCATAATACTTTTTCTTTTCTCTCTTTTTGCCTCCACCGGCATTGTAGAGATTATCGTCACCTTTACTATCACCTTCGTTGGGAAGACGTCATCGGATTTATTTCCATGGTCAATAATAAGAGAATTTTGATAAATATGACAAATAAAAAAAAAAATTTAATATTTTATTTTATTATTTTTATATTTTTTATCCGTTGTAAAGTGCGGCTCCTTCCCTAGTGTATATATAGAATTAGGCTAGAATACTATCGATAACACCAAGTCATTGGTGCTATCAAGTTTTTAGCCGTTAGATGAAAAAATATGCGGTTGAAATTATAGTGGTCCCCTAAGGTTTACTAGGTGGTTGGTTGAATAGTAAAAATCTTAGGGGACTACTATAATCCCAACCGCATTTCTTTTCATCCAACGGCTGAAAATTTGATAGCACAAATTGTTTGGTGCTATCGATAGTATTCTAGCCGGACTCTATATATAGAATTAGGGTAGAATACTATCGATAGCACCAAGTCATTGGTGCTATCAAGTTTTTAGCCGTTGGATGAAAAAATATGCGGTTGGAATTATAGTGGTCCCCTAAGATTTACTAGGTGGTTGGTTGAATAGTAAAAATCTTAAGGGATTATTATAATCCCAACCGCATATCTTTTCATCCAACGACTGAAAACTTGATATCACAAATTATTTGGTGCTATCGATAGTATTCTAGCCGGACTCTATATATAGAATTAGGGTAGAATACTATCGATAGCACCAAGTCATTGGTGCTATCAAGTTTTTAGCCGTTGGATGAAAAAAATATGCGGTTGGAATTATAGTAATCCCCTAAGGTTTATTAGATTGTTGGTTGAATAGTAAAAATTTTAGGGACTACTATAATTCCAATCGCATATCTTTTCATCCAACGACTGAAAATTTGATAGCACCAATTATTTGATGCCTAGCTGGATATATATATATATATATATATATATATATATATATATATATATATTTATTTATTTATTTATTTATTTATTTATTTATTTGTGTGTGTGTCTGTGTGTGAGAATGCACTTGGACTAGGAACAGAAAGGTGGCCGATGGTTCTCGAAGCCGCAGCATGCATGCAGCCAAGTTAATTACCATGCATATGGTTAATTAATTAGTGCATGAAGATGGACGTACAGTATAGTTAAGAGCATTAAATTTTTTGAGATTAGATTGTATGCGAGATATTAATTAATTAGCATTCTAATTAATTAAATGGTGGTCGGGAATTCAAGTACGGATGACAACAATATTAGAGAAGGAAGCAATGTAGCTCACATGTGGTGTTAGATTCGGCAGCGGAGCGACTAATTATCTGAACGGTTCAAATTTTTTGAAACAAGAACATAAAAGATTTTAGTCATAAATTTTATATATTTTTCTAATTTAATTTTTTTGATTACAGTTTTACGAAAACTTCTTTTCAGGTTATTTTCTTGATATTTTTTGTTAGAGCAAGAGATAGATGAGATTTACCATAAGACTTTTAATTTTTATATGAAGAAAATATAAGGTATATATAAGTTTGTATTTTTTTTGTTTCTTTTTATAATAGAATATATCTCTTTCGCTTTTTTTGTGGACGTATACAATCACCGAATCACGTAAAAATCTTAATTTTTTTTGTATTTATTTTTATTACCGATTTTTTTTTTTCGTGCATCTGTGTTTATAGTGTATAACGAACGATTTATCAAATTTTCAACACTAACTGACTCAAAATGAAACACTAAATAATTTGTTCGTAATCCATTTCTATTAGATAATCTCCCGGATCCGGTCAATTTTTTTCATATTATTTCTAGTATAAATGACAAAAGACTTAAAAGATTAAGATATGCGATGTTAAATTCGAAATCTAATTACTTTATAATTTTTTAAAAAATATTTATAATTCATTCTAAAACCATATCTTTGTGTAGTTTTTTTTTTCTTAAATTAAAAAAAAAATAAAGAAAAAAAAATTCAAATTATCTGAACTTCTACAGCTTACAGGGGTTTCATCCAATTTTATCACAAAATGGGGTTTATTGCCATCACAAAAGCTGCTTAAAATTTATGAAGTGATGCGGTAAATATGTTTGTCATCATATATCTGATGCAAGAAAAAAACAAAAAAAAAGTCATGCTTTGATACACAAATTAGAGAGCTCTAATTTAACCACCTGTTTGGAACATGAATATATTTAATTTTTTCTTATATAATATGCATGAAGCTATAACAAAATTAAATTTTAAAAATATTTTTTTTTTGATATTATTTTACAAATATTTTATTACAATAATATATCGCTATATATTCTAGCGCTACACATATAGCTATATTAATAATAAATATTTATATTTTTATCAATAATATTTTTTTAAAATTTTAAAAATATTTAAAAATATTATTATTGTATAATTTTATTATTGGGCGCCTATTTGCCTTTACCATTTGTCGCCACATTTGAATAATAGAGCTCAATATTAGTTCCCCCACACGGGCCAAAACGCGTTCGCCGCTATTAGATCAACGAGAGAAGTTATTGCTTGTACCCTGTTTCTTCGTATACATCTCATACACCGCGCATTTAAAATTCTATTTCAGGAACTTTGAAATTAGAATTTAGCTTATTTGATACAAATAAGTTCTCTGATAATTTAAATTTTTTTTAAAAAAATAATTATTTTATATAATTTAATATGATAAAAAGCTCCTAACATTCTTATGTTTTATCTATTTAATTTAAGTCTATATCTTAAACCTATTAAAATTAAAATGTCATAAGTCCAAACATGCATAAAAATATTAAATATAAATACTAAAAATATTATTTTATAATAGATTAAATATTTTTTAAAAATTAATTATTTTATATAATTTAATAAATTCTACATCAGAACAACTATATATTACTTTTATATACAGAAAATAATTTATTCTTCTATTCAATTTACGACTAGTAATTGTTATTATCATATTATATTTTAATTTAAAATATCAAGCAAACAATATTAAATACAGTGCATGAGATGTAAGAATACACCGCGCACAATCAATAAATTTTTGGGACCAAGACAAATAATATATAAATTTTTGTTTAGTAGAAGACCTGGACAGCAAATTAATATTTAATTTTTGTTTAGTAGAAGACCTGAACAAACCTCTTTCCTATATGTTTGATAGTTTCTTTAATTCTTATTCCACGGTTTTAGCACCCTATAAATTCGCCATTTGTGTTTGTTTCTCTACTCCATCCTCAACTACAACACCTCACACACACACACACACACACACACACACACTCTATAGCTCTCTCTCTCTCTCCATTATACACATATTTGGAGACACTAAAAGAACCCTTAGAAATGAGTTCTAAAAGCTCTAGTTTCCACATTATTACATGTTTTGTTGCTACTGTTTTATTGCTACTGCTCTCCAGTACATTCTCTTGTGAAGCACAACTTACGCCAAACTACTATGACTATACATGCCCACAAGCTCTCTCGACGATCCGCAACACCATTCGCACCGCCATCGCCAAGGAGCGCCGGATGGCGGCCTCGCTCATCCGCCTCCACTTCCACGACTGCTTCGTTCAAGTAAGTAATGTTATATGCCGTCGAAAATTTAGAATGTTTGTGATCTATTTCTAATGAGTTGGAAATGATGCGTGTGTGTGGTTTTAGGGATGCGATGCGTCGCTTTTGCTCGTCGATGCTCCGAACATCGTGAGCGAGCAGAACGCGCTCCAGAATTTCAAGTCGGCGAGGGGCTACGAAGTGATTGACAGCGTGAAGTCTGCGGTTGAGAAGGTGTGCCCGGGGGTCGTGTCGTGTGCCGACATCCTAGCAGTCGTCGCACGAGACTCTTCTGAATATGTAAGTACTAGCTACCATGCATTATTGCAAAACTTAGTTCATTTTATAAAAGTACTATTTAAAAAGAGTTGTTAAAAAATACGGTTACTTACAAAAGCTAAAAGTAGAAGCTCAAAATTTTATCTCCTGTGTGTTTTGGATTTTAAAGATTTATTTAATTTGATAGATATAATCTTAACAATTAATAAAATTATTTTAAAAAGTATTAGGTTAAACAGATGATAAAATCAAAATGTGTGTGCATATAATCGCGACTTAATTAATATGATCATTGATACATAAATATTGTAACAGGTCGGCGGTCCAACTTGGACGGTTAAGCTAGGAAGACGAGACTCAACGACGGCCAACAAAGACTTGGCTCGGGCCGACCTCCCGACTGCTTTCGACGATCTCGACGTCCTCGTCTCTACCTTCGCTCGACACGGCCTAAGCGTCAAAGACATGGTTGCTCTCTCAGGTAATTACCTAATTACTAATTACCCAAAAATTAATCATGAATCTCTACTAATAATTAATTAATGATTAATAATAATTAATTAACAAAATCAAATCCATTAATTGCAGGTGCCCACACTATAGGCCTAGCACAATGTGTCACGTTCCGCAACCACATCTACAACGAGACCGACATCGATGCGGGGTTCGCAAGCGCGCGGCGTCGCTGGTGCCCTTCTGCGGGCGGCGACACCAACCTCGCCCGGCTCGATTTGGCGACGCCGAATTCGTTCGACAACAACTACTACAAGAATCTACTGCAACAGAAGGGGCTCCTGCACTCGGACCAGGTTCTGTTCAACGGAGGCGCCACCGACGGCATTGTGAGGGGTTACAGCGAGAACCGGGCCGCGTTTTACGCCGACTTCGCGGCGGCGATGGTGAGGATGGGGGACATCGGTCCGTTGACGGCCGCGGCTGGGGAGATTAGAAAGGTCTGCGGATTAGTTAATTAACTAGCTTAGGTACTAATATGCTCATGTATGCATGACTTTTTGTTTTTTTACAATTATTTGTTTGTATTAACATTAATTCTTTTGAATTTTTAAATGGCGTGTGGTTGGGCGGGGTGTATTCGTTTTAAATCATATTCGTTAATTAATGTGTAATTAAAAATGTTCTCTTTGTAGAGGAAACTTTGTTTTATATTTTATTAGTCATATGTTTTGACAAATTTGTTTCTCCTCTCTCTCTTGTGTAACATAAAATTTAATATTGAGAACAATTAATTTTTATATAAGATTTATTATTGGATAAACCAAATATAATAATATCATATATAACTTTTTTTTTTTAGAGAGAAAAAATAGCATATTGTCGTTTCATTCAAAAAAAAAAAAAAAAAAAAAAAAAAACTACAGAGTACAGAAAGTTTTTCAGAGACTAAGCAATAAGGAATATCAGTTTAACTATTGTGTATTCTAATAATCTAATGTAGTTAATTTTTTTTTTGTAACGCTTCATTAAATTACTAATCCATCACGAACTAGTCCAATGTTGGCATCTTCAATGCGAAAAGAATACGTAGCTTTTAATTAGTTATTGAGGTGTTGATCAAGTAAACGTTGGATTTGAATTGCTAAAATGTAACGCTACTCATTTAGCCCACACTAATTAGGGATGCAAATGGATCTGGAATGGTGGAGCCCCTCTGGATTCATTGAAGGAGACAATAAGTAAGAGCTAAAGTAAATAATAATAATAATAATAATAATAATAATAATAATAATAATGATTTATTTAAAATTCATCTCATTTTAAAAAATAAAGCAGAAGGTAAGTGAAGACTGAAGACTAAAATTAAAATAAAATCAATTTATTCAGAATTTATTCTAATCAGTCAAGAAAATAGAGCAAGTAATATATAATCCCAACCTCTTGATCTGTCTTGATTGCATTCCTAACGTTACTTTATCCTACCATTTTAATCTTTGTGACAATTTATATTAAAAAATATATATATTTTTTAAAAAAACTCAACTCAACCTTTAGTATTTAATTAGTTAGAAAATAACAATCATATATACCCCATATTTAATAATTTTACCCCTCATACAATTTAATATATATATATATATATATATATATATATATATATATATATATATATATATATTGTGACGCCCCCAATAATTTCATATCGGATGTGGATGAAATTGTGATTGGGTTTATATGAGATATGGACACTAGTAATAATAACTGGGCTTAAGCATTTTGGGCTGTGGTTTGGGCCCAATGAGTTATTATTACTAGTGGACTGGGTCGTTACATTTGGTATCAGAGCCAATAACCAGCCGGAAGTGTGTGATGAGTCTCGGCTGAGTCTGGGTCCAGATGACAGGGCTAGCGAGACAAGTCTCACATCGCCTGGTAATCCTAGGATGCTGTGTGTGTGTTTGGGCTGATGAGTCTCGGCTGAGTCTGGGTCCAGATGACAGGGCTAACGAGACAAGTCTCACATCGCCTGGTAATTTTAGGATGTTGTGTGTGTGTTTGGACTGACGAGGACGTCAGGCCTAAACGGAGGAGTATGTGACGCTCCCAATAATCCCACATCGGATGTGGATAGAATTGTGATTGGATTTATATGAGACATAGAGAATAGTAATAATAATTGGGTTTAAGTATTTTGAACTGTGGTTTGGATCCATATATATATATATAAATATAATTTAATTATTAAGAATAGTACCCTTTCAATTAGTAGGGTGTCAGATTTCATATAATTTATAGATATACAAATAACATGGCTCTTCAATTATACGTCAATCCAAAGCCTCACTTACTAATTGACTTTTAAAATTATAACATATTGACACTTGTAACTAGATAAATCTGATTAAATTCATTTAATAAATAATAACCAACCATATATTATTGATAAATGCTTGTATCAACATACGTGTTGTTAACGTTGTTAAGGATTTATTAGATAACATACTTAGTCAATGTTGAAAGGTTTAATTAGATATAAAACTAAAATTCAAAGATGCCCCATAAAATTATAAGTACGTGAGTGTCAATAATTTTTTTAAACAGACTGTCTCTAGCATAAGTGGCTAAAAATTTGAAAATTAAAATTTAAAATTTAAAATTTGAATTCCGACTTCTCAAGAAGAAGGTGTTTTATTGCGAACAGTTGGGATAACAACACAAAATTAAAATTTTGAAAGAAATGTTCTTCCTCGATCCCAACCAACACTTTTAATTAAAAAAAAAAATGAAGAAAAAAAATCCAAATTATCTGAACCTCTACAGCTGCAGGGGTTTCCTCCAATTTTATCACAAAATGGGGCTTATTGCCATCACAAGAGCCGCTTAAAATTTATTAAGTGATGTGGTAACTATGATCATCATATATCTGATCCAAAAACAAAAAAAAACAAGATCATGCGTTGATGCACAAATTAGAGAGCTCTCATTTAACCAGTTTCCAACATGAATATATTTAATTTTTTCTTGAGTAATTCTCTTATACACCAATTTAATTCTCTCCGTTAATTTGCTGCAGTGAATGGAGATCTTACTTTTTATTTTTAAAACTAAATAGTTTTGTTAAAAAACAAAAATTATTAAATTTATAAATTTTTTTATCAAATTTAATAATTTTAAGCAAAATAAATTAGAATAATTGACAATCAATAGAGTTGTTAAACTTTATAAAATTTTAACTAATATAACAAGAATAATTCAATTTCAAAAATTCAAACTAACATATCTAATAAAACCATCAATATTTAAATTAGATTTACTTTAATATTGAATTAACAATTTGAATTTAAAATTTGTTATTCATTTAAAATTTAATTTAGACTATTATAATAGTAACGTTTAAACTCGAGTTAAATTTAATTTTGAATTTGGAGGGTCAGTTACTTACCTACTTAGCCACTAACTAATTTTGGTAAGCAATAAAATTAAATAAGAAAATAAAAATTTATTGGAAACTATTAAATTTGGTATTTGTATAGCATGTATTTTTCTAACATTATCCTTATAATTGATTTTAATTGATAACGTATTGATGAGTAAGTTACTAATAATTAAAAAATAATTATATTTTTTAGGCTAAATTACAGAAAACCCCCCTCTTATATTCCGCTTTTCCACTTTGCCCCCCTGTCTTTTAAAAGTCGACAATCTGCCCCCTCGAAATTACCGAAATGTGCAGTTACCCCCCTGCCGTCACAAGTCCGTGAGTGTGCCGTCAGTTTTTTTGAAAATACAATTAAAAATACCCAAAATACCCTCGAGAAAAAAAAAAGGGAGAGACTTTCCGAGAGAGAAAAAAAAAAAACTTTGAAAAGAAAAAAAGAAATTAAAAAAAAAAAAAAAAAAGAAAGAGGGAGAGACATCGGAGGAAAAAAAAAAAAAAAAAAAAAAAAAAATCAGAGGGAGAGCCCTCTTCGTCGTCGTCCACCACCTCCTCCGGATCGGGTCGCACGCGGTTGAGCCCGCGCCCGCTTCGCCGCCGCCGTCGTCAACGTCGTCTCCTCCGGATCGGGTCACACGCGGCAGAGCTCATCGCCCGCGTCGCCGCCGCCGTCGTCGTCGTCGTCGTCCTCCGGATCGGGTAGCCCGCGCTCGCTTCGCCGCCGTCGTCGCTGAAGCGCTCATCGCCCGAGCCCTCTTCGTCGTCCTCCGCCTCCTCCTAATAACAACTTTTCACATTTTATAAGCAAATAAGAAGTTCAAATCAGATGCAAATAAACAAATGCATAAAAAAAATAAAAAATAATAAAAATACTGTAAATGATATTAAAAGCAGCAATTAGGCAAAATAGCTCGAATCATCCACTAAAATGAGAAATCATCACAACTAGCACCGATTCCATTTATTTTCAGAATCACGAATCAACGATTTGAGTTAATAAGAAAAAGGGAATTAAATCAAACCATTGCTGATCTGGTGAGCGGTGTCATCGGAGACCCCGACCCCATCGGTCTCCTCCCACTGCGGCTTCCTCTTTCCATCCCCGACCTCGATCGCGGTCGCCATGGCGTCCTCCTCCACCACCTCGTCTCCTCCTCCCTTCTCCCGCAGCAGCGGCGCCTTCTCTGATCCCTCCTCGGCGCGAGCTCGAAAGGAGAAGAAGCAAAAGAAAGTGGAAGAAGAAGAAGAAGAGGAGGACGACGCCTCCTTCTCCTCCTCATCCTCCTCCTCCAGCGTGGCCACCCAACGCCCTCTCGTTTTCTCTCTCTCTCTCTCTCTCTCTCTCTCTCTCTCTCTCTCCCTGATATAAGGTAAGGGTATAATGGTCATTTTACCCTCTATGTTAACGGCGTTGCTCCCTAAAAACATTTCGGTAATTTCGAGGGGGCAGATTGTTGACTTTTAAAAGACAGGGGGGTAAACTGGAAAAGCGGAATATTAGGGGGGGGTTTTCTGTAATTTAGCCAATTTTTTAATAAAAAAAAAAGAGTAGATTTAAATAAGTCAGTGTACGCATTAATTTCTCTTTTGCCTTACATAATATACATCGCATATATGCGTATACCATCCACATTTGAATAATAAAGCTCGATATTGGTACACCACCACACGGGCCAAAACGCGTTCGTTGCTATTCGATCAACGAGGGAATTCTCTGTGTATTCGTATGCTTCTCATGTACGGCGCATTTAAAATTCTATTTCAGAAACTTTGAAATTAGAATTTAGTTTATTTGATACAAATATGCTTGTTGATAGTTTGAGTTTTTGAAATATGCTGACTATTTCATATAATTTAATATGGTATAAACTCTTAGCATTACTAAGATGTGTTTCGAATTTTTTTTTTTTTTAAGAACAAGGTAGCATGCTGCCTACCTCTTCATTTATTTGAAAAATGAGTTGGTCTACAACGTGAGACAACCAGACCTCAGGAAGGAAATTAAAAATAAAATAAAAAAAAAAAAAAAAAACCCTCGAGACAAGGAGGATTCCACAGCATCCTAAGACACCGGATTTCCAAAATCAAGTAACCCGAAGATTTTTTCAAGTTCTCAAAAGTCCGCTTATTCCTCTCCAACCAAATGGCCCACCACGCAGTGCCTAAGGTAGATAGCTCCCTTTCCCTAAGGGCTCCCCATTTTTGCCGGCTATAGTCCCATAGGCCTCCCGTCGAAAGATACCTTAGGACCCGCCAATTTGTTCGGCAAAAAACCCTGCAGTACAAGTCTGGTAAACTGGCATCCCAAGAAAAGATGATCTACAGTCTCTAGCTCGTCCAGGCAAAGCCCGCAGCTCCCCTTTTTGCTCCAACCCCTTTTGAATAGGTTATTTTTAATGAAAACTTTCCCTTTAAGCATTAGCCAGACAAAAATCTTGACTTTCAAGGGAGCTCTAATCGCCCACAGCTCTACGAAGCTCCTATCTGAAACCCTACCGTTCTGTAGGAAGTTATATAGAGATTTGACGAAAAATCTTTCTGACCTCGTCCATCGCTATTTCACTTCATCCTTTCCATTGGTGAGTGAAATCACGGAAAGCCTCTCCTTTAGTTGCATAGCCAAATCTCTATCAAGCGAAGAGCTCAGCGCAAAAGCTGCCAGAATCCTGCGCCACCTCCATCTACTCCTGCCCCAGCAATCCTTCACTTGACAGTTCTTACTCCTAACATTATGAAAGATGCGGGGGTAAGGAGTACGGAGGGAAGCCTGGCTACACCAGATGTCGGACCAAAACCAGACTTTATGTCCATCCCCTATCGAATAGGACACACCACTCTTAAAGATCTCCCTGGTGGAAAAGACGCTTTGCCGCCACTGCGACTAGGGTCTAAAAGAAACACCCTCTTTAAGTGCTTTCTTCCTGGTGTAGTACAGTCCCTCAATGATAGGGCCCCACAGGTGATCCTTGTCCGAGAAGAATCACCACCATCATTTAGCTAGAAGAGCAGTGTTCATATTCTCTAAGTCAAGTACCCCTAATCCCCCCTCCTTAGTGCTCCTGCAAACTTCCTTCCACCGCACAAGACAATGCCTCCCCAAGCTAGATGTTGTACCTTTCCAAAAGAAAGCCGTTCGTAGCACTTCGAAGCGTTTAACAATCCATTTGGGCGCTTTAAACATCGAGAGGTAGTAGAGCGGTAGGTTTGATAGTACCGCGTTAATCAGAACTAACCTACCCCGCCGCGACAGGAGCTTAGCTTGCCAACCTTCGATCCGCTTCTCAAATTTGCTAATCACGGGCAACTAGTCCTCCTTACGTATAGTTGTCTGTCTGTAAGGGGGAGACCCAGGTAATGTATCGGGAGGGAACCTAGACTACATCCCAGAATCGCAGCTAGTCTCTCACCTAGAAGGTCCTTTGATCCCATATAAAATAACTCAGTCTTACCGTTATTGATCTTCATGCTCGATGCCTACTTAAAAATTTGCCACACCAAGAGGAGGTTTCTAACCTGTCTATTCTTAGCTTCATAGAAGAAGATTATATCATCCGCGAACTGGATAATGACTACCTTTGCCTCCTTAGTAGGCCCAATACCCTTCAATAGCTCATTTTGCACAGCCCTACCCATCATTCGAGCCATACCTTCTGCCACCAATAGGATGAGAAAGGGGGAAAGTGGGTCTCCCTGCCGTAGTCCCCTTTTAGTCTTAATCCAGTTGGTTGGGACTCCATTGACTAGCATAACTACTTTACCATTAACGGTACATTGCTTAATCCACCCACACCATTTATCATCCGCCCCCAACCATAATAGAAACTTTTCTAGGAAGTCCCATCTCACCCTGTCGTATGCTTTCTCGAAATCAACTTTAACCCCTACCGCTTCCACTCCTGTTTTAGAGCACCAACTGACAAGCTCATTAGCAGTTACAAAGGAGTCCATGATAGATCTGTCTTTAAGGAAGGCTGCCTGATTGGAGAAGATAATATTGTCTTTTAAGACACCTTCAAATCTATTCCCAAAACTTTAGATAAGATCTTCTGAACGCCATTCATGAGGCTAATAGATATGAAGTTGCTAGCCGAACTTGCCCCTTCTTTCTTGGGGACAAGGCAAATGAAGGAATAATCCATAGAACCCGAGTTCAACGATCCGTCGAAAAGATCTTGGAAGATGTTAAGTAGATCCCATTTTATCACCTCCCAAAATTTTTGATAAAATCGTAAGTTACAGTCATCCGGCCCAGGGGCTTTATCACAGCCGAGTTGAAAGGTAGCCTTAATGATTTCTTCTAGTGAGAAAGCAACTGTTAGCTCTTCAGAGCATAGGCTAGGTGTAGACCTAAATAGTTTACTCCAATTCTCCACCGACAAACTTAAGGGCTCACTCGGGGCGTACAACGCTTTGAATTGCCTGAAGAAATATCCTTTTTTTTTCTCCTCTCTAAGTAAAATCCTTCCATCATCGATCACCTCACAAATGGCATTTCCATGTCTCGTACTGTTTGCAATAGCGTGAAAAATTTTTGTATTGCCATCCCCCCTCTTAAGCCACTACTGCCTAGTCCGAGATTTTTAGAATACTTCCTCGTCAACTACCACACCTTTTAGGCGAAGCTTAATTAAGATGCGCCTGTTTCTCTAGTTGTTGAGGGGTCAGGTTATGTTGCTCTTCCAAAATGTCTAACAGCTGTATCTCCTCTGCTAGAGCTTTCTTGGCCCGCAAGATGCTATAGAAGCTCATGGAGTACAATTCTTTGATTTTCCTTCGGCAGTGTCTAAATTTGGCAACAAAGGTGAGAACGTTAGAACCTCTTGGAGCCACCTCCTTCCACCAAATCAGCAATCTACTGCAAAAATCCTCGCAAGAAAGCCAGACCTCTTCAAATCTGATGGAGACAAAGAATAAATTTTTTACAGTAGATTGTCGGTTTGGTGGAACCGGGTAGATTGCCGGTCTGATGGAGACAAATAATAAGGATACACTGCCACAAGCAATAATTTCTTGGGATCGATGGAGACAAATTATAAATTTTTATTGAGTTGAAGACCTGGACAAACCTGTCTTATATCATTGAATGTTTCTTTGCTCCGTATCCAATAGTTTTAACACCCTATAAATTCGCCATTTGTGTTTGTTTCTCCACTCCATCCTCGTACTACAACACCACACAGACACTCTCTCTCTAGTTCTCTCTCTTATACACATATTTGGAGACACTAATAACCCTTAGAAATGAGTTCTAAAGGCTCCAGTTTTCACATTATTGCATGTTTTGCTGCTACTGTTCTATTGCTGCTGCTCTCCACTTTCCATTGTGTAGCACAACTTACACCAAACTATTATGACTATACATGCCCACAAGCTCTCTCGACAATCCACGCCGCCGTTTGCACCGCGATCTCCAAGGAGAGCCGGATGGCAGCCTCGCTCATCCGCCTCCACTTTCACGACTGCTTCGTTCAAGTAAGTAATTAATATTGTATATATTATTGGGAACTGGATAGACTGTCCGTTATGCGCTACCAATACAGATACAGAAAAAATATAAAAAATTAAATACAGAAAGAAGATATCAAAATTTATGTGATTCGAAAATTATTTGCGTTCACAGAGAGAGCGACAGATATGCAATATGCGCTATCAATACAGATGCAGAAAAAATATAAAAAATTAAATACAGAAAGAAGATATCAAAATTTATGTGATTTGAAAATTATTTACATTCACGGATAAAACGACAGATATGTAATATTCCACTATAAGAAGAAACAAAAATATAAGTTTATACCTTATATCTTCTCCACTTAAAAAAAATTAAGAGCTGTAAACTCCGAATATCCCTTATTTCAACAAAAATTTTAAAAAGTAATTTGAAAAGAATTTTTTATAAAATCGTAATTAAGAAGATCAAGTTATATAAGTACATAAAAAATCTGAACAAAACTTTAATGTTATTATTTTGAAGAATTCAAACCGCTCAGACAAGTAATCGAGAATCTCTACTTCGCTGCGCCGACTTCAATCATGACGTCGCAAGCGAGGCCGAGCACTTTCTCTTGTTGTTGTTGTGCGTCCTCAATCGGGCCATAACACTAATTAATTTTGGCCACCCTTCATGTGTGCTATAGGTCAGCCTAATCCTACTCCATACGGAAATATACCTCCACTAGGTTTAGTCTCATATAGGCATAGCTTTTATAATTCAAAATCAACATTGACTCGAGTCTTGTACGGATATTAGGGTATATATAAGTATACATTCTTTTAAAGGTATATATTTTATACCTCACTTTATTCTGAAGTGGGATAAATTTTACTCAATTCTGAAGTGGATAAATTTTACTCATCACTCGATATGACGAATAAAATAATATCCATCTCAAAATAAAATGTGATATAGGATATACACCTCTAAAGAAGTGTACACCTAATATCCCTCCGGATATTAGGGATATTAAGCCTAGTCCAACTATGACCCACTAATAGGAGTCAATCTAATATACTATATATATAATTATTTTATGGATCCCAATATTCCATGCATAATAATTAAAAGGAATATATTCTTAATATATATATATATATATATATATACTTCACCACTCTGCCTCATCATATCGCCCTTTTTCTTTAAGAATCCTAGATACTAGCGGTAATGCAAATTAGTCAAGTCTAGATAATGCTTAAACTTATTCGCTGGTAATTTTTTACCTTAACGACTCCAGCTAAAATATTGACAGAATAATCAATAAAGTCAAGAGTACAAAAAGGTACATAAAATTCAACCTAAAATCCGAAATATGTCTCATATTCATTAATGTTCTCACCACACCATCAAATATTTTTATTTTTACCGTTCTATACTGACCATTTTGCAACTAGTGTGATTACCCATCATAACACTATCACCTTTTCAAGACTTATAAATATCAAAAAAATAATATCTGAAGTCATATGATAAGAACAATTCGAATCCAATATCCAACTACTAAAAGATTCTGAACATGTAGAAATCGTCAAAACATTTTAACTAGTATCGCTGGTTACATTCGTCGTATTTACAGAAAAATCCAGTTTTCGCAGCCAAGTCTTCCTCTTCTCGCAGTTCTCTTTCACGTGGCCCTTTTTATTGCAAAAGTATCACTTCATTTCTTCAATTTTGACTTAAAACGAGATCTTCTTTTACCTAAATAACGTTCACTATATCGTTTCCTTCCTCCACCTATATTATTTACGATCAAATCAGCACTGATTTCTTTGATACTCGCCTGCAACCTTATCTCCTCATATAGAAGAGTTGATGTAATATCTTCTATCTTTAGAGTTTACTTTCCGTAGAATATGTTGATCATAAGATGATTATAAGACAACGAAAGTGATGTGAAAAATTTTAATACTTTATCATTCTCGTCAATCTTGACATTAATGTTGAGCAAATTTGCAATAATCTTATTAGAGGTATTTAAGCATTTCGTTATTGCCATATATTTTTTCATGCGTAGCCTATATAATTTTTGTTCAGTAATAGCACATTTAAAAAGTTTTTTGTCATATACAATTTCTCTAGTTTGTTTCACTATCACATACTGACTATAGTTTCTTCATATATTATATTGTAGATCATCTCATCTGTCAGATATAATATAATTTTATTATCCGTCCGCATATTAATTTCATCTCAATCTTCGTCATTCATCGATTTCAATGTTTTTGATTTTTCGAATAACACCTTATAAAAGTTCTGTTATATGATAAGAGCTTTCACTTTTCTTTTTTTTTTGTCAGAGATCAAAATTTCTTTTACCGTCAAATTTCTACATTTCAAATTTAGACGATGGAAATTTTCGAGATCTCTATTGCAGCGCTAACCTTATACTCTAATATCATTTGTTGGGAATTAGATGGATAGTTTGTTATGCGCTACTACTATATATGCACAAAAAATAATACAGATAAAGCTCCCATAATTAAAGTCAATATTGAATTGAAGTATATCAACCGTTCCTAGTGCAAGTGGCAAAGGGCTTGGTGGTTGATATCCGAGACTCGAATTCGAAGCCTAGTTGCTTCATATTTCTAGCTATTTTTATTTAAAAAATAAACAAAGCGGGTAGCATGCTACCTTTCTCTCAAAAAAAAAATATTGAAATGAACTATTACTGGGATACCAAGTCTAGACCAACCATGTCTCCGCCAATAAAAATCAACTTAATATTCTATCTAAATTTTTTACAGAGTCAATATATAAAACTCAACTTGATATTCTATCTAATTATTTTACAGAGCCAATGCATAATAATAAAAGAAGGCATATTCTTAACCTATGTTATTTTAGAAAAAAAAAAAAAAAAAAAAGTTGATTGATGAGTTCAAAATGATGCGAGTGTGACTGTGCGGTTTAAGGGATGCGATGCGTCGATTTTGCTGGATGATTCTCCGAACATTGTGAGCGAGCAGAATGCGCTCCCAAATTTCAAGTCGGCGAGGGGCTTTGCAGTGATCGACAGTGCGAAGTCTGCGGTGGAGAAGGTGTGCCCGGGGGTCGTGTCGTGTGCGGACATCCTCGCAGTTGCCGCACGAGACTCTTCTGAATATGTAAGAGCTACCTAGCATGCATTATTCATAAATTAGTACATGTTCAATCACCGAACTAGAAATTCTATAAAAGTATAATTTAAGAAAGGTTGTTAAAAAATGCAGCATCTTACAAAAGCTAAGAGTGGAAGCTCAAAATTTTCACTTGTGCATGCTTTGTTTGAATCTCAAAGATTCATTTTAAGTTTATAGTACTCTAGAGCTTAAAGCTCTCAAGTTTTCGTTTGACGGATATTTTCGCAACCAATAAAGCTAATTTAAAAAAAAGTTAGGTCACAAAGATTGTAAAATCACAGTGCGCTTACTTATAATCACAAACTTAATATGATCATTCACACGTAAATGTTGTAACAGGTCGGCGGTCCGACATGGACGGTTAAGCTAGGAAGACGAGACTCAACGACGGCCAACAAAGACTTGGCTAAGGCCAACCTCCCGAAGTTTTCCTACGACCTCGACGCCATCGTCTCCGCCTTCGCTCGACAGGGCCTAAGCGTCATAGACATGGTTGCCCTCTCAGGTACTTAACTAATTTTTTTTTTTTTTTTTTTTTGAAAACAAGGTAGAATGCTACCGCTTCATTCATTTGAACAATAAATTTGGCTACAAACTGAGACAGGTGGTCTCAACCCGCTAACGAAAATAAAAAACGAAAAAAAAAACACCATCAAGGCACGCAGAAGGAATCCCAAAACCTCCTCAGCATTCTGATTTCATCCAACAAAAATCACGCCGTCAACTTCTTTGACTCGAAAATTCTTCTATTCCTTTCTAACCAAGTAACCCACCAGTGGCAGCGACCGTCGCTAGTTCGTACTTAACTAATTTCTAATTACCCTAAAGTTAATCAATCTCTACTAATTAATTAATGATTAATAATTAATTAACAAAATCAAATCTATTAATTGCAGGTGCCCACACTATAGGCCTAGCACAATGTTGGACGTTCCGTGACCGCATCTACAATGAGACCGACATCGACCCGGGGTTCGCGAGCACACGGCGTAGGCGGTGCCCGTCCGCGGGCGGCGACACAAACTCGCCCCGCTCGATTTGGTGACGCGGAATTCGTTCGACAACAACTACTACAAGAATCTACTGCAGCAGAAGGGGCTCCTGCACTCGGACCAGGTTCTGTTCAACGGAGGCGCGACCGACGACATTGTGAGAGTTTACAGCGAGAACCAGACCGCGTTTTACGCCGACTTCGCGGCGGCGATGGTGAGGATGGGGGACATTAGTCCTTTGACGGGCGCAGCCGGGGAGATTAGAAAGATCTGCAGATTAGTTAACTAAGTACTAATGATCATGTATGAGAATTTTTTTTTTTTTTTTTTTTTTTTTTTTTTTTATGCAGCTCTTTGTAAGACTTTTTCTTGAAATAGTTTTATGTAGTTTTTTTTATAAAATATATTAAATAGCGTGCTATTGTTAATTTACTATTTAATTTTTAATAAAATATAATTAAAATATCAATTCTGCTATCACTAATTTGTCTTTCTAATTAAAAACACCGACTATTAAAATCATACATAAATATCTTCCCACAGAGTTTTTGATGATCATCTTCTTTCTTTATAAAATCTAACCCAATCTGTGGTTGTTATAATATTTTCTCTATTTCTTCGCTCTCTCATTTTCTTCTTTAAAGTGATCATTTTTTTCTCTAAAAAGATAAATTTATTTTATTTATTAACTAAAGTTAAATATTTTATCTATAATTAACTATATTTTTTAACGAATATTATAGCATATTTGAAACCGTTAGTATTTTTAAAAAATAAATTTGATAACTTAAACTTTGTTGGGATATCTGTAATTTAATATATTTATAGAAAATTGTATAAATTTTTTTATATACAATTATATGTTTGTATTTTTTTTTTTAACAATTATTTGTTTGCATTAACATGAATTCTTTTGAATTTGTGAATGGCGTGTGCCCAGGTGGGAGGGTGGGAATTCATATTCATTAATTAATGTGTAATTGATACTGTTCTCTTCTTTAAAATCATATTCAATTAATAATTAATGGGATAATATCTTCATTAATTAATGTGTAATGTTGATGTGTTTATAACAAATTTGTTCCTCCTCTGTCTCTCTTGTAACATTAAATTTTTTACATAAGATTATTGGGAGTTTGATTACTATATTATCGATAGCACTAAACATTTGGTGTTATTAATTTTTAAGCTGTTAGATCTATTATTTTATCATTTTCAACTATTAAATCATACTATTCTTCCAACCACCTACTAAATCGTAGGAAATTATTATTATCATAACTACACATTGCTTAATCCAAAAACTAAAAACCTAATATCTCTAATAACGTAATGCTATCGATAGTATAGTATCTTGTTTATATTATTGGATAAACTAAATATGAAAATATTATATATACAGAGAATCTAATTTCAACAAATAAATTTTTTAATTAATTTTGGTGATCCAGATCCATCATGAACTAGTTCAATATTGGTGATTTTAATTAATAGCTTCTTTTTTTTTTCTTTTAATTTGTGGTTGATGGGGAGGGCACGTTTGTTTGGAGAAGAGATGGGTGATCAACTCAAATTGGATTTGAATTGCTCAAATGTAACGTGTTTTCATAACGATCACATAGCCTAAAATTGTATCCCATAATTTGATGTTGACTAATACTTATTTATCTCACCTCAATTAAGATGCAAATGGATCCCGAAGGGACACGGTAAGTAAGACTCATAAAAAAAAAAAAAAAAAAAAACTAAAAATGCAGAGAGAATTTTCTTTTTTTGATTTGTTTTGATTTACTTAAAATTTATAAAAAATTTACTCCAATATTATCTAGCTCAAATGAAACAGTAAAATCTTGTTTGGTTTGAGAATTAAAGGGAATTTTTCCTTTAATCCTCAAACAAGTTCCCCCGTGGATCTCTACATGTTTTTTTTTTTAAAAAAAATAAAAAATTTTAAAATTTTAAAATATTTAAATTTATAAAATTTAAAATTTTAAAAAATATTATAAATTTTAAAATTTTTTAATACATTTTTTTATACACAGTAAAGTATAATATTTAATAATTTTTTTAATAAATATTTTAAATTAAATATTTAAAATTATACAAGTAAATTTTTATTTATTTTAAAAAATTTTATGGTTAAAAATAATTTCGTCATTTCATATCATTACTATTCTCTATATCTTTTATTTTTTATTATCGTATCAAATATATTTTTACAATGATTTCAACTAGTTTTCATATTTATACTTATTCCCAATATAACTAGATTTCTTTTATTTCACAACCAAACAAAATCTAAGCGGGCTATAAAAAAAATAGAACGGGAGATAAAACCTTTCTATCCCTCATATCCGTCTCATTTGCATTTAGGTAAGTTTATAATTTTTTATCTTAATATTTTAATTTTTATAATAATTTATCTTAAAAATATATTATTTTAAAAAAATTCAACCAATAGTATTAAATGTGATCGAAGTTAGCTAGAAAATTGGATCATATTGAGTTAAAAAATAATAACCATATAACATTTGATTAATATTTGTATCAACATAAGTGTTGCTAAGGTTGTTCAGAATTATTATTATTATTATTATTTTTTTGGGAGAGAAAGGTAGCAAGTTATCCGCTTCATTCAACTAGAAACTGAATTCAACAACAAGCCTAAGAGAACGAGGGCCTCTTGAAAAAAAAAAAAAAAAAAAAAAAAAAAAAAACTCTAATTCTGATTCTCCACCCCTAACTAAAGCGCCACTTCACTTTTGACCCAACGAACCGCGTAGCGAGAATCCGTGTTAACCTGTTGAAAAATATTATTCTACAGATCACCCACCAGTTCGCAACCAGGTAGATAAGGGTCCTGTCCACGTCTGAACCTCTCTCCCCACCCGTCTGACTCTTCCATATCCGTCGAACGTTGTTCCCTAATGCCTGGATATCAGTCGCTCTATCGCCCATCCCGAACAGGAACCGAACGTACACGCACCCGGTAAAAATATGGTCCGCCGTCTCCATACCGTACCAATCCCTTCTTAGATTGTTACCGCACCACACAAAATTTCTTAAATAACGTACATAGAAGTGAGGCCTTGGGCCTGGCACGGCACAGCTTGTGCCGTGCCAGCTGAGCCAGCATGGCCTAAGTGGGTTTTAGCTCTTGGGCTCGCCAGCCCTTCTCCCCAATCTCTCCTAATAAGATTTGCCACTGCAGATTTCGGGAGGAGTGGTTTTGATTCAATGGATTAAATAATATTAATTTATTAGATTATAATTTTTTTTAAAATTTATTTTTTTTAAAAAAAAAATTATAAATATTTTTTTAAAAAATAAATATTTATTATTTTATAGTTATTTTTAAAATTTTAATTTGTTTATCAAAATATAAATTTAAATAAAAATAATATATAATTTATATTAAAAATTTTGATAAATATAAGGTCGTCCCCTAGCCTGGTTGGATACAGCTGGAAATAGGTTGTTCATCTCTTCTAGATTCCTACTTAGTATCCTTCCCTCGTAATAACAAAGTAAAAGTAAAGTGAAAACCCCCCATCCGTTTATTTATTCCGCTACGACCCCCCTCGAGCAAACTTATTCTCATCTTTATTCTCGCATTTTATTCTATTTATTTCAACTCCCCATCCCCCACTCTATCACCGTCGACCCTCTCTCTCGCCCTCGCGCCCCTCCGGCGATGGCGATCCTAAATCGCTTGATGCGAGGCGGCGCCGCTGCCTCCGCCGCGGCGGCTGCGGCGGCGGCGGCGGCGGCGCGGAGGTTTGCGGCGGCGGCGGAATCCGAGGTAGGCGCCGGGTTCGTGGCGAGCGTGGGGCGCGAGGGAGAGGCGGCGGAGAGGAGGACGACGACGGATCCGGGGAGCCGGAACGTGCAGTGGGTGTTCCTGGGGTGCCCCGGCGTGGGGAAGGGCACCTACGCGAGCCGCCTCTCCCACCTCCTCGGCGCCCCCCACATCGCCACGGGCGACCTCGTCCGCGAGGAGCTCGCCTCCTCCGGACCCCTCGCCAAAGAGGTAAACGATCGTAGTAATCCCCCGATCTGGTTTTGATCCATAAGGTGCTCCGTAGGGTTTTCTTGTTTGATGTGTTCTTGATCCATAAGGTCCTCCGTAGAGTTTTCTTGTTTGATGTCTTTTTGATCCATAAGGTGCTCCTTAGGGTTTTCTTGTTTGGCGTGATCTGGTTTTGATCCATAAGGTGCTCCTTAGGGTATTTTTGTTTGATGTGTTTTTGATCCATAAGGTGCTCATTAGGGTTTTCTTGTTTGATGTGTTTTTGATCCATAAGGTCCTCCTTAGGGTTTTCTTGTTTGATGTGATCTGGTTTTGATCCGTAAGGTGCTCCTTAGGGTTTTCTTGTTTGATGTGGTTTTGATCCGTAAGGTTCTCCTTAGGGTTTTCTTGTTTGATGTGATCTGGTTTTGATCCATAAGGTGCTCCTTAGGGTTTTCTTGTTTGATGAGATTAAGGGGATTCCTTGATCTGTTTTCTAAATTACTGTATAATTAGGCGCGTGGAGGCTAGTTTGGATGAGTAGGTATTTAGATTCAGGAACTAAGGGTTAGAGATTCATTATATTGATCCTGCAGAAACCATTACAATGAAATGGAAAGAGATTAGGGTTTTCTTTTGCATATATCTGGTAGAGAATTAAAGTTAACAAGCAGGATTTTCTTACAGAATAAGCAGGATTTGCATATATCAGGTTTGTTAGGTGTCTTTTCTTGGACCTGAATGTAAGTTGGTATTGTTGGTGTGTTAATAAAGTGCTTCTCCTAATACCTGAATGCAAGTTTCTCCGATCTTGAAGATGTTACAGTAAATTTTCGCTTCTGATGTGCTTTGAAGGTACTGATTTTGATATATGCTAATTCATTTCATACTTTGTACTTTAGCTGGCTGAGATTGTGAATCAAGGCAAGTTGGTATCAGATGAGATCATCATTAGCTTATTGTCGAAGCGTCTTGAAGATGGAGAAGCTAAGGGTGAATCAGGATTCATTCTTGATGGATTTCCACGAACGATAAGACAAGCGGTGAGCTAAGCTATGCTGACTGATTGTAAGTATACATAGCAATATTTACTTCTTGTCTCATTTTTAGCTTGGTATTCTATCTGTTTTCATTATATGATGTCTTCAAGATAAGTCACCCCCCCTGATTTTGTGCGTGACTGTCCTGATGTCATCATACTCGTTGCTGTCTATTAATGCAGGAGTCTGTTTTATAGAGTGTGTTACTTTTGTTCATTATTACCAGCCATTGACTAGCAATATCATCACAATACTTTGTTTCCATGATGTTTTTGTTTGCAATTTTCTGAGTCTTTATTCACTGTATTAAAATTAACATTGTATGAAGAGTAAAAATTTATTCATAGGCGCCAGCGGCTGGCAAACGTATAATACCTTCCAAGTTTATTTCATATGTTTCAAAATTACACCTGTTTGCACTTTCCCTAGAAAAAGATAGTTCTCTTTCTCTTTTTTTTCCTTTTTATTGTTTTTTGTTTTTTTTATTTTTATTGAGAGAGAATGGTAGCATGCTAGCTGAGGTTAATGTGAAGGAACTAGATTTCAAACTTGAGTCCTTAGATGCCAACCGTTAAGCCCTTGGCCATTTGTGCTAGGTACTGTTGGCAGAAAAAAGAGAGTTTTTCTTAAAAAAAAAGGGGGGGTATCTACCTATTTTCTTGAATTCTGTTTGAGGTAAAACACTCCTCTTAACAAATAGCAAGAGCTACAGCTGTCTTTTGAATGCATAATAATTGGGTGAATTGTAAATAATTTTGCATTAAATGATGAAAAATGAGATGGAAGTATAAGAACACTCAATATTACATTGAATATGAGGGATGTACAACAGTTAAATACTTTGAGAAGATGAATCCCATTTTTGAGCTATTAATTGCACAACTTACAATCTGTAACCTGAATTTTGTTTCCTATTTTTACCATGAATGGTTCAACTTTGATTCTCTGGAAACAATCTGTTCCCTAAGAAAATATAGTTTGCTTGTCCATTGAGATGCTTATTTGCAGCTGCTCAAGTTTTAAATTTACTGCATAAAAAATATTCTACTCATTCCAATTCCAACTCTTGGTGTCTGATTTGTTAGGAAATACTGGAAAGAGTGACTGACATCGATCTGGTGGTCAACCTTAAGCTTCGAGAAGATGTGTTGCTCACCAAGTGCCTGGGGAGAAGGATTTGCAGTCAGTGCGGAGGGAACTTCAATGTGGCCTCCGTCGACATCAAGGGCGAGAATGGGAGGCCAGGAATATACATGGCTCCGCTTCTACCTCCTCCACAATGTGCATCAAAGCTCATTACTCGATCAGATGACACGGAAGAAGTGGTGAAGGAACGATTACGTGTGTATCATGATTTGGTACGTTCCAGATTCTTATGTTGTCCTTCCTGCAATATTAGCTCACATTTTTTTACAGAGACAAATTTTGAAATGAATAGGACAATTTTGAAAACTAAAGATAAATTAGATATTTTCGAAAGTTTCGAGGGTTAGATTAGAATGGCCAAACAGTTGGTGATTCTACTTTTGTGACTAGCATTCTGGGATACTAGTCGTCAATCTGAAAATTAGAATGGCTAACCAGATGGTGATTCTACTTTGGGAACAACCTGCCTTTTGTTGGTATCGAACAATACTTTTCATCAAATTGGATGACGACTTTCTTAGTAGCAGCAGTATTGAATAGAGATAGTTAGAAGCCAGGTATTGATGGCAAAATACCTCACAATTTTTCTGAAAGAAAAAACCATAGCACGGTTCCTTTCACCTCCATTTGTTGGGAGTATTCTCCTTTGGAGGTGTATCTTTTTCATTTTTGATACTTGTACATCATATTACCGATACTTGATGTGGTTTGTTCTATACTTCTAGTGCTTTGACTTTCACTTTCTCATGTTTTATTTATTTCGCAAGTTTCGAGCAATTGAATTATTTCTAGTATTTTCTTGTAATATATTGAATATTTAGAAGGTACTTAAACCAACATGTACAAATCTCCGATATATTCGTTCTCAGGAGCAAAAAAATCTTTCTCTTTTTTCTTTTCTTTTCTTTTTCTGCAGACCAAGCCGGTTGAGGAGTTCTACAGAAGACGAGGGAAACTCTTGGAGTTTGAGTTACCCGGGGGCATCCATGAGTCTTGGCCGAAGCTGTTGCAAGCATTGAATCTCGAAGACCCGGATGATAAGCAATCGGCAGCAGCTTAATTGGTATGTGGATATTAGTGGGTATTCGTCCCAGGTGTGTATAATGTACATGAAAGGTTGACTACGCTGCGATTCTTTCAATAAGATCTGAAACTGAGCCCGCCATTTAAAGGAGGGTGGATATTGGAGCAGTCATTCTTGACGTCCAAAATAGGTATTTTTCAATTAGTAAGCATATGTGTGTGTGTGTGTGTGTGTGTGTGTGTCTCTCTCTCTCTCTCTCTCTCTCTCTCTCTCTATATATATATTATAGTGATTTTTTTGGATTTAATAGGTGAAAATATATATTCTTTAGGTATTATCTAAAATGTGGAAATAGGTAAAAGGGCAGACCTAACAGTTAAAATTTTAGTAACACCAAGTTTTGATGAAAAAAAGTTCGATTACTATGTTATAGTATTTTTATTTTTTAGATAATATTATTTTTTTAATTATTCATTAAATTTTCAAAATTTACTATCATCTATTATTATTATTCTAAGTGCACAGTTTTTTATCCAAGAATCAAAAATTTAATAGCACCAACAATACGGTGCTATTAATATTTTCTCTATAGAATTGTATAGTTCTCTATAGAATTGAGAACCTATATTTTTAAAAGTACTAAATTATTGATACTTTTAAATTTTTAATTCTTAAATAAAAAAATTTATTCCGGTGAAATAAGATAATCTAAAAAATAAAATTAATCAAAAAAATAAATTTAATGATAAAAAATTTATAAGTATACAAGTATACTAGTTAAACTCATTCTCTCTCTCTCTCTCTCTCTCTCTCTCTATATATATATATATATATTGAGCTCCTATTCTTATTTGAAGAAAAAATAAAATTAGAAAACTATAAAATTAGTAGTACTTTGGTGCTATCAATAATATTTTAACCTAATTATATATATATTATTATTTTTTTATTAAATATCAAGATTAAATACCAATAAAATATTATTTTATTTATTTTTAAATTAAATTAATATATATTTTGAATTTAAATGGTTATTAGTGATATTTATAAATTAATTTTTCTTTCTAACTTTAATGTCTTTAAATAAGTTTTATAAGTTTTATATATTCTAATTTAGTTTTAATTTTTTTTCCAGCTTTAATTTGTGTTTAAATAAGTTTTATATATTCTACTTTACTTATAATTGAACTTCTTTTAATTCAAATTTTTATTTAACTTTAATTTAAAATTTAATTTTAAGTTACAAATTTCAATGTTAAATTAAAATATGGCCCTTACAATGCTTCTGTATATTTTGTTACTGTTTGCCAATCTTGCATTCCTACTATTAATTGAAGAAAAATATAATTATTATGATGGAATTATACGTCAATAGCATCATTATATATTCTCTATGGGTTTATTTTAAATGGATTCAGTGATTGAACAAATAACAATTTATCATTAGCCTGTTACAAAATAACCATAATACCTTTTGAATAGTTGAAAACATTAAAAAAATATTTTTTAAAAAAAATTTAAATATACAAATTTTAAAGCATAAAAAATTAAAAAAACTGGGCCAGCACGGTGCATGCCATTCAGGCCCGTGCCGAGCCGAAGGTCCGAAAATTCAACTCGGCCCGGCCTGGCCTGAAACAGCAGACGAGTCTGGCAGGGCCGTCCACGAACCCATTTTGGCCCAAAAAGTGTGGGCTACACCAGTTCTGGACGGCCTACACTACATTCCTATCTGAGAGTCGAGAAATGGAACAAAAATGTTATTGAAACTTTTGTTTTAGTATTTTCAGGTGGGGAAATGCTTAGAGAGCAATGCTACATGTACACCGCAAAGGAATGTACACTCACACCTCCATCATCTAAGAGTGAAGGTATGATGAGAAGTCACTTCAGGGGATATGGTGAGTGGTCATTTGAAGTGACTTTTAAAATACACCCCCACCTCCAGATGGATGAAGATATAAAATATACATTCCTTTAAAATGTACTAGCATTTTCCATGGGTTTCCCACTAAAGGACAAATATGGATTATTAATTGATGTGTTGGCAAGCCCATGCGGCACCTGCAACCAATTAGGCGCGAACCAATTAAAAAAACCTTTAAATAATGCATACCAGCACATCAAACATTTCGTAAGGGCGCCATTCTTGTAGACCCGTAGCTGGACTCTTTCAAGTCTAAATCCTACTTGCAGACGAAAGAGAGAGAAACAAAAAAAAAACCTAGCATATTTAACCCTGACTAAATGAAATCACTTTGGCAAGCGGCCAAGTTTTTTTTTTTTTTTTTTTTTGTTATTTAAAAAAAAAAAAAAAAAAAAAAAAAAAAAAAAAAAAAAGAAGAAGAAGAAGAAGAAGAAGAAGAAGAAGAAGAAGAAGAGAGAGTCTCTAAGAAGAGAATATTACCCCGATTCAGTTCTGCAAAGAACTTGCATCCGAAAAATCAGTCGCCCGACTGGTTGGGCTCTGCTGTCCCTCAGGCTCGCTCTGCGGTTTCCCTGCGAAAAATTAGTCTATGAACAACAATGCCTTGGTGTTGAATTACGTAAATAGTTGTGCTCTTAGAAATATTAAGCAACAATGTCAAACATTTATTTACTTTTGAAAGACTAAAATTGCCCTCCTAGTCTCCAAGCTTTTTGGCCAAGTTTTAATTTTAATCCTCAAAACAATAAATTGGTCATTCAACACCACCCCAGGCTTTTAGAAGTAGTCAATTTTTATCCTTCCTAGAGGAAATTGCACGAGTGCATCTGTATATCTTTGTACCACAAACGGACTCTCTATCCACTCGTACTTTCGATTCAGTCATCATCCTAATTTACAAAGAGAAATGGCAGCCGGGAGTAGGTGGTAGAGATCAAAATATGAGAGGAGATTTGAGGTTTGATGGATGGGTGGCATGCAGTTGTACAGATGCAGCAGGTGCAGGCAATCATTTTTCCCCAAATAATAGATGAGGACTAAAGTGGAACAGTTTCAAAAGATTAGTGTATCCAATGTCCTACTTGATTGGATTAAAATGAAACTTGACAAAAAGTTTGGGAACTATTGGTTCAATTCAACCATTTGTAAAAGAAGTACAGATGTGCACCTTTGATTCTTCCTCTCTCCTTGTTAGAGTAAAAGAGGTCAGAGCTGGCAGTTCAATATCAAATTCATAATTAGCCAAAAGTTTAACATAAAGAGGATTTTGTACTTGCTCACTTTAACAGAGGCACTAGTACAGGCGTTTGCTGTTGGACGATACGTGATGCCTCTTTCTTTTCAATAGCACCAACAATCTCTTGTTCACTTCATCCAGAAATTTGATTTCTTCAAACAGTACCACCACCTGCGAATATGTTTAATAAGTGGCACATAAAAAGGCAAAAGTCAAGAATCATGCTTACATCCTCCTCCGCTCTCTGGAGATTAACCAGCAGAATTTCCTTGTCCTTTTGCAAGGATTCTACTTCACAAGCTAGCGCCATCAGCTGCAATATTTGTCGGTGACTTCACAAGAATTGAATGCAAATATTCATGTGCAACAACTGAAAAAACAACAACAAAAAGCATGACAAAGAGTAGGTTCCATTTATTTAAAAAAAAAAAAAAAAAAAAAAAAAAAAAAAAAAAAAAAAAAAGTGGAATAGCACCTAGTCAGTGCATGAAGTTCTGATCATCCATTAGAGGAAAAACCAAATTGATATTTTAGGTTATCAAAAAAATTCTTTCCATTGAATAGCAGATTGTTAGGGACTTAGAAAATTTTAGTCTAAGTCCCTAGCCCAAACCGAATTGGGCTTGTCAAGCTAGCCCAACCTCATTTGTGGGAGGCAAAGAGACAATTGGGAGATGAAGAGACTTGCAACCACCACCATTAATGCCATGGGAATGCCAAGAGTCCACCATTAATGTCATGGGAATGGCAAGAGTCATGGCTTGTAAATGTAGGCTTAGAGTTGTACATAGAGCCTATAAATAGGGGAGTTGGCTAAGGCCAAAAACAAGAAGTGAGAGTTGTTCAACAAGATCAAAGAGAGAGTATGTGTAGTGTTAATAGTAGAGTGTGTACTTTACTTACTTTTGCATTTACCAAAATAGCAAAGCCAAAGAATTTTGCTAGGCGAAAAGCTTAAGTCCGTGACAAGATGATCACATGCTTTGCAACAAGGAACATTTCGGTTCAGAAAAGGCATTTGGTCACAAATCTACTGAAAGGAAAGATTCTAAAGAATAGATCTTTCTTTTTACTTGTCGGAACTCTATTACATGAGCCAATGTGTAATATTGCGAATCCCCGTTCTGAATTGAATTTAAAAAAGAATTGGCCGGAGTTGTCAGAAGATCCTTTTCAGTTTTTGTTGGCCACAATCCTTTAGCTCTATGGAAATTATATACACACCAAGGATTTAAGTGCCGTGGTACGGGGTCGTGCCGAAAACTTGCCAGCACGGTACGGCACGGTGCGTGCCGAGCCGTGCCTATGAGTGCCGGTCACAAAAAATACATGCGTGCGGACACATAATGGCATGAAATATTTAATTTCTTTAGCAACAAAATTTTTTAATTGCTTATTATGTAATATCAAATATTTTACTTAGTAAAAGTTTTGAACTGTGTCATCGGCACGGGAGCTGTATCGTGCCGGTATCTTGTTGGCACGGTACGGCACGGTAGATACGGCCCGTGCCGATGGATACTTAAAACCTTGATACACACTATGTAAGCACATTGATTAGTTGATAGTAGACTTTGAGATTTAATGAAAGAATGATATGGAGGTGTGCTGTGTATAGTTGATTACCAAGTTAAAAAGAGACATCAGCATAAATAAGCTCAACATGATGAGTAACAAGAGAGCATTCTTCAACAGCACAATGGAGATTGCCGGACAAAGCTACCAGTTGGGGACCTAATGGAAAAGCAACCACATAA
The DNA here is from genome assembly GCA_029168755.2 of Tillandsia fasciculata. Taxonomy (NCBI): domain Eukaryota; kingdom Viridiplantae; phylum Streptophyta; class Magnoliopsida; order Poales; family Bromeliaceae; genus Tillandsia; species Tillandsia fasciculata. The sequence continues at coordinate 20,940,843 of CM054945.1, read as the reverse complement.
ATGATCTAAATAAAGGCATGATGCTCGTGTTGTATATTAGGCATATACCCAGAAAGTTGTTGAAGAAAACTGTTATCCTTCAAATCTTAACCATTTCTCATTGTCTGTCAAGGTAACATCCACTACCAAAACTATCCTACATATTAGACTAAACATACGGTACTCTAGTTACATATCCTTGCACATCTGAGTTTCTCTCTGCCCTTTGAATCAGATCCAAATGTCTCTAATAAGATGTGTCAAATCTCCAGATAAAAGACGTTTATATTGGTGTTTAAATAAGATACATGAATATTTAACAGGTGATCTTCGTAAAAATAACAACCTCCTATTGGCCCTTTATAAAGTAAGATGTAGGTAATAACCAATAACAGATGTGGCAGAAGAATGTATAATGCTATAATTAAGTGATGCGATATCAATGCAAAAAAATGTCCCAAAGAGTTCCGTAGCTATTACTCCAACAGGCTGCTGAAATTCCGCTTTGAGTTGATCTTGTAGTTTGAACTACGAAGAGGTGGATTTATAGGCACATGGCTCAGCGCCTAGGCTGAAGGAATCAAGCCGGGCATCAACTAAATCTGGCTAGGTAAGACAAAGGCTTTGAGTTTCAAAAGAAGGTTTTGGATATTTATTTAAAAGGATTCAGAAACCATATATGCATGTTTTGGGTGTTTATATACATAACCAAGATGTGCATTTGGGATCTTTTTGTGGTTTTAAATATTCTTGATGACCAATTTGCATCACCAGATTTATTTGTTTATTGTAATAACTTAGTTTTAAAGCAATGTAATCTTTCTGAATCTTGCATGTAATTTGTTCAGGATGATAATATAGGTCTATTAACGAGATTTTTTTTTTTACAAAATTTGAAAAAAAAAAAAAAAAATGTCCCTTGTCTTCCTCAAGCGCATGCCTTCTGCCTTACACCTTGTACCTAGGCTCAATAAGCCCTTGAATTTGTCAATGTCGAAACTAAGGCTGTTTTTGTTCTAGCGCCATAACAATCAATAAGCTTTAATATTCTACTAGTCAAACGTTTGCTAGGAAGAAAGCATCATAACGACATTTTTGCTGTGTTAACCTGATTGGCGTAATACATCAACAACCTTTCCAAGTAACTAACATTTCCATGGAAGCCCAAACCTCTTTCCATCTCCGTGCACCCACACATATCAATCCTTTCTTATTCCTTTCAGAAACAACTACTATGAGATGTACGATCACAAAAATAACCAACTTATTCCTTACAACAATATCAATACAATTTTTCAAAAACAAGTGAAAACTATTGCCTATATCCTCTTCATAACAACTTATGGACTCGTATATTGAAAGATGTTCTCTAAGAAAATTAGAAAAAAATGTAACAACGATATGGCAACCTTTCTGCAAGTTTACATGTATATCCCAGAAAAGATTTACACATCTACAAATAATTCTTCTAAGATCTTTCATATTTCTGACAAACTTATACACAGTTGAGCAAAAGATGCTATAGCCATAACTAAAACCAGCTCAAATAGTAGTCTATACCCATACCTAAAACCATTTCAAATAGTGGTCGAAGATTCAAATATATAAATTCATCTTCTCTTATACTTATCCTTTGTATAGTAGATTCAGGTTCAAAGAAATGGATAGAAAAAGAAGAATTGTCATCTTGTTCAGTCCTGTTCAAAATGTTATAGATTCACTTCCAAAGAAAATGGATAGAAAAGGTAGTATTGCCTCCTCATCATCATCATCAATCATCAAAACTTTATCTCAATTACATCATCAAACTTTCTCTCGATTCCATCAATTTGACTAATCAACCTAATATATTAAGTTACTAACTAAAATTATTATCTCATCAGAAATATGAAACCAAAAAAGATGCCACCTACAAGAACAAAGTTCGCCATAATGTCCTTATGAATCTAGTAATATGTTTCGTAAAATGGCCATCACTCGACGCCACTTTTATGACCTAATTACCATATATTTGATAAAAGATAATAACTTAACATCTCATTATTTAAAGAAATAAGCCTCTTTGCCATCAATTCGAAAATCGATTCAAATAACAACACTTACATGCAAGTCATCGTGCAGGCGCGGTCGAAGCTCGTCGTTCTCCTCCGCCAACTCATCATACGACTCCATGACCCTCTTCCTGCTCGTGCAGCGCACACTCCCCTCTCCATCTCGGCGCAGCGAGTCTCCAAATCGTTGCATTCGCGTTCAAACTCGCATCCGCCTATTCCCCGACATGGAAAACCCTAATTCACCGATGTGCAAAGAAAACCCTTGACTAGGCGAAAAGAGACAAGAGGGGACAAAATCAAACCCTATAGAACTCCAATCGCCTGGTATCCTGGCGGAGGCGATCCTCAAGGGCAAAGATCTGATCATGGAGTCGGCGGCGAGCGTCTTCGGACGCCGTGAGCTTCGATCGCATGCTCTCGGCGGAGATTGGGAGGCCGAGGGAGCTCTCGATGGATTCTTTGAGGTGGTGCTAGGTTTCTTGGGGCGGAGCCATCGCAAGATCTTCCTCCAACGACGAAGAGGAGAAATTTGGAAACACCAAGAACGGTACAAACCCTAATTCTTACAAGCGATGGAGAAAGGGGAGGGGGGGATCACGAGAGAGGAAACCATAGGGAAAGGGACGAAATGGGAATGCGCGCCATTGGAGAATGGGCTTAGGGTTTCGACGAGGAGAGAGAGAGAGAGATGAAAAAGGATTGGAGTCGAGCGTCGAGGCCTCTACTTATTTTCAAAATGGACGAGGGAACCCTGAAGAAGCTCTTTTACGAGGATATTCCCTGCACCCAATGTACCAAACTTCTCCCATGCACCGCTCATAATATTTAATCACTAATATCTTGGTTTATGCGTTATATTCATGAAAAATATATTATATTATAATAAACAAAATAATCACTGTAAGTATACGGGGGGTGTAGCTCATATGGTAGAGCGCTCGCTTCGCATGCGAGAGGCACGGGGTTCGATTCCCCGCACCTCCAGATTGTTTTAAAGAAGTTGTTTTTTTATTTAATTTAAAACTTTTTTTACAATAAAATCATTGATTTTTTAAAAAATTCAATAAAAAACTATTTTTACAATAAGATTATTGAATAATCATCCATTATTATTTGATTTTTTTTTTTTTAAGAAGTCATTTTTTTATTTAATTAAAAAGAAGTCATTTTTTTTATTTAAAACTTTTTTTACAATAAAATCATTGATTTTTTCAAAATTCAATAAAAAACTATTTTTACAATAAGATTATTGAATAATCTATTATTTTTAATAAAATAAAATGCATGTTTTGATTTTAATGGTCGCTCTTCATAGTTTATTTTTTATTTCTAAATTTTTTTTCTGGGCAATAATAGTGGGCAACCTTTTTTATTTTCACGTCACGCGTATCCGATGGGTACATGGATGTTGGAGCAGGAACGCCAGAGGCGAAGGAAAAGTCACGATAACGAAAAAAAGATGCATATAGTGTTACACTCTTCAGACAAAAGTTGTACTTTTTGGCACAAAAGTTATACTATTTCTTATTGTTCTTTTCCCTTTTTTCTTTCACTTCGGGCAGTAGAGGTGAAAAAGAGCATGGTGACGCCGGAGAAAAGGACGACAGAGACGAGGCTTGGGGAGCACGGTGACGCCGGAGAAAAGGACGACAGAGACGAGGCTTGGGGGTCCTTGGCTGCCCACTACCACGCACCGCCCTTGGGGCGGAGGCAATGCAGGAGGTCCCCTCTACCTCACCGCTCTCTTCTCCAGCGTCACCGTACGCTCCTCCACCTCTACTACGCATCGCTAGCCCTAGATGGGTGCAGAAAAAATACGAAAAAGCGAAAGGGGAGAGGAAGAAAAGAAATACTATAACTTTCGTCTCAAGTGTGTAATTTTTATTTTAAAGTGTACAATTTTTATTAAAAATATTATAAAATTATTCTGCAATAGTACAATTTTATTTTAATAGTAGAACTTCATATTTTTCTTTCTTTACTCTTTGGTTTCTTAACTTTATATATATATATATATATATATATATATATATATATATATATATATATATATATATATATATATATATATATTAGAGTTTATATATTTTCAAAAGTACAATCCCAATTATATTTATAAATTTTTTATTATTAAATTTGCATTGAAATTTATGTTATTATAAAGTCAACTAAAGAGAAAAAAAAATACAATAATTAAATCTCAATACAAATACAATGATAAGAAATTCACAAATATAATTAGACTTGTGTGCTTTTGAAAGTATACAAGCTCTACTATATATATATATATATATATAGAGAGAGAGAGAGAGAGAGAGAGAGAGAGAGAGAGAGAGAGAGAGAGTAAGTAGAGCTTATATGCTTTTAAAAGCACAAGCATATTAATGCTTGTGAATTTTTTACCATTGAATTTGTATTGGGATTTGTATTTTTTACTTTATTTCTCTCTCTCTTTAGTTGACTTTACGAAAATATAAATTCCAATATAAATTCAATAGTAAAAAATTAACAAGTATGGATAGAGTTATGCTTTTAAAAGCATATAAGAGCTCAATTTTATATATATATATATATATATATATATATATATATATATATAATTGAGCTCTTATGTTTGTAAAAATATTAAGTTATTTGTGCTTGTGAGTTTTTTATCTTTGGATGTAGGAATGTACAGTTAGGATGATAGTGGGTCCTTTGGGTATAATTAATCAAAAAGTTAGATCTAACGGTAGAAAACTTACAAGCACCAAGTGCTTGGTGCTTATACAAGCACAGTAGCCAAAATATTTCTTCTTTTTATTCTCTACAGTTTTGTAGTTATTGCGGCTTATCTCTCAACCTTTGCCACAGTCACTGTCGTCATCGTCGTCATTGACCTCGCCGGAGCGCTGTCTCTCGAATCATGCTCATTTTCGTGTCCGCAATGTTGTGCCTATGGGATACATGTGGGCACAGACACGGGTGCGACGTCGAGGAGTGCCGACGCTGGGCTCCGGCGAGGCTCATAACGAAAGCTTGACGTCGCGTGGTATTAGGGTGACGGATGCGGGAGTAAGAGGGCGACTTGGGAAGGAGAAGATGTGAAAGACAACGAAGAAGAACAAAATAAAATAAAATAAAATAAGATATTTTGATAAGTTTTTAAAAATTTCAATGTAAAAATAAAAAATATAATTCAGTTTTATCAAAAACACAAAATCAATTAACTTTTTATACAAATTGACCTTATTTCTTTATAATATTTATATTTTTTACTAAATTTATAATAGCGAAAATAATATCAATGCGGGTGCCTTATTACCCACGTCCTATCTACATCGTGACCAAACGAGTTCTTTGTCTTTTTCCTGCAGTGCTTTTCATTTGAATTTGTCCCATGCCACAAAACTGGTTCTGCTAATCGCTTCATTAACAGATCCAAAACCCACTTAACTCCAAAACCTTTCCAATTACGAGATAACGTTTTCTGCACCCACACAAACAAATTACTTTTTCTCCTCCATGAATATTATAGTTTTAATTTTTCAAAAATAAAGAAAAAAAAATACAATATCATAATTTTAATGCTCATTAAATATTGTTTTAGAATATAGGATCTAAAAAACGTAGCATGTTCTTCATTTGCAATATAGGATCTAAAAAACGTAGCACGTTTTAATGTCACCTTCATTTTCATGACCGTAACGTTTGTCCAACTCCCCCAATTTTTGCCTAATTCTTTTGCACACTACTCCTTAGCAAGCACAATATTTACTTAGTAACTATTTTTCACCGTAGTAAAAACGTAAGGAGTTGAGAATGGCTCAAAAAAATATCCAATTCACTACAACAAAATTAAATTACAAAAATATATTTTTATAATATTTTTGTACAAGTATTCTATATATATTTTATCTATATTCAAAATTAAATTATAAAAAAATATTTTTAAAATATATTATAATAATGTGTCGCTATACATTCCAGCCACTGCACATATAGCAATACTAATAATAAATGTCGGTACTTTTACCAGTAGCATTTTTAGCATAATTTTATTATAATAAAATTTTATTTAATTTGTGGATAGATAAATTAGAAAATATAACAATTTGTAGATGTGTGGACTCTATCAATATGCCAATTCCATTGATATCACTGTTCAGAATATATCAAGCATTAAATCAATTTTCTTTTAAATAATATTTTCTATACTAAAAATAATAATTCTTTATTTAGTTAACATAAAATAAAAGTAAAACACATCTTCATTTATCAACTTAAGTTTTTGAATTAATTGGAACCAGCACCCAAATTTCTTCATTATTGTTTGTACTACATGTTAGCCGTGTTTGGTATGTAAAATTATTGTATTGGATATTACCCGTTAACATTCTAAATATTCAAAACGGGCCAAACGGGCTTGTTAGCTATCGGGCTGGCAAAAAAACTGTAACAGAAGATCCAATTGTTTATGCAGAACATCTAGGAGAGGTAACAGAAGCTAAATATATTTAATGGTATTTATGTCGTGGCATAAAATATTAAAATCACAAAAAAAAAAAAAAAAAAAAAAAAAAAAAAAAAAAAAGAGAAAAAAAAAAAGAAAAAAGAAGAAAGAAAAAAGAAAAAAAAAGAAGTACTACTGTCCCACTGAACCATTCCTCCAGTGCCACGTTCTCCTCTGTTACAAGCCACTATTGCATGCGCCCGGTGCATCATGCACCGGAAAATCATGAACTTATTTATAGTATGCATTCTCCGATATTCAAAAGATCCACCAACTAAAAAGTACTAGATTTGTATTTTTTTTATTTTATAAATGTATTTAATAGCATCTATTTTCATTTTATTGAGTTATAGAACTCAATGCCTCGAAAATAATATATTTGTAAAAATTATAATTTTAACTCCTATAAATTTTTTAAATATCAATTCATATTTAGTAGATCAAACTAAATATCTATTTTACCAAATGCTGATATTTAATGTCTTGTATAGTACGAAGCATCACTCAGTCTATTAAAATAAGTGTATTTTGTGTACAAAATTATTTATTTTATGTCACTATAAGAATTTAATTATTATTACTTTTTGTTATTTGAATAGAGATTTTATATTTTTAAAAATAGTAAATTATTGGTGTTTGATGAGTTTTTAATTTTTAAATAAAAATTTGTATAACTAGTGATTGGTAGGTGAAATAATATAATTTAAAAAGTAAAATTAATCAAAAAAAAAAAAATTTCTGATATTTTGAAATATATTATAACTGAACTCTTATTATTTACTGTAGGTTGATGCATTAAAAATGGTGGCAAATATGGTGGGAAAACTATAATAAGAATACACATGGTGTGAGCTATAATAATATCACCATTTCCCTAGCAGCTACTATAACACCGTCCTCCTCTTCCTTTACTTGTTGGCTCCTTTCCCCTCACACTTATTACTCCTCTCTTCCCCAAAATGCAATATAAACCCATATATAATAAACAAACACAATAATAATAATAATAATAATAATAATAATAATAATAATAATAAAATCTCATATAATCTCCCACCCTCTATTCTCTTCTACCATCGCCCCTATTCTCTGTCCTGTTCCCGATGCCCAAAAAACCATGTCCTCCGAGCCCTCGGACTCCTCTCCCTTAGCTCTCCTCCCCCACCACCCCCACTCCCACCACCATTACCACCACCACCACCACCACAACCCTACTCCCACTCCCACTCCCACTCCGCCACCGCCGCCGCCGCCGCCCACATCGCCCTCATCCGCCTCCCCGGCCTCTCTACTCCCCCGCGACTACCGCAAGGGAAACTGGACCCTCCATGAGACCCTCATCCTCATCACTGCCAAGCGCCTCGACGACGACCGCCGCGCCGGGGGAGGCGGCGCCGCCGCGTCCCCCGTCGTCGGGGGAGGGGCTGGGGCGGGGGGGGCGGCGGCGCCGCGCTCGGCGGAGCAGCGGTGGAAGTGGGTCGAGAACTACTGCTGGAACCACGGGTGCCTCCGTAGCCAGAACCAGTGCAACGACAAGTGGGACAACCTCCTCCGCGACTACAAGAAGGTCCGCGACTATGAGTCCCGCGCCGCCGCCGCCGCCGCCGCAGCCTCCGCCGCGTCCTCCTCCTCCGCCACGTCCTACTGGGCCATGGAGCGCCACGAGCGCAAGGAGCGGAACCTCCCCACCAACCTCGCCGCCGAGGTCTTCGAGGCGCTCACCGACGTCCTCGCGCGCCGCGCCGCCCGGCGCGGCGGCGGCGGTGCCTCCTCCGCCACCCCGGCGCCCCTCTCGTCCCGCGCTCCGCCGCCCCCACCGCCGCCGCTTCCTCCGCCGCCCTCGCCTCCGCCGCCGCCTCCGCCGCCGCAGCCTCCCGCTCCGCAGCCGCAGGCGTCCGTTTCCGGTACGATCTCTTCGGCATCTTATTTGATCAATGCACGTAATTATTACATCCATTCGTTTCTATGTTAAATAAAATGAGAAAAAGGAAGATGTTGTGGGTAGCCCCTGTATTAGTCTAAACTTGCAACTCGGTCCCTTTACTTCACTCTTAAATATATCATCATAAGCCCTCTTAGTTATTCTTATATTCGTCATTTTATGATATATTTTTAGATAACATAAACTTTGTATAAAACTATATATTTGAAAAAAAAAAAATATTATGGTTCAAAATTAAATAGTGCCAAATAAAAAAACTTACTGGGACGAGTTAATAATTGGAAAATGTGGAAGGACCATCCATATACTTTACCAACAGCGGGAAAAAAAAAAAAAAAAAAAAAAAAGGTCTCGAGGATTAGGAAAATAAATTAAAATAAAACAAACTGAAAATAACGGCTATATGTTATCATTATGCAAATCGTAATCTCTCCACTGCTCCATCCTCTATTTATTCCTCAATTAAATAAAAAGGAATTATTATAATAAAGTATTATGGCTTTTAAATAAAGTTGTTGTTGCATGCATAAGCTTTCAATGGAGCGAATAAAAGAAAAGGGCAAAGGAACTACGAATCATATTTCAGTACAATTTTTAATAGGCTTATCGTACAACCAAACTTTTTCCACTTTAACTCTCATACCATAATTTCTAATTTTAAAATACTACCACTCCTATAAAGCTACAAAAGCGTTCATTTTTAAAACTTTTTATCCTAAAAATATTATTTTAGTCAAGGTCTCGATTCCTCTGTAGGTTAAAAAATGTACGGATACTCCATCAACTACTTGCTATTTTGGAATAGCCTCCTCAAATGTAATTTATAGTCAAATAAAATAAAAATTTTACTTAATCCAACAGAAATTATTGTAAGTTTAATATTTTTAATTAATTGCTATAAATAACTGCATATAAAACTACGTACGAAATAAAACAAAATCTCGCTTTAACTAGCTAGTTTTTTTTAAAAAAAAAACATGAAAAACTTCTTTTCTTTTTTTTTTTAATGTGATTTAGCGGATTCGCATATTATCCAATTGTTTTTTTTAAGTGAATCTCAAATTTAAATTCTCATGTGAGCTCAAATTTGAAGTGTATAAGTAGTATTTTTTTTTATATATAGAAAAATCTTTATTACCGGGTAACATTTTTATTAAACTAATTGTGAAATTATATCATGTATGCGGGCTAAGAGTCCAACGGATTCTAATTTATGACTTTCTACTACAGTATTATATAAAATTATATAAAATAATTATTATACTCTAAAATTTTAAATTATTAAAAAATAATATTTATATATTTTATATTTAATACTTACTATCGACCGGTAAATATTATTTTGATAAATATTATTTAAGAAAAAATATTGCGTCTGGATAATAGCATGTGGTTATGTAAAATTACAGTATTGAATTCACGACCAAACAGCTCTTCAAATCCCACGTTATGCTATGATCTTACTTGCATGTAAATTAATTGGACGTAGCAAAATCCAGCGTTATTTGTTTAGGATTTGATTATCTGCGTAGTTTTAGTGACTATTTAAGAGAAACACCATGAGCTCGAAATTGCATGCTTATGTATATATAATTTGAATATGGAACTCACTCTATTCAATCAACCATGAGCTCTTTAATTAAAATCGCATGGATGTTATGCTATGATTTTACTTGCACGTAATTATTTGATCCGATGGACATCAGCTATGCTTCAGAATTGCTAAAAGTGGAATGGGGGACCCACTATGTTAAACCAACTAGCTAGCTCTATAAATGATATGGATGTTAATTATTTTATGGATGGCACGTAACTCGGTGTGGATATAGTACAAATTTTTATTATTATTTGATTGGGAGTGACGTGCAGCGGAGGCGGCATCAGAGTCGTCGTGGGAGTCGACGTCGTCGTCGTCGTCGTCGACGGAGGGAGAGTCGGGCGGGGAGGGGGAGGAGCCGGAGCGAAAGCGGCGGCGTCGGCGGAGACGGCGGCGTCGGCGGGTGATGAAGCGGGTGGGGTCGAGCGTGGTGCGGAGCGCGACGGTGCTGGCGCGCACGCTGGTGGCGTGCGAGGACAAGCGGGAGCGGCGGCACCGGGAACTGGTGGCGCTGGAGGAGCGCCGCCTCCACATCCAGGAGCAGCGCGCCGACACCCGCCGCCAGGGCTTCGCCGCCCTCATCTCCGCCGTCAACAACCTCTCCGCCGCCATCCACGCCCTCGTATCTGACCACCGCTGCCCTGACTCCTCCCGTTAATCATTAATTAATACTGTTAATCATAAAACCATTTGCTATCCATACATCAAAAAAAAAACAAAAATTATATATTTTATACTTTTTCATTCATTAAATATTTTTTTACTGATCATCTTTACGTGATCCGTGAAAAAATACGGACGAATATGGGAATCAATCATCGATGTATATAGGGTAAATTTTTTTGGAGGCGCCTCACTCTTCTCATAATTTTACAATAGTCCCTGACCTTTTGCCTTCTCTTATCTTCCACTACTTCTTTTTTCTTTTTTTTTTTAAATTTTGTTAAACTATGTTTTTTTTTTGTAAAGTAAACTATTTATTTTTGGGTTATTTATTTAAATTTTTTCTTTTTTTTTTTTATCTCGATATTTGGGACGGTCGTGATCAAGTGTGGCGCAGCGCGAAACAGTGTGGCGGCCCCCACACTCCCTCGGACGTGGAGTTTTCAAATGACGAAATTGCCCTCCTACGCGAAATGACTAACTTGTTCGCGGAAACGTACATCGCGTGATTTGTAACGTACAGTAGCAGCTGTGTTCAATTATCACGTTATGTGGATGAGAAAGAAAGAAAGTGTGGGAGAGAAAAAGGATCTTACTATCATTAAAAAAAAAAAAAAAAAAAAAGAATTGCCATTAAAGTGATACATAACGTGCAATTCGTTTCTCACGAATCATTAAATTTTGGCGAATGATATACCACCACTAATCAGTGCAGTTATTTGATATTCGGATTTACTGATCTAATTAGTTGATTTTTGCAGTTTTCGATTTTTCAGTTGCTAGTGATTATATTATTTATCTATTTTTAATGCTATAATTAGACCACTTAGATAGATCATATCTTATTATTTTTTTTGAAAAAAATTGTTATAGAATATTCATATTTATACATAAGAAATAATTATAAACTATTTTCTGTGTCTAAAGATATTTGTATCAAACCAGTTCAATTTATTTAAAACGAAATTTGTGAAATTTAACAATAAAAATGCTAGAAATTAAATTTTGGGCGTCACGTGTTGTGAAGCTGACACGTATGGAAAACACGTGCGGGCATATCCGCATGCGAGGATCTGAACGGTTTTAATTGCTCGGCACACCGAAGACCACCGTAGGAGGGTGATGCGGATCGACGACAGCCGTACGATCAGCAGGGCCCACCATCTGGACCGTCCATCCCGTGGTCCTAGAATTCCTAACCTTTTGGAACTCAGTTTTCATAGGCCGGAAGAAGATTTGGTACAACCGGGATTGTACTTGAAGTACCTGAAAACAAATAGTTTTTTTTTTTTTTTTTTTTTTTTTTTTTTTTTTTTTTTTTTTGTTTCTTTATAAAAATACTCTTAGAAATTGGTAGAGATAATAATTTTGTGCATTTAAAATAGTTCTCAAAATATCTCCATCCTAAAAACATGTAATCCAGTCATTTTTGATGATTTGCGCTAGGGATGGCAATCCAGCTCGCCGTTCGCGAGCCAGCTCGTGTTCGGCTCGATAACAGCTCGAATATATATATATATATATTACTATTTAGATTTTAGACTATTAATTTTTTATAAATTTTAATTATTAGATTAAAATTTTAATTTTTTAATTTTTTTTCAACTTTACACCTAATAGTAGAAATGAAAATCAAACTTGTTGTTCGCGAGCCAGCTCGTATTCGACTCATTAATAAACGAGCCGAATACGAATTGAATTTTTCAGCTCAATATTTAAACGAGTCAGCTCGTGTTCGGCTTGTTTATTAAACGAGCCGAACACGAGCCGACCCCAGCTCGCTCTTGTTCGGCTTGTTGACACCCCTAGTTTGCGCATCTCTGGTTTATGTAATCTAAATTATTAATATTAATTTTATAAAACAAAATAATAAAAGAGAAATATATTTTTTTTTGTATGTCTCAATCCCTAAACTCGTGAACTACGACTTCACAATCTGTATTGTGAATTAATTTTTTATGGGTACAGACTTTTTTTTGCCTGTTAAAATAATAGTTTTTAGGAATACAATAACCGGTTAGATTATGAAAACGAGCGACAAAAATAACATTTGAATATCTAATGTGCACGAATTTTTCGCACACCTCGTATATGAAATAAGTACTATTTGGCATTGGTCATTACTGCTTCATATTCGGGTTGTAGTAAATTACTACAACCATGATTCTACAAAATTCTTACTGCACAAATGAATCTACACAGCAAAATAAAGTTAAAAAAAAAAATTAAATAATACTACTAATATATTTCAAAATAAAATATATATTTTATATTATTTTTATGATCGTCATTTTTTATTTATCACATCAAAAACAAATTATTACTAAAAAATATTTAAAATTTTATAAATTTTAGGATAAAGGTGTAAAATGTTTTTTTTTTTTTTTTTTTTAAGGTGTACACAAGTAGAATTTTTTTAAAAAAAAGTTTCAACTCTGCCACGCGTACAGTCAAACCGGGACCCGTGGGGCGACAACTTTTCGCAGAGACAAAAGTGCCCTCGTACAACACAGTAAATTACGGATTTACCGTAGAGTTCTACGTAGAACTCTGTGTCGGTTTTGTCGTTTTCTGCGACGGAGGGACATTTTGGTAATTTAGAAAAATTCCAAAAGAAGGGCATTGATTGGCTAGTGGTGATCCTTCCGCTGTTTGATTCCCTGCAAAGCATGATATGATAATTTAAATACATACCACAGCGAATCACGTTAAGGTACAGCACACACAAATACACACCAATAAAATATATATATATATATATATATATAAACATGTATAGACCCGGTCCACCTGTCATTTCGCTTTCATGCAAAAAAAAAAAAAAACAAAAAACAAAAAACAAAAAAAGTAATTATACACAACATAAAAAAAAATTAATTACCAAAATTCTAGTGAATTTTAGTTATTTTAAACTTCAAAAGATTCTTCATAGATTGGCGGTCCACGATGATGTGGTGGACCGGGAGCATGCAAGTTTCGCTCGCTAAAAACGGAGCGACATTATTGGTTGCTACAGGTGGGGTCCCACTTGTTATTACTGTGTGGGTTTTTGGGTGTTGTGTGCATTTTTGTGGTGGGCCCCTATTTCTGTGTCAGGAAAGGGCCCTGACAATCTCGGCTGTCACTGCGATCAGAGCCGTAGTCAAATGCGTTTGACCGGGCACCAGCAACTCTTTTTCAACTTCCCGAAAATACCCCTGCTAGCTTTTCTTAAATGACGATTTTACCCTTCATTTGTCGCCATGTCCTCTGACCAATTATTACTGTGGACCGCGGTCAGCAACCAAGAGCTAGAAGAAATTATTCCCTGAACCTGGTCCAGAAGCCTCATTATCAGTGGTGCAGTTGCCTCCTCTAATGAAAAATTAGGATTGAACACAAATGAACTAAGATCTTGTTTGTTTGTTTATTAATATCGAGCTAAAAAGTTCAGCTCGTATTCGAATACGAATTGGTTCACAAACAACAAGTTGGATTACCAACTATTTTACGTAATAAAAATTTAAAAAATTAAAATATTAGAATTTAAATCTAATAATTAAAAAATTACAAAATATATATTTTTTTATATTTTTAGATTGTCCTATTATCCTAATAGCAATATTCAAGTTATATCGAATCTAATACGGACGAGGTGGCCCTAATTTATATTAGCATGCTTATTAAAATTTTGAACTGAAAATTTCAGTTTATATTCGGCTCGTTTATTAAAACGATCGATTAATCTTGAGCTTATTTTATATCGAACATGAATAGGTTCGCGAACAACAAACAAGATTACCGATCTTACTTACAAATACACATCAAAAACAATATTTTATAACAATTTAACCTTTAGGCTCTGTATAAATAACTAGTTGTTTGAAATTCAAGCAAGCTAGTTACAATTTTTTGTAACAAAATTAAATGATTTCATTCGGAAGTAAAGACAGAGTAAATATATAGAAATGAAATAATTATTTCGCGACTAACTAATTAATGTTTATGCTATATGTTTTTTTTTTTTTACAACAGAATATAATAGAGCAAGATCAAGTTACATCAGCTTATAACAAGTGTCTATGCAAATTTGAATCTATCTCAATAGCTTATAACAAATATATGTAATTTTAAAAATAATTCATATAGATACTAACTAAACACACGCAGTTAATAATATTTAAGAATCTATTATTTACAACAAAAATAATTATAACAAATTAATTTTAACATAACTATTGCTAACTAGAATAGTCAATAGCTGTCACTCACAATGGAGCTCAATTTGGAATGAAAGAAATATACTCGCATGTGACCTACAGTTTTTTAAAAAATATATAAAATGAAGGAGCAGAAAAAAAAAAAAAAAAAAAAAAAAAAAAAAAAACGTTTATGTGCTGTGTATCACATCTATGGACCGCGGTCCACACATTAATTCAAGGACCAACCCACCGACATTAACGTCCCAGTCCACGGTCGTAACGGCTCCGTTCACTTTTTACGAGTTGGTGTTGAATGTAGGAACGGAGCAGTAACGGACGTTACATTTTTGTTTTAAAAAAAAAAAAAAAAAAAAAAAAAAAAACACTCGCCCGTGATGATCGACGGTGACAAAGTCGCTTTACGATTAGTGCGTCACAGAAAAGATAAAAACCCTGTTACTTAACAGTGGACTTTAAGTTTTGCGCTTTATTTCCTTGGGCTGTGCATTTTGTGCTGTAACGTAGGATGCCCTGTTCACTGAGTGGTCGACAAATCGGATGTTGACGAGTGGCGAGTGCTTAATGGTTGAGTGGGGTTATTATTAATTACATATGTTAAATGTACGAAAAATATGAAACACATATTTATTTATGAAAATTTAAGCCATTAAAAATCAATACAATAGATTATGAATCAAATATCTGTTTTGGTATAAAATAATTATTTATTTTAAAATATTTAAGATATCAGTTGAGAACGATAATTATAATATCTAGAAAAATTATGCATATAAAGTAAAGAGAAAGAGAACGCACAATGTTTTCTTAATTTTTATCGATCCTAAGATCATACAACATCTTATGTACACAGTAACTTAAAAAAAAAAAATTGAAAAAAAAATATGAAAGTGAATGGATTTTTGAGATTTTTCACTCAAACTAATCCCCTACAAAAGCTGCATAGGGTTGAATCACATAACCTTTTGTTTTAATATGAGGTGACTTCAACTTATCCAAATCATTGTTCGTGATATTGATAGCCTCCACTTTAGTTCCCAAGAGGTAACCTAATTGTGAGTAATCAATAGTACATAAAATAGTGATTAGAAAAGAAAATTCAAGCAATTATTATTTCAAATTAATATAGTATATTGAACAGAACCTCCATAGAACAATTTTTAGCCAATTGGCTTGTGAGATGATTAATGGATTTTGGGAGGGTGAAATTATTAATAATTGGGAATGGTACCATAAATTGTTAAATTCGTATATAAATTAATACAAAATAATTCAAGAAACACATATAAATTATTAGATAATCGTTCATCTATTTAAAAATATTATAAACGTTTACCAAAATTCATGCCTGATGAAACGCGTTCTCAGATTTTATCGTTCCTCAAACATCGACAATAAAATCGCCTGAATTGAGTGCTTCCAAGTTTAGATTCGTCGTCTAATTAATTTTGCTTTGAATGGGGTAAGGCAAATTGACGGCAGGAATCCGACTCGGGACCACAACCCTTTTATATTCCTTATATATTAGTTTAATTAGAGTCCCATAAACCCTAATTAGACTTGTATTGGGTTTCTACACATTAATAGTCCATACCCAATAGATATTTTCAGAGTCCATATTAAATCACTTAATGGCTATATTAAATTAGATAGTCCATAATATAATTATAAATTTATATGTTAGTCCATATATAGAAAAAAATTAAATCCAACACAAATGCCTGAGAACTGTTAATTGGGTAGGGATTGGGGTGCTTTTGGGTAAGTTTGGGTGCAGGGGGGAGCCCAATTTGGGCTACCCCAACACTGAGAAGCAGAAGCCATTCAGTGTGAGGGGAGTCAGAAGCTGCAGCAGTTCTCTCAGCCTGACAGCAGCAGCAACAGCAGCAGCAGCAGCAGCAGCAGCAGCAAATGATGGGGGCCTTCCCACCCAGTCAAACACACCAGTCAAGATCCCCCATCCCCCCATATATCCATTCTATGTATCTTGAGAACTAATTTCTTATGTTTCCAATAGTCCTCAACATCTAATTAATGAGATCCTGTAAGTAATTTTTAGATTGAAAGTTTGTTTCATAAAATTGAAGTTCATGTGAAAACATATTGGATTGATAGAAAGCTAATATCTTTGAAACCTTAATTATCTCCTTTTTGTTTTTGTTTTTTTTTTACTTATTTTATTAAAATTTTAAACAGTAATACGTAGAAAGATGAAAGATTAATGTAGCAACAACTATTTTTTTTCCCCCTCCTCTTCAGTAATTGATTTAGGAACTACCAAGGATGAAATCAATTACGCTGTTTTGAAAAGATGGAATTAGGAGCTAATTGAATTTACAACAAACCAAACGACAAAAGTGAGTTTTTACCATAAAAAATTATCTCTCCCACTCCACTTTAAAGTATTTGATCACTTTAAATTAAAAACATCAATAGCGATTTTTGTTATTTCTTTGTCGATATTATAAAATGATAGAACCACTAGCTTATAGTATTAAAGTAGGAAATACTCAAAGGAATTTTTTATTAAGAATTTCAAAATAGAAAATCATGTGCTTTTAAGCACCTCAATCCCCAAATCTGTGGTTTATGGAGATATAAAAACCATTTATTAAGTTATCTGAATCGTTTTTGACAAAATCAATTAATCTTTTTTTAATACAGTATGAGAGGTGATCCAATGCTCTCTCAGTTCTAAAAAGCCCTCACTTTGGATGTAAAAATATTTTATTATGATTTAATGACAAAATTTATAGTACTTGAGAGATAAAAAGTATAATTAAATATTCAAAATTAAATATTATATTTTATTTTCAAATTATTATTTTAAAATAAAATAAATTATTTTGTAAATAAGATATACTATCTATCAAATTATAGGCACCAAATTCTTTCTTTTTTCTAGATGCACAATAAATTTTTATACCGAATACATCACTAACTTATTTCTACTTGTAAACAGGACTTTATATATATATATATATATATATATATTGTCGTATTCCATTACTACAATAAAATTATATTATAGCGATACTTTTAAGTATTACTAAAATCTAAAAAAAAATAATGATAGAAAAAATACCGACACTTATTATTAGTGTCGCTATATGTACAGTCAGTAGTGTGTATAGCGACACATTACTGTAATGTGTGCAAAAAATATATTCCTATAATTTAATTTTGAATATAAATAAAATATAAATAAGACACTTGTAAAAAAGTGTCATAAAAATGTATCCCTATAATATAATTTTATTATAGTGCATCATGTGTTGCGATAGAAAAACTGTACCTGGACCGGCCAATAAATTTAAAACAAGTGTTAATTTAAAGTGGCATAAACAATTACAAAGTGCATTTCTCTCCTCCAATCAGATATCAAAGTACAACTTAACCAAAATCTTATAAAATCAGTGATACAGGTTTAAGTCTTTAAGATGGCTCCATTTAAACAAACATGGGCTGGGCCTAAATGAAGCCCATATTCCACACTCTTTTTGGGCTATGTGTTTGGGCTCCCAAATGTACTTTGGAGCCCAAATAGGCTCAATAAAATTAGGCCCGATTATATTTTGAATCCTAGTCAAATTGGGCCTAAGTTAAGAAGCCCAGTAATGGGCCCGGGCCCACTTCTTCAGCATGCACATGGCGTATCTGCACGCGTCATGTACTGCACCCAATTTTTTATGATCAATATTGTATAATTAGAAATCTAAACCGAACGGATGCGCGATTTTCACTACAAAAACGGCCTGTGTATAAAAATTCACAAGATTTAAGATGTTGTTGCTAAGACATCGACTAGTTCCAGAAACCTATATGATAGGTTATGATGAGCTGATTATGAAATCCTACTCTCTTCTTCTTCTTCTTCTTCTTCTTTTTCTTTTTTTTTTTTATTTTATATTTTTTTTCAGGATTGTTGGTACTGCTTACTTATGATATCATATCCCGAAAAAATTGAATTTAACAAATATTATATGATATATCATTTGCTCTTATCGGCTCTTTGTAGAAATTTCAAATTCGAAACTTAACTGCTCATATTTCAGCTAAATTTATTTTTTAAATAATAAATAAAACAGATAGTTTGCTAATCAATTAAAACGGAACAAAAACAAGAAACATACACTAATTAAAATCTTAGAGCCAAAGTCGATACAATACTCAGTTTTGCATACTGTGAAATTATATAAAATAATTGTTGTTAGAGACCTATGTATTAAATAATAAAAGAAACATGACATAGGACTCGAACTAATATAAGAATCTACTCTAATATTATATAAAATTATATAAAATAAACGTTATATTTTATAAACTTAATCTATTAAAAAATATTATTTATATATTTTATGTTTAATACATATTATATACTTTACTCTATTGTTGTGATAACTAGAATTACCATTAGATTCAAACTCACAGCCTCATATCATATAAAACAATCAATTACTCAAAAAAATTTATGTTTTTAGAGAACAATATTTTTAATGCTTTATATTTTACATTGGTGTTGCTGGACCCCAGCCAAAATTTTCAATTAGTTCTGGGTCGTAATCGTACAACAAAGAAACTCAGCACAGTGTTCCCATGCATCGTACGTGTTTCTAGATCATATACTTTTAGAGCTGTTAGGTTTGAAATAAGTAGAGAAATAAAATTCATGTCACATCACATTTAATGTTTATTTTGATATAAATTTTAAAAATAATATAACCCAAATTATATCAAACATCCATTTTATTTATTCTTGACTTTTCTAAGTATCAAGTTTAAATTTCACCACATTCAATCTTTTTAAAAAAATTTGTAAAATATTATAACCTAAACTCTACTTGTTTTTTTTTTTTTTTTTTTTTTTTTTTTTTTTTTTGGTTAGAATTATTATTTTTTATAATAAATTATAATTATCTTTAAATAATAATAAAAAATTAAATATGTAATATGTTGGATTTTATAGAAATAAACATATTACTATATTTAAAAAATAATAAAATTTATTTATTTATTAATTATCTTTTATGTAAATGATAAAAAACTTGATGGTTGATATTCGAGACTCGAATTCTATTTTATAAATTTATTAACGAAGTATGAAAACGGATAATAAAAATTTATTAACGAAGCAGGTAGTATGAAAACCGACAATAAAATTTAAAATTTTATTATATTAATATCAAATCACACGAAAATAAATTAATAAGAAAAATTAATTGTAATTAACTTTCAATAAATTATATTAAAATAAAAAATAATTATAATCACATGTCAAGCACTTAAACAATACAAATGCCCTCGTAAGTCGCGTAGGTTTCCAAAACGAGTACATATGTTGCCTAAACATCAAATCACACCAAAATAAATAGAAAAAACTAAAATTGTAAGTAACTTTCAATAAATTATATTAAGATAAATAATAATAAAAAAATCATATGTCAAGAATTTAAACAGTATTAATGTACTTTGTGTTACCTCGGATTTGAAAATTGGCCAATCTAAATGCCCTCGCAAATCGCGTCAGTTTTCAAAACGTGTATATATATTTTCAGATTGTATGAAAACAGATAATTCAATTTAAAATTTTATTATATTAATATCAAATCAGATTAAAATAAATACAAAAAAAGTAATTATAATTAACTTTCAATAAATTATATTAAAATAAATAATAAAAAAAATATCACATGTCAAGGACTTAAACAATATTAATGTTCTTTGTGTTACCTCGGATTTGAAAATTGGCCAATCCAAATGCTCTCGTAAGCGGCGTAAGTCGCGTAAGCGTAAGTCCCCAAAACGAGTACATATGATGCCTAAATTTTAGTTTTGGTCGTAACCGAGCAACTAAGAATTAACACAGGACAATTCCATGGCCCTATATGCATGTGTACAGTGTAAACTATATAACAATGTAGTTGGTTGGGAAAGCCATTAATTTATTCAAGTCAAAATATAATAAATATTTAATATGATTACTTGGTAGTTAACATTCAAAATTCTAAGTTTATAAATTTAATTTCTTCATATTTATAATTAATTTTAACTTTTTTAAAAATAAATAAAATAAATAATATACTATTTTTCTCTTTCAAAATAAAATATTTTATTCATATAATTTTAATGCAATAGTTTTGAAAATTCTCTTGCATTTGTGAGCTAGATAATTAATATTCACTGATGTTGCATGGAGGGACCTGCATGCACATGTGAAAACTATGCACGTAAAGAGAGACAGCATGTGCATTCAACTGGAGACATATGGGAGATCTAGTACAAATAGGATCAAACTTGGAATTTGAATTGTTGGAACAAAATTAGGAAAAAATGAAAACATGTTTTGCACATTCATTCTATATGTGG
Source organism: Tillandsia fasciculata (assembly GCA_029168755.2). Classification (NCBI taxonomy): domain Eukaryota; kingdom Viridiplantae; phylum Streptophyta; class Magnoliopsida; order Poales; family Bromeliaceae; genus Tillandsia; species Tillandsia fasciculata. Next base: position 20,919,551 of record CM054945.1, on the reverse strand, counting down.
GGCTAAACTCGATCGTTTGCTATTGGTTGGGAAACAAGAGTAGAATTAATCATTAAGTACGAATCTTTATTCATTTATTTATTTTTTTTTTAAATAGGATTGAAAATAATAATTCATCTTAATTCTGGATTCTGGGATTAATTTGTTAAGAGAGTAGAACTATTATTATTCTCTCTTATTTTGTAACTAAATTACGAATTAATTAAGCTTATAACATATTATTATTAAATATATTATACAACAACTTATTAACTGAATAATTAGCTAATCACTTAACTTATGGAATTTGTAAATTTTTAATTAACTATCTAGGCAATTAATTTTTTGTGCCTAACTAACTAGCTAGCTAAATCATTAAAAATCTTATGTGCCTATTCATTAAGTAATGTTCATATATATATATATATAGAGAGAGAGAGAGAGAGAGAGAGAGAGAGAGAGAGAGAGAAAGGAAAAATAAAAAATACAAATTTCAATACAAATTTAATGGTAAAAAATTTACAAATATGAATAAATTTATGCTTTTAAAAATATATAAGCTCTACTCTATACTCTATAGAACTACTTTTAAAAAATTTTAAAATAATCCATTAAGGAGGGGACAATAATTTTTTCCTTTTTTTTTTTTTTTAGTGTTTGGAGATAAAAGGGGGATAACCTTTTATCCCCTTTATCCTCCAACCAATCGGGTAAAGCTAGCATGTGTGTCACGTTTAACTAATTAGCACAATGAATCATTTTGGCACATATTGGTTTTGTTCTATCAGCAGTGGAGAAGTGTGAACTAATTTTGGATTATAAATATTTACTTTCGTAATTTGGCCCACCGTAATTTTATTTTTGGTTAAAATTTTAATTTTTTAAAAATAGCTTAATTGATGGATAGAAATCAATTACACAAATAATAATAATAATAATATTAACTCATCTCTCATATATTTAAATTTTACGCTATATATTCACCTCCTGTCAAACAAACAACAGAATCAGAAATACTTCAATTCTCAAGCTATACAAATAAACTTTAATTTGTCCAAAAATTTATTTCGATCTGAATTTTACTTTCGGGTTGCATTTGGTTGGAAAATAAAAAAGAACTATTTATTCCAAAAATAGATATAAGTTCAGAAATAAATATGAATTAATATAATTTTGTGTCTAGATGAGTATTTAAGTTGTAAAAGATATAAAAAAAATTATATTTGGTTTTGATAGAGTGAAATAAGAAAAATAAAAAGAAGATTTTTTTTTTAAATTAATTATAATTTGTATTATTTAAATTTTACTTTTGTATATAAAAGTTTTAATTTATTTAAAAATTTAATAAATTTTTATTTTTATGTTTTTTCAAAATTTATTTTTGAAGTATTTATATATATTATTATTGAAGTATTTTATATAATAATATGGTTATAATAGTATTATATATAACATTTTAATTATTTTATATTTTATAAAATATATTATTTTTATATAATTTATTGTATATACATTAAATATACTATATGTGAGAGATATAGGCAAAGACAATTTTGGCATTTAAAAAAGATTTATTTATTTTTTGTTATTCTAGAAAAAATAAAAATATCAAATCAAATACAAAGTTTTTTTTAGTTCTTTCATATCCTAAAATAATAAATTATTTCAAAAATAAAAATATTCATTTTTTAAAATATTGTTTCATTACCACACTCAGCCTAAGTTTTTGCTTAATTTAGCTTTCAAAACAACATCAGTAGTTAGGGCTCTATCGCAGAGATGAAGCTTAATTAATTAGATCTCCAGTTATGATCGAAAGGTGAAATGAGTTTTTAAATTCTCAAATACGAAGCTCCTGTTTGAAAATCTGCTACTTTTGCAAACAGTGGGAATTAATTTACTGGTAAGATTAATGAAGAAGCTGTTTAATTTGTTTCTAATTAGGACTATTTAAACACAAATAGTATGAACGCATAATTAATTTTTTTCCGGGCCAACATGCATGTTGGAGGGTTTCAATCCAATCCAACTGCGTCCGCATAAAAGCTCAGGATATATTATTTTGACATAAGCATCAGAATCAATCCAAGCCAAAACCTTACTATTATTATATATAGTTTGAGTCTTCTTTTTTTTTTTTCTTCTGAATGTAAGATATATACTTAAAAATACATGATGCTGCAATAATACTATAATAAAAAAAAAATATTACGATTAAAAACATAAAGATCAGATATTTTAATATTATAAATTAAGTTTAAATATTTTAGAGTAATGATTTAGACTTAAGATATTATAAATGCTAATGATTTGCCTTAGGTAATAGGCAAAAGATAAGTATTACTTATGTTGCTTTTTTTGCTTTTTGAATAAGATGCATGTTGTTTTATATCCGCTGACCCGGCAAAAGAAAAGAATAAAAAAATTCATCCATTTTTTTTTTAAGAAAAAACAAACATATATTCATCCATTTTTTTTTTAAGAAAAAACAAACATATATTTGAGAGCCCATGGATATATTTACTTAGATCGATCTTTTTCTCAAAAGAAAACAACAATAGAAAAAAAACAATAAATTGTTTGTACTTTATCACTGCAATTATATTATTATATATATAAGAGTCCAATTTTGGTTGGTGGGATGTCGAGTCCCAGAGAGAGAGAGAGAGAGAGAGTTGTTGTCAAAATCACACAACTTGAATTAATTGCAAATGACTTTTAAACAATTTTAAAATGTTATAACATCGTTGTATTTTTACTTTAATTTGACAATAATCCCATGCAACAATAAACACCATTTTTTTATATTACCTTGACATCATCTTTTGCTTTGCAATTTAAACTACTAAATCCTAGATGAGACATTATAGCAATCAAATATTCAAAAAAAGAAAGAAAAGAAGACTTTAGTTTTTACCTAGTCAAAACAAATATTTTTCTTGTGTTCTTCGGTTATAATTTGAATTGACCACACGCCGCACAGTCCAAATAGTAAAAAGTATTACGACAAAAATGATTTCAATATTTGTAGAGATTACAAGACAACAAAAAGATGAAAGCAATAATTAATTAATTCAAGAATAATATATATAGAGTAGAATTTATATATTTTTCAAAATACAAATTTATTTATATTTATAAATTTTTTACCATAAAATTTTTACCATAAAATATATTTTAAAATTTATATAATATATTTTTTTTTTAATATTTTTATAATAATACGAATTTCAATACAAATTTTATGATAAAAAATTTACAAGTATAAATGAGTTTGTACTTTCGAAAAGATATAAGCACTATAACAAAAGAGCAATGCTACATGTACACCCTTAAAGGGGGTGTACATCTTACACTCACCCATCTAAGGGTGGGGGGGGTCACTTCACAAATTGTGAAGTGACCTCTCACCACACCCCACCCATTGGATGGGTGGGGTGTGTGATGTACACCCCCAAATGGGGTGTACAAGTAGCATTTTTCATAACAAAATTAGGTTATAGGGACACATGTTTGTGACACTTTTGTATAAGTGTCCTATTGATATTCCATCTATATCCAAAATTAGATTATAGGGACACATTTTTGGGACACATTATAAAAATGTGTCGTTATACACCCTAGCGACGGCACATATAGCAACACTTATAATAAGTATTGGTATTTTTCTCAGCGACACTTTTTTTAAATTTTAGAAACACTTAAAAGTGTCGTAGCCTAATTTTGTATATATATATATGAAATATAGATAGAATATTTATACAAAAGTGTCACAAAAATATATCTTTGTAACCTACTTTTATTATATATATATATATATATATATATATATATATATATATATATATATATATATATATATATATATATATATTACTTGCGAAAGAAACTCTCGAGTCTCTGAACATAGAAAAATCTTTTGCCACTACAATAAAACTATATTATAGCGATATTTTTATGTGTTTTTAAAATCTAAAAAAATATCGCTAGAAAAAATACTGACACTTATAATTAGTGTCGCTATATGTGCAGCCGTTAGGGTGTATAACGATATATTATTATAATATGTTTATATAATCTAATTTTGAATATAAATAAAATATAGTGTATAGCGATATATATATTATTATAATGTGTCTTAAAAATATATCCATATAATCTAATTTTGAATATAAATAAAATATAGATAGAACATTTGTACAAAAATATCATAAAAATATGTCTCTGTAATCTAATTTTGTTGTCGTGTGCATTAACGGAGAACAATTTGGCCGCATGCACCATGACTATCTCTGTCGTACGTACGTGAAAATTAAATTTGTTGACCAATGGGTTGCAATTAATTAAGACCGATTTGTTAGGCTTAACATCTCAATTTGCATATATTATGAAGATTAAATGAACTATAATATGAGCACCGACTAAAAAAATAAAATAGCTTCGGAAAAGTTCTTAACAATTCAAGGTACGGAGTTGAGTTAAATAATTTATCTTTTCCATTTTTTAGTTACTGAATTATAATTACTCCTAAAAAAACTGTTAGGAAAGGAGTAAAACTGTGTTAGGAAAGTAGAAAGGATAGTCTAGAAAGCAATAGATATGAGAGTTGAAGGGATTGAAAAAATAGAGGTCTTTAACTTATGCGATCGTAGAATCCCTTCTTCAAATGAGAATTCATTTATTCATAATATTATGAACTCCTCTTAAGATTAACAGCCATTATGGATGATCGGGTGTTATTCGGCCGCGTTCCCTCCGGAAACTTTTCACCCAAGGAGGTAGTGGCATTTTTTTTTGGCCACGTTATTCCCGAGCATATTGTGCGCCATTATGATCGTAGCGCGATTATCGGCCGTGACTTACAAATTGTGTTATGGTCGAAATCGCGTCGGTTGCGAGTTTCCTGCCCTATAATTCTGCATTGTAAATTTTTAGGCGTTAAATATTTTGGGTTTCGATCCGTTTTTTATTCGGCTTATAAAATTGATGATAAATTTCGTATCTCAATTTTTATCCTCAATCGATTTATGGAGCCAATGACCGATATTTTATTTGAACAGCTAATTTCTGTCTATACTTTATCAGAGTATAGATATTTTTTATGGACTCATAATTCGTCAAAATCAATTGATTTTCTAACCGACTTCCACACCACTGTCACCTTTTATTTTAGTTTACCTGATTCGATTATTTTGATTGTGTCTCTTATAACGTCACGGTTTTTCAGTTTCAACGGAGCCATTCAAAATTGTAAGGAATCACGTAAGTCAGGATCAATTAATATATAGAGTGGGATAAAGAAGAAGCAGATGGAGTGGAACAATTTTATTTTTTTTTATTTTTTTTTATTTTTCTTTTCCTCTGTAATCCTGGTCGTGGTCTCCTGTTGCTGCAGTTTGTTTAGACCATATCCCACCCAATTAAGTTGCCTTCAATGAACGAACGAAAAGACCATTTACTAATGCAAAATTTTTCCCAAGAAAAAGTGGAGAACAAAGTGATCATGAGTAGTTAGTCCAATTAACTTTCGAATATAAAAATATTAATTTTTAATTAATTAATTTTTTTTTATAAAATATTATTTTTAATTAATTTAAATTTTTAGAGAATAATATTTTATTTTATATTATTTAATATGATATTACAACAAATTTTTTTTTTTTTTCAAATTCCTTTTGTTAATTTTCTTCTATTTAGTTTAGTCTATATATATATTGAGCCTATTAAATTAAATATCTCAAGCTTCAAATATGAGAGAGAGTATTAAATATAAAAATATAAAGTTATTATTCTTTGCTGACTTAATTTTTTTATAAATAATAATTATATTATATTACTTAAATAAAATAAAGAATTGCATGAATAGTTACTAAGAACAAAAATTTAAGAACGATGTGAGATTGTTCTATTTGTCATATTATCACATGAATTAACGGTATGAATCTCAAAGACACATAAATGGTATATAGAATGATCTCGCATTAGAACCATCCTCACTGATTACTTTTATTTTAGTAAATTAATATTTATCCACGTAATTTTGATCCCAATTAATACAAAGTAATAAAATAAGATAACTTAAAGAATGTAGTAACGAAAGGTTAGAATGGAACGTATTGAATTCAAATTCAACATACTTCTATTTTTATTTAGTTTTATCTCATCAAGTTCAAGCTTACGGCTTAGACCTCTCAATAACAACAAAATTTTTTTTCCATCAAGTCGAAATGTGAGGGATATTTTAAATATAAAATAGTAAAACAGTGTTCACATTGAGCTTAAGTTTTTAAATATAAATGGTTATTTTATATTCTTAAAATTTTAAGTTAAATATTTGATTCCTCAAATTAAAGTTTTAAAAGTTTTTAAAAGTGATTCACTTTAGCTCCAATCCTTTCAACACGATTTATTGCATTTAGCAATTCTTAATCACATTTCTGTTGCAAATAATTAGAAGAGGAAAAATAAAAAATAAAATAAAATTATTTTGAGTAGAAAATATATATATATATATATATATATATTTCTGATTGAATCATGCGTACAAGTCAATGTTTCTATTTATAGAGTTTGAACTCATATGGATAAGTATAATTTAATCTTATTAAAATTTTTTAAAATAATAAAATTTATCCTAATTAACAAATAGATAAAATTTATCCTCGTTAGTACTTTCAAGTCGAGTCTTTACCTTGTAAAATTGTTCAAAGCCGAGAAATTTTGTAAAAATATCAGCAACTTGATCATCTAACTTCAAGAGTTCTAGTTGAATCTCCATCTTCTTTACTTTGCTTCGTATGAAATGAAACTTAATATCAATGTGTTTGCTTCACTTATGGTAGACCGGATTCTTTGCCATGGCAATAGCTGATTTGTTATCAATGTAGAACATAGTAGCAATATTTTGAGAATATTGAATCTCTTTTAAAAGTTTTCGGAGCCACACGACATAGCACACGAACGCCGGCGCCGCGACATATTATGCTTCATATGTCAAAAGAGTAACGATCGGTTGTTTTTTTGAAAGCAAAAAAATTACTGTGTCACCAATTGTGATAAATAATATAATAGGACTAAATCTCTTAATCTGGTTATAGCAATTTGGGTGATAGTTAGGCCCAAGAGGTTAAGAGTGTTGAGCGTGCTAAAAATAGAGTAGTCCTAGGATGGGTGACCCTCTGGGAAGTTGGGGCATCACAGTTGGTATCAGAGCTAACCACATGGTTCTTGTGAGTGTGCTTGAGCCTGACGAGAACGTCAGGATTTAAAGGGGGGAAGAATGTGATAGAATTTGGATTAGTCCTATATATAAATAATATAATGGAACTAAATTTATTAACGTGACTATAGTATTTTCGGTGATAGTTAGGCCCAAGAGGTTAAGAGGGTTGAGCGTGCTAGAACTAGAGTAATTCTTGAATGGATCACTCCCTGAAAAGTTGGGGCATCACACCTATATAAAATATGAAACTAGTTGTGCTCTTCCAATTATTTATATCACCGCCCTCTGTCGGAATAACCAACAAAACGAAATTCGTTAGAAAAAGAATATAACAAGTCATGGGTTGATGTACCTTTAATGTAGCGTAGTATTCTTTTTATCGTCTTTCAATAAGTCGATTTTTGCTCATCCATAAAACGTCTTATTAGCCTGACACCATACACAATATCTAATCTTATACAAGTCAAATATCTTAAGTTTCCGACTAGGCTCTTAAATTGCGTGAAATCGATCGTTTTGCCTTCATCATTTTTTGAAAGCCTAATGCCACACTCCACTGGTGTGCGGATGGGATTATAATTATTCATCTTGAATTTATTTAAAATTTCATTCGCATAACCTTTCTGTGTGATAAAGATACCCTCTTTTCTTTGTTTTACTTCAATTCTAAGAAAATATGACATAAGTCCAATATCTGTCATCTCAAATTCACGTGCCATAGTCCTCTTAAATTCTTCAAACATAAGAGGATTATTTCCTGAAAAAATAATATCATATATATACAAAGAAATGAGTAAAATATTTTCATTCTCGCATGTAAATGACACTTTCGTACGAGCATTGGATATAACCATTTTGTTTAAAATAGGCATCAATACGCGTGTCTCATGCCCTGAGTGCTTATTTTAGCCCATATAAGGCAATTTTCAATCTATAGACTTTTGATTTATTTTTTCTTTTAATATATCCTAATGGTTGTTCTACATAAATTTCTTCATTAATGTTACCGTTCAAAAATGCGGATTTCACATCCAATTGATAAATCAACAATTTATATTGTACTGCAATTAAAATAATTAATCGAAAAGTTTCAGAACAAATAATATGAGCAAATATCTCATCATAATCGATGTCGGTTTATTGTTTGTAGCATTTTGCCACCAATCTTGCTTTATACTTCTTCACCATGCCTTCTACATTTTCCTTTGCTCAGTACACTCATTTTACTCCGATGACCTTTTGTCCATAGGAAGTGTAGTCAACTCCTATATATAGTCCTTTATATATAGTTTTAATCTCATCATCCTTCACACGCTTCCATTTTTCTTCGCAGATGGCTTTTTCGAAGTCAAAAGATTCACAATTAGCAAGGAGACAAATGAGATGTAACTCATTCGTTACCTCATACAGTTCACGTAAGCTTCTTGTCTTCCATGGACTTGGACAATCATCTGAGGATGATTCCGACAAACTAGACGTTGTTGGCGAAGGTGGTGATGATGGTACTAGTGAAGATTCTTTAAGCTACAATTTAGTCGACTCTTCTTCTTGGATTTCTTCGATATTATTTTCCAGTCCCACGAGCTTTCTTTATTGAACTTCGCATCTCTACTAATGACAATTTTGGAATTGTTAGGATTAAAAAATTTATAAGCTTTGGATTTAGAGTTGTACCCGATGAACATAAGTTTTGAACTCTTGTCATCTAATTTCCTCTTTTATTATTCAGGAATGTGTACATACGCGATACTTCCGAACACCTTCATATGTGAGATATCAGGCCTTTTTCCAGTCCAGATTTCTTGTTGTGCCTTATTTTTTAAGCGCGCAGTCGGACAGCGATTTAAGATGTAGATGGTGCAAGCTACTATCTCAGCCTAGAATTCTTTCAGGAAGTTCTTACTATTGAACATACTCACAATGTCGAGAATAGTACGGTTTTTTCCTTCCGCAACACCGTTTTGTTGAGGAGAGTACGACGCCATTAGTTGATGTCGGATGCCGTGCTCTTCACAAAAAGCTTCAAATGCGTTGGAAGCTGTGAACTCGCTGCCCCAATCTGAACGAACGACCTTAATAGAATATCTGCTTTCATTTTCTACGATTGCCTTAAATTTCTTGAACATATTGAAAAAATATGTTTTCTCCTTCAAAAAATACACCCAAGTTTATCTTGTAAAATCGTCAATAAAGGTAAGAAAGTAATGATGCTTACCAAATGATGCAGGGGCGATCGGTCAGTATATATCAGTGTGAATTAATTGAAGCGGTTTTCTTGCTCTATACTTTGCTTCTATTGGAAAACTTTTTCTAGACTGCTTCCCAATAATGTAACCTTCACATAACTGATCTGAATGATCAATAAAAGGCAAACCACACACCAAATTCTTGTTTGATAGCATATTAAGATCTCCAAAATTAAGATGCCCATGTCTCAAATACCAAAGCCATGATATGTCTTTCACGCAAGTTTTTAAACACTTTGCTACATCATTTTTTATATCAAGAATAAATATATTTTTTTTCGTCATCTCAACTTGCGCAATTAGATCATTAGCATCATTTTTGGAGAAAACTTTATCTTTCAAGTGAATATCGTGACCCTTTTCAAGTAATTATCCTAAATTCAAAATATTATTTTTCATCTATGGCACATAATAAATATCGAAAATAAACTAATGACTATTATTTTTTGGGCAAATTAATATTGTACCTTTACCTGAAATTTTTAAAAAATTGACGAAATAGACATCGCACCTCATCGACTCATTAAACTCTACGAATATATTTTTGTGTCCAAACATATAATTACTTGCACTAGTGTCCAAATACCACTTTTCGTGCTTATCATTCTCATCTTCCTTATATGCTAGCAACAAAATAGCATCTTTTTTTTTTTTTTTTTTTTTTTTTCCTTTTGTTTCAATAAAATTAGCTTTTTCATCAACTTGATTATTTTTATAATAACAACCATATGCATAATTACTATATTTTTCACAAATATAGTAACAAACATTGAATCAGAACCTATGTGCTCCTGATCCTCTCTCATCTCCACCGTTTTGATTTCTTCTTTCTTCTCTTCCTCGACCTCCTCGTCCACGGCCACGGCCACGACCACGCCCGTAGTATTTTTTTATTGAAAGCTCTGTTTGAAGGGCGTGTTGTAAATTTTCTCCATTCTTCTTGTTTTTCCGTTGCTCATGGACTTGCAATGAGCCCAAGAGTTGAACGACCGTCAATGCATCTAGATCTTTTTTCTCTTCAATTGCTGCAGCCACATATGCAAATTTTTTATTTAATGAATGAAGGATTTTGTCAACTACTTGTACCTCTTATTTCTTGTCGTTTTGTCGTAATTGATTCACCACAACGAGAACTTTTGTCACATAATCGGAGATGGTCTATGTGTAACACTCCTAGAATTTGGATTAGTCCTATATATAAAGTATAAATAGAACTAAACCTCTTAATCCGGCTATAGTATTTTTGGTGATAGTTGGCCCAAGAGGTTAAGATGGTTGAACGTACTAGAGCTAGAATAGTTCTAGGATGGGTGACCCTCTGGGAAGTTGGGGTGTCACACTCTGACTCTGTCACCTTCAGACTTTCGATTTCGCCTCTTATAGTTTGTAGGCGAACTCTTTTCACCTTATGTTTGCCTTTTATAGATGTTTGTGAGGATCCCACATGCTTGTTTTGAGGTGGTAGCGACCGAAACTTTTTCAAAGTCGGTCTCATGTAGGCCTTGATAGATGATGAAGAGGGTCGTTTGATCATTCTTTCTTGAATCTTTTAGAGTCGTAAGTTGATTTGATTGAAGTGCAGCTTCATCTTGAAGCTCTACATAGCCTCTGGTAACCACCTCTTAGAGATCTTGGGACCCGAACAAGGCCTTTATCTATATACTCCGGTTATCGTAGTTGTGCTTAATCAGGCGAGGAACTTGAAGTTGCATATTGTTTGACATCTTGCTGGATGAGGCAAGATAAAGCTTCGATCCTAAGTACGTGACCCCGATACCACTTCGTTGCAACTAATTAGAAGAGGAAAAATAAAAAATTAGATGTTGTATTTCTTTCGAAAATTCAAAGAGGTTTTTTTCCCTCATGCAATTCCAGAACAATTGATAGATTCTATCCTAATGCAATTTTAAAATTTTTTTACTAATGTCTTCTTTCAGTGAATCGCAGAACACTTGATAGAAGCTGAGTGGGAATTCGTCAGGCTACGGAGCTTTGTCCCTTCCAAGCTAAAAAATCGCTTTTTTAAATCTCTTCCATGCTGAAAGGTGCGATTAGGTTCCCATGATTCGAATAGGATAACCGACGCATGTAGAACAGTTTGGAAGAGAAATTGCATGAGGGTAGAATCTGCACGGACCCTATCAATTACTACTATTTTTGCCTGATTCCTAAACAAGAAGGACCTCGGAAGGCGAGCTACTTTCGACCGATTTGTCTCCTAAATAGTGTACAGAAGATTTTTTCTAAAATCATGTCTAACATATTAGCACCGGTCCTGCAAACCCTGATCTCACAGTCCCAATCTGCCTTTCTAAAGGGGAGGAATATTTCATACGCTTTTGTAATGGCATGTGAACTAATAGAATGGGAAAGTTGGACAAACTGCGAGGGAGTCGGAATGAAAGTGGACTTCGAAAAGGCGTATGATAGACTCAATTGTGCATTTTTATGCAGAATAATGCAAATGGTGCGAGTGGATACAACACTGTATCGGGTACGCCAAAGCGGCGGTGCTTGTTTACGGGAATACAGCTAACTGGATTAAAAGCAAGAGAGGAGTGAAGGAAGGGGACCCTCTATCTCCTTACCTGTTTCTCATGGTGGCTGAAGACTTAATGCGAATGATGGACGACGTGGTCAAAAACAAGCTAATTAGAGGGATAGGTCCGTTTGAGGAATGTCGGATTTCGTTAATTCAATACACTGATGATACTCTCTGTTTAAGTTCGGACTAAGCAATTAAGAAATTTAAGATTCATATGACACCTATTTGAGTGTGCCTCCGGACTTAAAGTTAACAAGAAGAAGACAGAACTGTTCTACGCCGGACGACACAAGAAAAAGGGGATTAGACTTGCGAATATTTTGGACTGTAAAGTTGGAGTATTTTCAACGAAATAACTTGGCTTGTCGTTGTCCAATAAGAAGTTTAGGAAGGAGAACTAGAGAGGGGTTATCGATAGGATACAAAAAAGAATTAAGGCTAAGCTAATTTCAAAAGGTGGAAGGCTCATGCTTGTCAATGCAGTTCTAACCAACCTACCCCTCTATTTCATCTCTATTTTCAAGACGTCAAAGTAGGGCACTAAACAAATTGAGCCTCTTAAATGGGACTTTTTTAATTTGGGTCGACACCTCACACCTACACGAGTAGGGATGGCTAGTTGCCTGGAGAAATGTGTGTAAGAATAAGTTAGAAGAGGGTTTGGGAATCTTGGACCTGAGCGCAATGAATGATGCCCTTCTCAGCAAATGGTGGTGGAGCTTCTTCACGACACCCAACCTCCAGTGGAATAAGCTTATCAGAGTTCTTTATTGTTCGAAGAGAAAACCATTGTGGGAGGCCGGAGGCTAGTTTAGGCCGGCCTCACAATGGTGGAGGAATGTTATCAGTATCAGAGAGATTTTTAAAGAGGGTATCTTACCTGCTTGGAGATAGGAGAATGATTAATTTTTGGACTGACATATAGTGCGGCGAGGTTGCCTTAGAATCCCTCTTTCCTGAGTTGTTTATCGGAGTGGAAAGGAAGGTGATCAAAGTTAGTGGAGGAAAATTTTAATACGTGCTTTAACGAGAGGGTAGATGGGTAGGGAGAGAGTGCATAAACTTAAGGAATTAGTGGGGAGCGCCACGCCGAGGAATAGGGATGGCGGAGTGGTCTGGAGATGGCATGAGAAATGTATCTTTACCGTCAAGTCTACATACACGGTTCTTAGTAACGGAGAATTATAGGATTTCACCGCCTTTTTCATCTGGAGGCTGCATATGTCGTCCAAAGTAAAGATATTTATCTGGCTCATCCTTAAAAATTGGCTCCTTACGATAGATAATCTTGGTGAAAAGGGATGGACGGAAAAAAAAATCTCTGTGTGCTTGAGGTTGAGACGACAGACCATTTGTTCACGAGATGTGTGTACTCACGGTTCGTGATCGAGATGGGTGCAGGGACCGCTGATCAGTTTGAGGAGTTAGGGGCTGACGTTCGACGGATATGGAAAAAACGGATTGGAGGGGAGGGACCGCTGGTGGAGAACAAGAATCTAACATACATGCAGCGAATTAGTGGGTGCTCTGAAAAATCAGAAACAAAATTATTTTCCAGCAGTCAAACACTGACCCCGTTTTCACCGTTAGTTGGGTTATAAGAGAGTTGACACATTAGGTGGAGTTGGATTGACTGGTTGATACATGGTAACCATATACCTTTTTCGCCATTAGTTGGGTTAAAAGAGAGTTGGCGCATAGGGTGTAGGATATTAAATTATTTTTTTTTCGCTCGTTTGAGAGATCCGGTTGTTTCACTTGTGTTGCTTACTTCTTTTTTTTTTTGAATGAAGCAGGTAGCGTGAGATATCTTTCTCTTAAAATAATAATAATAATAATTTATTCGTTTGTGAAATTTATGTATTCTGCTATGTGGTTGTTTGACCTATTTTTGAAAAGTGATTTTGAGTTCAAATGTAATTTTTGTCTCAACAGAGTGCAACCTTATTATCAAAATCTATTTTTAATTTTTAAAATTATTATTTTTTTAATTTTCGAGACCCAAAATCAGAAGTAGTTAAAATCTATTTTTTGTAATCCGATTCTGATTTTGGAATCAGATTTTAAAATTTTATTGTAATTTTAGATTTAAATTTAAAATTTTATATTTAAAATTTTAAATTTTAAATTTATATTTTATATTTTGAATTGAAATAGCAAATTATAATTTTGTGCAAATTTAAAATTTAAAATTTAAAATTTAAAATATTTTAAAATAAAATGTAGTAAAAAAATATTATTTGCAAATAGGAAATTTTTTTTTGCCAAATAGTTTTACAAAATTTAAATTTAAATTTTAAATTAAAATAACAAATTTAAATTTTTTGTGCAAATTTAAAATTTAAAATTTAAATTATTTTAAAATATAATTTAGTAAAAAAATTATTATTTGTAAATATAATTTTTTTTGCCAATTTTTTTTTCAAAATTATTTTTTTATGTAAACTCAGACGAATACTCTATAATTTTAATCAAAATTATTTTTTAAAATTAAAATTAAAATTAATTATGTAAAAATTATTTTTTTTCAAAAAACTAGGTGCAACGGATCGTGTATGTCTGCTTTCCTTTTAGCTTTCCATTTAATTTCTTTCTTCTTTCATTGAAAAGACCAGTTAAACAAAGGGAAACAAAAGGTGTGGAGCATCACCAGTCAACAGTCAATGTTCAACCCAATAATTTAAACATGTCCCGCTATTTCGCTCCACTTGTGCACCCCTTCCTGCACAAATCACATGGGTCTTATTTTTGCTTCACATTATCACATATTAATTAACCCCAGTAAACATCTATTATTCTACTTAACTTTATTGTCAGATTTACAATTGACGTGTTGATAGTTTTTAACTATATTAATTTGAGATATTGTTCTCAGATGAACTGGGAATTATTTGGTAAATTAACTGTCCTACTGTAAATAAATATTTAGCATTATTTAAATTAAAAAAAAAATTATTGTTAAATTTAATCAAAATTTTAATCTAAGGGTCGGTATCAAATGATGTAATTAATCCTCAAAAATATGATGCGGGACTTAGAAGTTAATTAGAATTCTATTTTCTCATTCCAAATCGGTTTTAATATGAGTGGGCCCATGTACATTTTTTTCCACGCTATCTTTCTATAAAAAGCATATACAGCCATAGCTCTTACGCAAATTCACATCTTTTCTAGGCACCACCCAACTACAATTTATACCTTCGCTTTTTCCCAGTAATAAGTAGTAAAACACATATCCTGCACCCTGTTCTCCGAACTCCAATTCGAGTAACCTCAAAAGTTTCGTTGAGGAGATTGAGCCACTCATGGATCAACTGCCAAAATGCGGAGCTAACTACACCCCCCTTACACCACTCACCTTCTTGCGGAGGGCCGCCGCCGTCTATGCTGATCGCCCGTCGGTCGTCTACGAGCGCGTCTGCTTCACCTGGAAGAAGACGTACGACCGCTGCTGCCGCCTCGCTGCTTCCCTCCGATCTCTCAACATTTCCAAAAAAGACGTGGTAAGTAGGATCAGGAGTATAATAATGTTTCTCTTCTTTTATATAGACTTATAATGTATTGTCGCGTATTTTTTTATATTTTATAATATTATTTAATATATATATATATATCTATAGGTTTCTGTTCTCGCACCGAATATTCCAGCTCTCTATGAGATGCACTTTGCGGTGCCGATGGCCGGCGCGGTGCTCAACACCATAAACACGCGGCTCAACGCGGCAAACGTGGCCGGGCTGCTGAAGCACTCGGAGGCGAAGGTGTTCTTCGTCGACTACGAATTCGCCGGCCTCGCCACCGACGCCATCCGCCACCTCGCGTCCGGCTCCGGCACTAACCCCCGCCTGCCTCTCCTAGTCCTGATAGACGACGTGGATGCCCCTACGGGCACACGGTTCGGGGAGGCGGAGTACGAACGGCTGGTGGCGAGCGGCGACCCGGGCAGGTTCCCGCCGGTGGCGGTGGAGGACGAGTGGGAGCCGATCGCGCTGAACTACACGTCGGGCACGACCTCGGCGCCGAAGGGGGTTGTGTACAGCCACCGGGGAGCGTACCTGAGCACGATGGCGATGCTCCTGCAGTGGGGGGTCGGCGCGGCGCCGGTGTACCTGTGGACGCTCCCCATGTTCCACTGCAACGGCTGGACATTCACGTGGGGCGTGGCGGCGCGCGGCGGCACCAACGTTTGCCTCCGCGGGACGGCGCCGCGCGACGTCTACCGCGCCATCGGCGAGCGCGGCGTGACCCACATGTGCTGCGCCCCCGTCATCTTCAGCATGCTCCTCGACGCCCGCGAGTCCGACCTCAGGCCCCTCGCCAACGCGGTCGAGGTGTTGACCGGTGGCGCCCCGCCCCCCGCGGCGCTCCTGGAGAGCATCGAGCGGCTCGGCTTCCGCGTGACGCACGCCTACGGCCTCACCGAGGCCACGGGTCTGGCGCTGGTCTGCGAGTGGCCCGACGCCTGGGACCGCCTCCCGGTGCAGGACCGGGCGCGGCTCAAGGCCCGCCAGGGCATCAGCGCGCTCTGCCTCGGCGACATCGACGTCAAGCACGCCGACACCATGCTGAGCGTCCCCCGCGACGGCGCCACCCTCGGCGAGATCGTCCTCCGGGGGAGCAGCATCATGAAGGGCTACTACAAGAACGAGGCCGACACCGCCGCGGCGTTCCGAGACGGGTGGTTCCTCACCGGAGATGTCGCGGTGATCCACCCGGACGGGTACGTGGAGATCAAGGACCGGTCCAAGGACGTTATCATATCGGGGGGCGAGAACATCAGCAGCGTCGAGGTCGAAGCCGTGCTCTACCGCCACCCGATGGTACGCGAGGCGGCGGTGGTGGCGATGCCGCACCCGCTGTGGGGGGAGACGCCGTGCGCCTTCGTAGCACTGAAGAAGGAGTACGCCAACGGCGGCGGCGGCGTGGTCGAGGAGGATGATATCATATCCTACTGTAAGGACAACATGCCCAAGTTCATGGCTCCCCGCAAGGTTGTGTTCTTGGTGGAGCTGCCGAAGACGTCGACGGGGAAGATACAGAAGTTCGTATTGAGAGAGGAGGCGCGCACGCTTCAAAGCCCCGACGAGAGGACGCGGACGCCACCGCAGGGCTCGGCTGTGGCGGCGGCGGCGGAGGAGAAAGGGGTGGTCAAGGTGGTTGGTGGCAGTAACGGTAAAACCGGCACTACACGGGTGGACCAGATGCAGGAGGTGCTGGCCATGTCCCGACTTTGATTTTGACTTTGATTGGAGCTGTTGACCCAGCAAGTGCACAGAGCTAGCAAACACGTGTCCACTACTGCTTAGCACGAGTAACCACTTTTATTGTATGAGATTCAGATAATAATATTGTTATAAAAAGTCTGTGTTATTATACAAAAGGACATAAAGCAGAATCTGCTTCGTTTTCTCCTTTTGTTTGTAAGTTACTCAACGTAGTTACATTTGCTCGAAATTGAAAATCATTTTAATATTATTATATTTTTAATTTCTCCATACATTTATGGTACAACAATAAATAAAAATATTTGTGGTGAAAAATAAAAGTATCCCTTTTTAATATAGTAAAATTTTTTTTTTTCGTTCGTAACTTCTTTTGGAAAATTTATTTTACATAAATTTATGTTTTTTTTTTTTTTTTAACGTGATTTTGTAATTTTTTCGTCTCTGTTTTAATGCTAGTTGTAACAATTAATTAGATATAAATTAAGAAAGTGCCAAATAATGGATCGTCCAAAAGTCTGTCGTTGGCAGTGTGATGGAGGACAAATAAAGCAGAATGTGATTTGTTGTCGCCTTTATTTTGTAAGTTAATTAATTAGCTGTAATTTAAGGAAGTGCCAAATAAATGGACCCTCCAGAATCTGTGTCTCTGTTGGCGTTGGGCCAGTGTGTTTGATATACTGTAATTTTATTTTTAAAATAGCTTGGGATAAAGTTAATTGCAAAAAAAAATTTAAATAATATCATTTACTTTCTCTCAAATAAAGAATAAAATTTTTTAAAAATAGCTTCATATAGCTATACAAGTATATAACAAAAAAAAAAAAAATAATTAATTATCTGAACTATAGTTCATCTAAAAATCTATTTAGATCTAAAATTTATCTTTAGTAAAACAAATAGTCCCATTAAAAAATTCCAAACTAGGATTTATTCTTATGGAACTAGCACAGTAAAAAATATCTCCATAGCTTAAAGGGGATTATTTTGGATGATTATAAATTTCTTTGTATTCATAAATTTTTCGTTTTTGGATGAATGGATGTGCTGTTAGTCTAATAGTGGTCTCCTAGGGTTTAGTGGGTTATTGGTAAAATAGTATAAATTTTAAGAACTACTATAGTCTTAACCGCACATTCCTTCATCCAAAGACTGAAAATTTATAAGTACGAATGAATTTTACTCATAAGAGTATAGTAGCCGGACTCTATATAGCATAGGGCTACTTTACTCTTATGAGTATAAACTCTTTTGTATCCATAACTTTTTCGCCTTTGGATGAAGAGATGTGCGGTTAGGATGGTAGCGGTCCCTAGGGTTTAGTGGGTTGTTGGTGAAATAGTATAAATCCTAAAAACTACTATAATCCTAATCCCACAATACTTCATCCAAGGACTGAAAACTTATAAATACAAAAAAATTTTACTCATAAGAGTATAATAGCTGGACACACTCTCTCTCTCTCTCTCTCTCTCTCTCTCTATATATATATATATATATGAGAAATACTCCTATACTTTTTTTTTTTTTTTTTTTTTTTTTTTTTTTACTACCGTTCATTTATACATGTTCAACGGCCTAGATTTAATTATTTTTAAGTTATAACCTGCTGTTGAGGAGGTATCGATTATCAAGTACTCCAAAAATATGGCTATTTTGGTCTTTTGATTCAGCGGTAATTAAGTAATTTTATTTCTATTTTGAAATTTTTTATTTTTATAAATATTATAAACTTTAAATATTTCAATTTAGTGAGAGTTTTTACTTTTGAAAAAATTATAAATTTTAAATATTCTCATTTAGTTATGATCCTAAATGGTAATATTTTAATGGTCTTTATTTAATATATTTTAAATAATTTTAATTTTAGGAAACTATATTAAAATTTAGATTATTTTAATGGTAATATTATTTTTTTTAAAATTTTTACATTTAAAATAATTATTATCTCTAATAATTAAATATTATTATATTTTTTTAAAAAAATTTATCGCTAATAGTTCAAAATTATTCTTAACTTATTCCGTTTAAAAATTTGAATTAAGCCCTTGATAAATTTGATTGTTGTCTAATTGATCGAACTAGTCGATTTAATTTAATTTTTAAATCATTCATATTATGAAACAAATTGCATACTAAAAGATAAAGAACAAAAATTTTAAAAATTGGCTAAATACTGAAAAATTTTAAAGGTAAAAATCAAAACCAACTTAATAAATTAAATTAATTGGAATGATCAAATTGATATAACATACAAATAGTATAAATTTGTTTCATAAAGATTTATCTAATTTCTCTACGGTACTAATTTTATTTACTTTATTAAAAATCTATATTGGGGATTTATAATAAGCTTAAATTTTAAATTGTATAGGCAAAATTTATTCAGTTTAAATTGCACTGTACTGTTTAAATTTATAGAAGGTTTTATATATTGTTTAGATTGCGAAACTATAAATTTATTATCAATTTATATTTTAAATTATAATATATGATCTCATTATTTTAAAATATCAAATTTTATTATTTAAATTTGATTTAATTTAGCCCGTACAATTCTATTCTAAAAATAAATTTGAATTAATGCCTAAATTGTAATTTTAAAACTCTTTAAATTAATGCCTTAACTGTAATTCTAAATTTTTTTAAATTGAACTCTTTAAATTAATGACTAAATTGTAATTTTAAAACTCTTTAAATTAATACCTAAATTGTAATTTTAAATTTTTTAAATTTAAACTTTTTAAATTAATGACTAAATTGTAATTCTAAAACTCTTTAAATTAATACCTAAATTGTAATTCTAAATTTTTGAAAATTAAACTCTTTATATTAATGACTAAATTATAGTTCTAAAACTTTTAAAATTAATGCCTAAATTTTAATTCAATTTTTTTTTTAAATTAAACCTTTTACAATAATGACTAAATTGAAATTCTAAAACTTTTTAAATTAATGCCTAAATTGTAATTCTATTTTTTTTAATTTAAACCATTTAAATTAATGACTAAATTGTAATTCTAAAATTTTTAAATTAATACCTAAATTATAATGCTAACAATTTTTAAAATAAACTCTTTAAATTATTGACTAAATTGTAATTCTAAAACTCATTAAATTAATACCTAAATTATAATTCTAAATTCTTTTAATATACACTCTTTAAATTAATGCCTAAATTGTAATTCTAAAATTCTTTAAATTAATGTCTAAATTGTAATTCGAAAACTCTTTAAATTAAATTCTTTAAATTAATGACTAAATTGTAATTATAAAACTCTTTAAATTAATGCATAAATTGTAATTCTAAATTTTTTAAATTAAACTCTTTAAATTAGTGGCTAAATTATAATTCTAAAAGTCTTTAAATTAATGCCTAAATTGTAATTCTAAAAATTTTTAAATTAAACTCTTCAAATTAATCACTAAATTGTAAATCTAAAACTCTTTAAATTAATGCCTAAATTATTATTCTAAATTTTTTTAATTTAAACTATTTAAATTAATGACTAAATTGTAATTCTAAAACTCTTTAAATTAATGAATAAATTGTAATTCTAATTTTTTTTAAATTAAACTTTTTAAATTAATGACTAAATTATATTTCTAAAACTCTTTAAATTAATACCTAAATTGTAATTCTATTTTTTTTTTCTAATTTAAACTCTTTAAATTAATGCCTAACTTGTACTTCTAAAACTCTTTAAATTAATGGCTAAATTGTAATTCTATAATCTCTAAATTGTAATTCTAAAACTCTTTAAATTAATACTTAAATTGTAATTATAAAACTCTTTAAATTAATGGCTAAATTGTAATTCTAAAACTCTTTAAATTAATCTCTAAATTGTAATTCTAAAACAATTTAAATTAATACTTAAATTGTAATTATAAAACACTTTAAATTAATGCCTAAATTGCAATTCAAAAATAATTAAAATTAATGCATAAATTAGTGCAAAATTAAATTCTAAATTTGTAAAAAGTATATGAAGAAAAACTTTCATTATATGTTGAATTTAAAATTTTTCCATTTTCAACTTTCTTAGAATAATGATAAAAAATTAATTCTAAATTAGAGTAATTCTAAAATTCTTTATACATATTAAATATGTTGAATTTGATTATAAACCTACGTTCAAATTTTTTAAAAGATATTAATATAAATTAATGACCAAATTATAATTTTAATACTCCTTAAATTAATGTTTAAATTATAATTCTAATTTTTTTTTTAAATTAATGCCTAAATTGTAATTCTAAAATATTTTAAATTAAACATTTTAAAATAATGTCTAAATTATAATTCAATTTTTTTAAAAAAATTAGATTCTTTAAATTATTGCAAAATTAATGGTTAAATTAATGGTAGGTATTTTAATTAATTTTTTTGTGATGTTTAATTACAAAAATATCCTTTTTATGAAATTATCTGTTAACCTGTTAATAAATAAAATTATATTTTTATTTTTTGTCGATGAACGGTTAAGAAATTTTTTAATTTTTTTTTAAATAGTACCATAGTATTACACTATATATATATATATATATATATATATATATATATATATATATATATATATATATATATATATATATATATTTGTTTTCTGTAATTTGGGCAAGTTTTGGGCCAACAATTTTGATCAACGGTCAGAAATAAATGTTCACCAAATTGATGACCAAATTTTATTTTACAATATTTTAAATTTTATTTATTTAATTATAAATTTATTTTTCTTTCTCTCCCCACCTCAAGCTTTTCTTCTTGATTTAGTCTTACTTTCCAAGTGCAGCAAACAAACACACTTTACTTTCCATGTTGCCATATGTACTGCAGTCATTATTGATAGAGCATTTGCTAGATAATAACAATAATTATAATTAGGAGTTATTATTCAATGATTTTTATGTGTTATTTGAAAGAAATATATGTTGTAATCTTATTCAGTTCACTCATGCAATTTAAAACTCGACATGGTGTAAAGAGCTGTATAAGTAAACGGCCCAAAGCTTTTCACTAATTGTGACACATCAATAATTTCACACTTCGGATTGAAATTATAATTAGGTATATAAGAGACATAAATATTAATATTAATAACTGAGTTTAAATATTTTTGGCTGTAGTGCGGGCCCAACGAGTTATTATTGCTAGTCGGTTGGGTCGTTACATTTGGTATCATAGTGAGTCACCAGTCGAAAGTGTGAGACGAGTCTGGTTCTAGATGACAGGGCTAGCGAGATAAGTCTCACACGGTGATATTGGGCTGTATGTGTTTGGCCTGACGAGAACGTCAGATCTAAACGGGGGTATATAAGAGATATGTACACTAGTAATAATAACTAGGATTAAGCATTTTGGGTTGTGGTGTGGGCCCAACGAGTTATTATTGCTAGTAGGCCGGGCCGTTACATTTGGTATCAGAGCCAGTCATCAGCCGGAAGTGTGAGACGAGTCTCGGCTGAACCTGGGTCTAGATGACAGGGCTAGCGAGAGAGGGCTCATATCGCCTGGTGATCTGAATTAGGCTGTGTGTGTTTGGACTGACAAAAACATCAGATCTAGACGGGGAAAGTATGTGACACCCCAATAATTCTATATCGGATGGGTATATAAAAGAAATAGACATTAGTAATAATAACTGAGTTTAAATATCTTGGGCTATGATGTGGGCCAACGAGTTATTATTACTAGTGAAATGAGTCGTTATATTTAGTATATAAAAAACACGTGGACCGAAAAAAATTTTTAGATGAATTTGTTCACGCTTTAAAATTATTTTTTTTAACTCTGATTTTTTTTTAAAAAAATTAAACTATTTCTGAAAATTCGAAACATGAGACTAATTATCTTAATTAATTACTTTAGTAATTATTATATTCGCCCTATGTTATTTCGTGTATCTCTAAAATTACTTTTGTAATGTAAAATCAAAAGGACGATGATAATAATAATAATAATAATAATAATAAAGCCCCGAGGAGTTTGATTTTTTACACTTGCTTATTCTATGAAACCTTTTAAGAACTATCTATATAAATATATAAATCTGATTTGGCATTTTTTAAAAATTTTTATTTAAAAAAAAAAAACCGTCCATTCATTTTCCTCATTCTCTTTCTCAACCTCTTCTACGACTCTTCCAATTCTCTTTGCGCTCCTCCTCTCTGGCTGTATAATTTTTTACTTTTCATCAACTAAATTTGTAATTCTAATTAATCCATCACGTTCATTCCTTTTCATCTTTCTTTTTAGGCATCTAATCCTTCTCGTTCTTCTTACTAAATTTTTAATTAATATTTAAATAATTCTATTACGATTCATAATTCTTACATCGATATCTCAAATTAATTTATCATAATTTTTTTTTTTGTCATCGGGTATATTCTCGTAGTTAATAATAAAAAAATTTTGATACTCTTTCCTTTCTTCGCCCGATAATAAATAAATTTTAATAAATATAATAAATAAAAAATATATAAAAATATTTAATATTTTTATATTATTAATTATTTATATAAATTTTACCGAGCGTGGCCTTCACTAGTACTTATGAAGCTCCAAATATTTTGCTATCATATATAGTAGTAGTGCATATGTTTCACCTTTTAATGACTTTACATTTAATGCTCCAAAGTCTCCCAACAAAAGAGATGCCCATTCGATCCTTTTGTGGTCGTCAGTGTTTACCCAAAAAAAAAAAAAAAAAAAAAAAAAAAAAAAAAAAAAAAAGGGAAACTACAACTTTGATCCGCAAACTATAACGTGTCATATTTTAATTTATAACTTTTTTTCAAATTTTTTAAATTATTATAATTAAATTTAATTAATTAAATATTAATGTATTACTAATATGAAAGCGATAAAGTAATATTGTAATTAATGACGTGATAAAAATTAAAATATTAAATTAAAAATTATAATAAATTAAAAATTAAAGACGACCGAAGTGCATGCGACGCGCCACATATAAAAATAAAAATTTGTAATTAAATGTATATGTATCTTTCATGTTATTTTCGTTCATAATGACTTGAAGTTTGTTTTCTGATTTTTTTTTTTTTTTTTTCTTGGGTATTTGTTTTGGCATAAACGATTCACACAAACGATATAGACATTCTCACATCAAGGGCCCCCCACTAATTAATTATCTTTTATTTTACATTCTTTTTGGATTTACTTTCACAAGTATTCACTTTACAAGTTAAATTAGTAAAGTGCAAAGAAAATGAAATGTGAAAAGAAGGAAAAAAAATTAAAAGATTATTAGGATAGCTACAAATAAAAACTAGTTAACTTCAAGTTTTGCTTTAATTGGATTTTTTCATTGAATGCGAATATTCCTGAATTGGAAGTAAGAACACTTTCGCATATGTTGAACGTAGAAGGACAACAGTGGAAATTCCCTGAAAAAGCTGGGTTACATCAAGTACAAGTAGGGGTGGCAATTCAGCTCGCTGTTCGCGAGCCAGTTCGTGTTCAGCTCAAAATGAGTTCGAGATAGAATCGCTCGTTTAGTAAACGAGCCGACCACGAGCCGAATTTTTCAGCTCGTTTAATAAACGAGCCGAACACGAGCTGAGGTCAGCTCGCTCGTGTTTGGCTCGATAACAGCTCGAATATATATATATATATATATATATATATATATATATATATATATATATATATATATATATATATATATATATGGGTATATATAGGTGTACACCTCAATTGGG
This sequence comes from Tillandsia fasciculata, assembly GCA_029168755.2. Classification (NCBI taxonomy): domain Eukaryota; kingdom Viridiplantae; phylum Streptophyta; class Magnoliopsida; order Poales; family Bromeliaceae; genus Tillandsia; species Tillandsia fasciculata. The sequence goes on along the minus strand of CM054945.1, from coordinate 20,894,612 downwards.
GTGTACATCTTACACCCATCCCATCCTGGGATGGGGTGAATTCCACTTGGGACGAGTGGAGGAATATCCACCCAAAGATGGGGTGGGTGTAGGATGTACACCCCATTTGGGGTGTACAGGTAGCACTTCTCATATTTTACTATTTAGATTTTAAGCCATAAATTTTTTGTCAATTTTTTATGAATTTTAATTATTAGATTAAAATTTTAATTTTTTAATTTTCTTTAAACTTTACACCTAATAGTATGAATGAAAATTAAACTTATTGTTCGCGAGCCAGCTCTTGTACGGCTCATTAATAAACGAGCCGAACACGAGCTGAATTTTTCAGCTCGATATTTAAACGAGCCAGCTCGTGTTCGGCTCGTTTATTAAACGAGCCGAACATGAGCCGACCCCAGCTCGCTCGTGTTCGGCTCGTTGACATCCCTAAGTACAAGTTCCTTAAAAAAAAAATAATAATAATAATAAAATAAAAAAAATAAATAAATAAAGAGAAATAGAGTAAAATAAGGTTGCGTTTGGTTCGAATATAAAAAAAAATTAATTATTTCTGAAATAGTTATAAATTCAGCTATAAGCAGAAATTAAAGTAATTTTATATTTGGTTGAATATAGGAGTTGTATCAAAAATAAGAAAAATTGTGTTTGATAAATTAAAAAGGAATAAAAAAAATAAAGGGATTAAAATTTATAAAAAAAATAAATAAATTTTATAAATTTAAATATCTTATAATTTAAAAAAATTTAATTTTTTTTGTAAAAAAATAGTTTTACTTGTTGCACCTGTGGGGTGGAACAGAACAGCTATTCCACCTTTATACCGGATAACTTGGTATGAAGGGAAACAGCTAGGGAAACAGTTGTTCCCCTTGTTCACCCCCATCCAAAATCACGTTTGGGTATAAAGGGGGAATAACCCCCTTATCTCCCCTTATATTCATTGCCAAACGGAGCCTAAGTGATTCGAAATAGTATTTTTGAGATTTTCTAAATGTGGTATAATGATATGTTTGGTAAATATTCGATACAGAGTAAATGTTGGAAATATGATGTATCTGTCATGCGCTACTAATACAAATATATAAAAAATAAAAAAAAATTAAAATTTTGATAATAACAATAAATACCAAAAATAAGAGATCAAGATTTTTACGTGGCTCGACAACTGCCTACATCCACGAGAAGAACGCGAGAGATATATTTCACTATAAGAAAAAAAAAAAAAAATACAAACTTACACCTTATATCTTCTCCAAATAAAAAAATTAAGAGTCATATGGTAAACTTACCTTTCTCTTGTTTCAACGAAAATTTCTTTATGAAGAGAAAGGTGGGGTTTACCTAGACTCTTAATTTTTTATTTAGAGAATGCATAAGGTATAACCTTGTATATCTTTTATTTCTTCTAGTAAAATACATCTCTCTCGCTTTTTCCGTGAATGTAGACAGTTGCTGAACCACGTAAAAATCTTACTCTCTTATTTTTCGCATTTATTGCTGTTATCGAAATTTTGGTTTTTACTATTTTTCGTGCATTTGTGTTGATAGCGTATAATAGACGGTCCATCAAATTCTCAACAAGTGGTATCAGAGTATAAACTTCGTGTTACAGTAGAGATATCGAAGGTCTCATCATCTAAGTTTGAGGTGGAGAAATTTAACGGTAAAAAAAATTTTGGTCTTTGGCAGAGGAGAGTGAAAGCTCTTTTGGTACAACAGGGCCTTCATAAGGCGTTGCTTGGAAAATCGGAAAAGTCAAGCCAACATCAATGAGCGACGAAGATTGGGAGGAGATTGATTTGCAGGCGGTTAAAACAATTATATTGTGCCTAGCAGATAAGGTGATGTAGAACGTAATGGATGAAGAAACTACAGTCGGCATGTGGAATAAGCTTGAAAAGCTGTACAAGACAAAAAGTCTCTCGAATGTGCTGTACCTAAAGCAAAAATTATATGGGCTACGCATGAGGAAAGGTACGGCAATAACGGAATAATTTGAACACCTTTAATAAAATTATTGTAGATTTGCTCAGCATTAATATCAAGGTTGACGAGGACGATAAGGCATTGATTTTCTTCTCGTCACTTCCATCGTCTTATAATCATATGGTGACCACCATACTTTACGAAAAGCAAACTCTGAAGTTGAAGACATTACACAGACCTTTTATCTGAGGAGATCAGGTTGCGGGCAAGTACCGAAGAAAATAGTACTGCATTGGTCGTAAATGATACAGGTGGCCGGAGGAAAGGAACGATCTAGTGAACGTGATGCGGGTAAAGAAAAATTCTATTCCAAGTCAAATTCGAAAAAGGTGAAGTGTTACTCTTGTAAGAAAAATGGTCACATAAAAAGGAATTGCGAGAAGAGGAAGGCTTGATTGCGAAAACTGGATTCCTCTGTAGATACGGCGGGCGTAGCTGACGACATTAGTCAGGATGTTTTGATGGTTTCTACAGGTTCAGAATATCTCAGTGACGGGATATTGAATTTGGGTTGTTCTTATCACATGACTCCAGACAGATTTTTATTTGATACTTACAAATTTTGTCAATATGGTAATGTTATGATGGGTAATCACACTAACTGCAAGATTGTTAATATCGGAACAGTGAAAATAAAGATGTTTGATGGTGTGGTGAGAATGTTAACGAATATGAGACATATTTCGGATCTCAGGTTGAATCTTATATCACTTCATACTGTTGACTCTATTGGTTATTCTGTTAGTATTTCAGGTGGAGTTGTGAAAAAAGAGTGCTAAGATTGTTATGAAGGAGAGAATAAAGGGAATTTATACAAGCTAATCGGTAAACCGGTAACAGCGGAGAAGTGTAGACATTATCTAGACTTTGCTAACCTGTATGGTTGTTAGTGTCAGAATGCCTCAGAGAGAGGGGGCGATAAAATGAGAGAGTGGTGAAATAGAAAAAAAAGTCAAGGTGAAGATGAGAGAGTGGTGAAATAAAAAAGAAGTTATGGTGGAGATTGTTACAGATTTATGCATTTTTTTTGAATTTGGATTAAGTCAAATTTAATTAATCGATTAAGTTGGTTATGATATAAATTAGGTGTATGAAATATATTATTTAATTTTGAGGATAATTTTTATTGATGCAAGATTTATATTTATTTATACACGTTCTAATCTAATTAGGATTGATTGACTTTTTAACCGACTTCATTATGCATTATATATATATATATATATATATATATATATATATATATATATATATATATATATATATATGGATACATTTGGTGAATAAAGAGAGAGGTGAGGTGGCCGGATTCTTGAAATTAATTAATTAAGATGGTTGGTTCCTTTGGTGAACGTAGACATGAGGCATATGATGAAGTTAATTAATTAGTAAGAAGCTAATTAGTTAGTGGCGATGCATGTTTGGTAGTAATAGAGAAGGTACAGGTGATTCGCATGCGGTATTGGATTCGGCAGCAGAGCGGAGGTTCTCAACTAATTGCTTGAGCGATTTAGATTACTCGAAACAACAACATAAAAGACTTTGATAAGAAATTTATATGCTTTTCTAATTTGATCTTCTTGGTTAAGGTTTTACAAAAATGGTTATTTTTTAAAGTTTTTTATTGGAATAAGAGAAATGTGTGGTTTACCATAAGGCTTTTGATTTTTTATTTGGAGAAGATATAATGTGTAAAATTGTATTTCTTTTATTTTTTATAGTGCAATATTTCTTTCGCTATTTCTGTAGATGTAGGCAGTTGTTGAACCACGTAAAAATTTTGATCTCTTATTTTTCACATTCATTGTTATTACCGAGATTTTAGTTTTTTTTTTATTTTTAATTTGTGTATCCGTGTTGATAGCGCATAACGGACAGTCCATCAGATTTCCAACCGTAATAGATCAAATTATTTTTTTTTATTTGGGCCGTTTGGAAGAACCAATTAAATAAAAAAATTATTCTATAAAATTAATATTATAGAGTAATTTTAGAGTAAAAAAAAATTTGATTAGATTTTTTTAAAAAATATTCTATTCATCGTGTCGCTTTCCCACCCCTCTCTCATTTTCTTTCCTTTCGTCCTCTCTTCCCATCGTCTTCCTTTTCATTCTCCCTCTACTTTCGCCGCAGCAAGCATTGACATCAATGCCAACGCTGCCGCCGACGCTGACACTGTCGACGACGCCACCGTTGTCAACGAATATTTTTTTTTTGTATTTAATCGTTATAATATGAACCAGTCAATAACTTTTTTGTATTTAATCGTTATAATATGAACCAGTCATGTTATTAACTGGTGAAATATTCGAACGGTGAGAGAGTGACATGCGACAATAAAAAAAAGGTAAAATTTATGAAAAATTTATTATATTTTATTTTTTTTTGGTAAAAAAGAAAATTATAGTTAATATAATATTTATTAAATTATTTAATTTTTATTTATATTTAAAAAAAAATTAATTTGATATAATTTACTCATAAATTGTCTTTTTTTTCATGCTTTGATCCAAAAACAAAAAAAAATATATTTTGATTAATATAAAATTTTAATTTATTTTATATAAAAATTAAAATAGAGTATTTTTTTAAGAGTCGATTCAAATAGTAAAAAATAAAGTATTTTTTTTATAGAATATAAATTTTTCAAAATATTTTAAATAATATTTTATTTTATTTTTTAATGACTACCAAACATGTACTAAGTTTATTTAGGCAAAAAAAATTGGAATAGAGTTCCATTGTGCGCATTAATAGCTAGAAACTTAATTTAATTTAATTTGTCAAGTCTCTTTGGATTTTATTTAGATCTCCTAAATTTTGTCTTTCAACAATGTTATATATTGATATAGCAGGAAACTGCCATATATAGATATAGTATACTAAATATAATAAAGTTTATTACATAGAAACGAACTGATTCATGAATATATTTTATATGTTTTTATTATACTTTTTATCTCTTCCTTAATGCAGTAGAAAACGGTATCAAACAATATATATATAATATCAATTCTAGCTAGGGAAAAAAGAAAAACAGTTGTAGGAAAAAAGAGGGTGGGTTGGATGATTCTTGTAGATCATATTACTTAGAATTGTAATATTTTGATAATTTTTAATATTTTTTATTGATCATATTCAAATATGTATAATTTAACTCAACCTGCGTAAAATTATTGTAAATTTTCAAATGATAATACTTGATTATCATTAATTAAGAGTTATTCTTTTTTTTTTATATATATATACTAAATAAGAATTATTCCAGTATAAAATATATAATTTTTTTGAAATACTACAAACCTTATATAAAAGAGAGGAGAGGAAAAGTAGAAAGTAAAGAGAAAAATAAATTAAATTTCCCTAAAAAAAACTCCTAAACAATCCACAGCATTTACTCTCCTTGTACTTTAGGATAGCAGAGAGGTGGCAATTTCTCTAATTTGGACTGTATGGTTGGGTGTTGGCTTCAATATAACAGAAAAAAAGTAATATTTACATGCATTGTTGCCCTTTTGACCATTTTTATTGTATATCTAGGAACATATTTAACAATGGCAGAGTATTTTCCAGCCCATAACATCTTCTTGTCAGGGAATACCTGAATAGTTGCATGGAAATTTTATTTTTTCTCCTCCAGAAAATTAGTTCTTAGAGTGACAAGTTGTCCACTCTTTGATAGGAAATTTTATATTCCAGTAGTTAGGTGCCACGAAAACATGTTTATCTTTTACGGCACAGAGCTTTAACTATACAACGCTTTTGATATCAAAATTTAAAGCTAGATATTCGTGCGAGTCAATTAATATATTGTTGGCTTAAAGAGATCTGCACTGTCCTGTGACGGCTGGATATGTTAGATTGAATCACGTTCGAAATAGCAGGAGATTAGATTAGGCTGGTTGAACTGAGCTAGAATCGACACATGTAAGCGTTGTATCCCTACGCTCTAAATATATTTATTGTATATTTCTAACTATTCGAATTTTTAAAATTAATGATTAGTACCAACGATCGATCATGCATGTACGAGAACATGTGATTAATGGACTTGTAAAATATTTAAGTTAGTGCTTGATGTTTACTAATAAAAAATATCATTAATTTGACCATATCTTCTAAGTCTAATTTAACTCTTGTAACTCATTTGACTACTGTAGGGGTTTTCTGATCTGTATATCAAACACATTGAATTCCATTCTCTTTTCCTCACAAATTCCATCGAGCCAGTAATTTGACATTGACTTTGAAATGAAAAGTGATTAATTAATAGTCAAATTTTAAGAGCGAAGGTCGTTGACTCACGGAGAGCTTGCGTTAATTGATCATTTCTAAGGTCTATATAAAATTTTCAATGTCCAAGGTCGATTTCTTATAATCTAACAATGTATCAAGTCCAAAAAAAAAAATATTTAGTTTTGATAATATATTAAACTTGAATGTGACATTTTTGGTAAGAGAACTTACTAAGGAGGTTCTATTAAATCTTTTCTCCAATAAATTTACTCACATGAGAATGACAAAGCTGTTTCGTATAATTAATGTTTCATATAAATTAATTTAGATCTAGTTATTTAATTACTCAACGAATTAAGAAAAGTCACCTAGATCGTCTTCTACTAAGAATTTCTCACTTCATTTAATGAAAGGTGAAGAGAGAATTACAAAGAAGTTGCAATGAGAAATGACATGACTAATATAGCTAGCTAACTTTAATATTATTTAGGAAGTCTAAGTCTTTTTCCTAATTTCTTGTAGGTGTTAAGAAAGTGAGATTTCTAATTGTTGGAGCCGACCACAGTTATAAAAGTTCAAGCTGTTAGAAAAAAGACATCCAATTTATTTTAATGCCCACAAATATTAATGCTCATAAATATAGTGCCAACGATTTTCGATTGTGATTTAATGACAGAATGCTGGCTTACCTACCAACAATCTCCTTCAGTATTTACATAAATTGCAGAGTTTCGATTGTTACTTGTTTTAACTCAGCGTTCGCCACATAGGCAGGATGTTGAACTACCCTTCAATAATCCTTGTCCACTTCTATACTGTAACGTTCTAATTGTTCCATATCGAATAGAAAACAGATTATAATTGAACATATAAAGATCGCAAACTTTTGTAATAATAACTTAGGTTTAAATATTTTGGACTGATAATTTAGATCGAATAAGTTATTATTACTAATGGATTGAGTCGTTACGTGTACAAAATGCAACAACGAAAATTAATGCCATCTAAGTCTTTAAGTCAGGTTGACTATATATATTATGAATTATTTGTGTATGTTTACTTTGTAATCTAATGGAATTCCAAAACTCTAGACTCCTAATGACTAAAATTAAGGACTAATCAAGGTCATTCATGACGAACGCGTCCGATCAAGATCATTTCAAGTTTTATACAAGAAAATTATGTTCTTAGATTTAAATGAATAATATTGTTGCATAATGCATTTGATCACCTAAACATGTACATCACCCTTGATAATTTTGCATTCCGTTGATTGTTAGTAAGTTTACTTTTCCACAGTTTGTTTTAATAACTAAGAAAAGATAGAATTGGGCTGAATTGAATATATTATTCATGAGGGCTTACACCCTTTATATAATACAAGAATAAGACTTACATGGTAAATTATCAATCAACCCCAAAAGGAAAAGAATAAATGATAAATATGGTACACAATTAAGAAGAATATGGAAAGTGAATGAAAGCACATATGGCAGTAAGTATGTGGAGATTATTTCCTTTAACACCCCCCCCTCAAACTGAAGATGGTTTGTTGGAAATCAGCTGAAGTTTGGATACCAGAGTCCGAAAACGCTCCAAGGAATGTGTCTTGGTAAAAAGGGCAGAAGCTTGTTGTTTTGATGGAATATATTGAAGTTGAATAATTTTCTGATTATAATGATGCTGGGGACGCGGAGGGGGACGGGGATGGGGAAGTAGACGGCTGGGGAGGTAACGGAGGGGTCGGGGTCGGGGACGTAGCGAGGGGTTTGGGTAACGGAGACGGCGCCGGGGGAGGTTGGTTATGCAATCTCAATTCTAGATGCTTTCAGAACAGGGGAAGCAGACGAGGGCGGCGAAGGCGCCGGAGGAGACGAGGGCGGCGAAAACCCTCCGCCCCCATGGGAAGGCGCGGCCGGACTCCCCGGCGCATTCGGCTCTCCCGATGCATTCCGCGCTGGCGACGGAGAATTCGAAGTCGCCGCGGGGACCGGCGACGGTGCCAGCCGAGCAGGAGACGGTGCCAGCCGAGCAGGAGACGGTGCCAGCGGAGCCGGCGAAGGTGCCAGCGGAGCAGGAGACGGTGCCAGCGGAGCCGGCGACGGTGCCAGCGGAGCAGGAGACGGTGCTAGCGGAGCAGACGACGGTGCCAGCGGAGCCGACGACGGTGCCAGCGGAGCAGAAGACGGTGCTAGCGGAGTAGACGACGGTGCTGAAGTAGGGGAGGGCGAGGTTGCAGGGGGAGTTATGGGGGACGATGCTGGCCATTCTCAGTTGCTTCAGTAGTTGTATTGTACTTGTGACAAGTCACGCGATGGACGTGAGGCTGGTGCAGTAGGGTTGGATCGCATGTCATGATGTACATCGAAAAAAAGCTTATAACGAGGGAAAGCAGAAGTGGCAAGAACAGTAGAACTATCGGAATCCGTCGTGATTACTGCTGCACAACCAGTAGTAGCAACGTCGACTACAGTGATAATGACGATCAGGGAGACAGGCTCTGAGTACGGTGGTGACAACGTCGACGACAACGCGCAATGCTGGATGGAATCGATGATATCGACCGGGATAGATAACCTATCGTTTAAAAAATAGAGTAATTGGAGTAACCTGCTCTGATACCATAATAACTAGGAAAAGATAGAATTGAGCTGAATTGAATATATTATTCATGAGGGCTTACACCCTTTATATAATACAAGAATAAGACTTACATGGTAAATTATCAATCAACCCCAAAAGGAAAAGAATAAATGATAAATATGGTACACAATTAAGAAGAATATGGAAAGTGAATGAAAGCACATATGGCAGTAAGTATGTGGAGATTATTTCCTTTAACATGTTTCAGGGACAAATTCAATCGGGCAAACTTTTTTTTTTTTTTTTTTTTGTCCTTGAATTAGTCCAATATTATTCTTGGATAATCCAAAAAAAGTTATTTTCGTTTTTATTTCTTTACCCCTAAAAAATATTTAAAATTGATTGTAATATTTAAAATATTTAAGCCTTAAGCTGAAACCTCGGCCTAGTTAATTCCTGTTGGGCTAATCTGGGTCTATTAAGTCCAAAAAAAAATTCTACTCTTAACTACACATGAAATGATCCAACCAATAATATCAAAACCACTGACCAAACCAAATTATCATAAAATAAAATTTTAAATCAAGAAAAGAGTATAATTTACAGTATAGCGTGAGAAAATAACTATCATGAAGAAAGTAATCAATAATCGCTGTGTTGAAAATTAATCTTGCACCCATGATACGATGTTGTCGAAATTGTTGGCTATTTATTTATGGGTTAAAAATAGGTTCAACTCTTGTCCGTGACAATAGGCCCAGGAGACTAATAAGTTGAGTTGGGTGAGTCCAATAAATTAAGTGGGGTTGCGGTCCACAATAGACCTAACGGCAAGAGGCCCAACAATAGACCCAACATCCAGGTGGGTTGAGTCCGGTCGAGACTCGTGGGCGCTGTGTCTTTACGCTTTAAGTGAATTGTTTGCGTATTTCTAACAGCTCCAGCTTTTGGGATTAATGGCCAGCGCCAACGATCCGACAAAAATAGATCGCAAATACCTTAAGAGACAAAAAAAAAAGAGAAAAAAAAAAAAAAACCTTTTTAATCTGATTAATTATATGATCCTCGTAAGGCTCTATTTCCGATTATGAGTATGTTTTATTATATGCTCCAGGAAAGTGCGACAAGAAAATAGTGTTTTTATTTTGTCGGTAATATCACGATACAATGAGTCGATGATAATATCATTTTTATAATTTTAATTTAAAAAAAAAAGGAGAAATATATCTCTATAAGCTTGTCTCTCCAACTCTGTTCTGCCCAATCCTCAATACCAAACGTGCCTTAATGATTGCACAAAAAACATTTGTAAATTGTAATAATTGAAATCCATCAGACGAGTTGTGGGCCGTTGCAATAGTGGGCTTGGGCCATAAAAAATTTGCAAAAATTGCCACATAGTACAACAGTACCAAAAACTCTCAATATAAGAATATTTTTTGGGCGAGACTTGGGTGGAAGTGTCCCCAAGCGTCCTTACAATATGACAATTACTTATACTTCAAAAAGTATCTTCATATAAATCCTTTATTAAATCAAACCAATTTATTAAATGATAAAAATTATTATTATTATTTTAAATTTTTTCAATACTTTTAAGTATCGAAATTTTAAAAAATTTTAATACTATAAAATGCCAGAATATATATTACCGATGCTTACCATAAGCGCCAGTATATACATGACGACTCTTCATTTGATGACACTTTAACCAACGCTGTGAAATACGACTCTAAACTATATTAGAACACTTTTAAACATCATTAAATATATATATATATATATATATATATATATATATATATATATATATATAATTGTTTTTAAATATTAATTTTTTTATAGTGCAAGTATGAAGGGTCCAAAACTTTAAACAATGACCTTGGCCCAACTTAATCAACGCTCCTCCGATATAAACATGATTAAAATGAATGCAAGGGCCAAATCTCTGCGGTCAGGACCGCGATTGTGACGGCAGTGAGAAGGCTGGTCCAAATCAATATCTTTTAAGGCCGATTCCCTAATAGACTCGGCCCACATATACAAGGCCCAATTCTATGTACAAAGTTGGATTTGTTGGGCCCATCACAATTACAAATGTTTGTCTTCTACAAGTATTTTATGCCACTAATCGTTTCTAACGCAAATGGTAAAGGACTTGATAGTTGGTAATACCCAAGGTCTCGAATTCAAAATCTAGCTGCTTCATATTTCTAGTTAAGTTTATTATTCTTTTTTTTTAAAAAAAAAAAAATGAACGAAGCGAATAGCTGCATCTATGAATATTCCTACATCCGGTAAATAATAAAGGAATAAAAAATAAGTACATGATCAATGGATCTAGACTCAACATGTTGAAGCTTTGGAGTTGCATGAGTTCCATTAGATAGGTTATTTCTTAGGCTCCTGTTGGCTAGAGCTAGATCTGAACTACTTAACACCTCCTATGTACTTGTTTGGCCATAATATATGTCCGGTGCAGTACTATTGTTCAAATGAAGCATTGTTTGCATAGATCTTTTAGAAGTACTCTTTTTTATTTGAATCAAAATTTCAAATTGCACCATTCATTTTAGAGCTCAAAATATCATTTTAACTTTGTGCTGTTGTAGTAAAATTTTTAAATAGTTTTGTTTACCTAGTACCTAACTAGATGTGACTGCCGTTGAAGCAAAAGCAAAAGTACCATCAAATAGACACTAAATCCAAAAAATGAAAAATAAGGGCCAGTACAGATACAATTAACTCACTTTTGTGTTAATTACGTTACAAAAATTAGTTTGCTATATATATATATAGAGAGTAATTAACACTGTACCCACATCTATAATTATATCATAGCAGAATCTATAGGACAAAAGCTATATTATTAAAAGATTAACACAAATCACAGGATGATGAGCTCCACACACACTGTAAAAATTTTAATCACTTTAGCCTGTATTTTACTTCCGTATCTTTCCGAAATAGAAAAAGCTTTCTCTATAGCAAGCACCGTTGCAGAAATAATAATATTATTATTTTATTTTTTTTGTAAAAAAAAGATAGCATATTATTTTTTTTAAAATTTATTTTAAAAATAAATTTAGTCGAAAATATAATGCGCTAGGGAGTCCCTAATGGTCGGTCAAACGTAACTTTTCGCATTGCATAAAATTACAAAAACAACATTTTTCTAATTTTGACCTCATTTAACGTAAAGCTAATTGCATGAATCAAACTATTTTTGAATAGACTCTTCACCCAATCTCACATGGTTCACACTAACATACTACAAAATCCTGTGTAAAATATCTAAATCATGACACCATTCAATTTACTGTTACCAGGTCCCTACATTGGGGATTGTGGGAATCTACTCCATAGTAGGGACACCCACAGGAGGACAACAAATTGGCCCCATTAGTACACTGGAGAGAGAGAGAGAGAGAGAGAGAGAGAGAGGAGGTTATATAATAAGCAAGGGAGTTGAGTGTTGAGTGAGTGAGACCAAGGGGTTAAATCCATGAGAGGAGACAACAATAAGAACATCCCCTACCTGTTAGGAAATCTAAGGGCAGTTTCTCCAGCTTTAAAGCAGAAAGGTCCTTGGCTTTTTCATTTATTATAATTAATTATTATGGACCCCACCACCCCCACCTCCCACCCCTTATCTTTTTAGGGGTTTGATTGGAAAAGCCCTCGTGAATCACTGAATTGTGATTGTGGGGTCCTTTTTCTTTATCTTCTTTGGGTGAAATTATTACCTGGACTGAGAGTATATATATATATAAGTACATTTCATATATAAAACCTCTAAAATTTTGCTGTAAAAATCTCAAAACTAAAATCTAACTCATCAGACATTGTTTAATTTATAACATTTTTTCAACCTACTTGATGCCCCCTATATAGCAAGTTTCCAAAAAAATTACATCTTTTTATACATATAGGCTCTTTTAATAATATAAATTATATTCGTAGAATCAAATTTAAATTCTACAATAGTAATCATCAAATGATAGGTAGCGGGGTGTATGTACGGAGTGTACATGCACACCTGGTGCAGGTACTCACCTGATGCAGGTACTAATTGCTTGTGTTTATGGACCCCCTCTGCGTTTTGTTTTTTTTTTTTTTTTTTTTTTTTTAAACCTCCAACATCATCAAACTCCAATGATCATCACCCCCGACAACATTATACTATAAAGAGACAGAATCTTTCTAATACGATAAGGGGATTGCATATGTTTTTGCTATTCCCGCCCAGCTCTCGAGTCAAATTTGAAACGATACCAAGTAAGTAACTCTTTTTTTTTTTTTTTTTGGTACTTTTTCTTTTCTTTTTTTTTGCCTTTTTTTTAAAAAAAAAAAAGTGTTTTGTCACCCACAAATGACCTCAAAGGGCCAAAAAACCGGAGGGTGTTTTTCTTTTTTTTTTTTTTTTTTTTTTTTTTTTTTTTTTTTTTTTTGAAGTGGAAAAACATATGGAGTACCCTCAATCATAGAGCAATTTTCTCCTCAAAAAACAAAAAAAGAAAAAACCAATTTGAGAAAATGTGAAAAAATATGAAGAGTTTTGTCACTTGTTAACGGTTGATATTTAAAGAATAGTTTTTAAAAAGTAATATAAATTTAGAGAATTAAGTTTTCAAAATAACACAATAAAAATAATATTCCTTGCATTGTACAAATCGGATCACTTCTGTATTTTTCAAGTGGCTGGTTAATTAACTATCTATCCAGACCTTGTAATTTAGTTTAACTTAGCCCAATCTCTCACTCCCCACTTTTATTTCTCAGCTAGTGAGTTAGCATCTAGTGCGGTTGTTTGATATTTCGATCCTTGCATGTTTTTTTTTTTTTTTTTTTTTTCTTTTTAAAGAGAAATTTAATTACTTTTTTATGTATGTGAATCCATATGAAAAATTTATGTGGAGTGAGAATTATATATTATATAAATTATAAAATTAATAATAAAATCATCTCATATATATATATATATATATATATATATATATATATATATATATATATATATATATATATATAGTCCGGTTGGAATACTATCGATAGCACCAAGCAATTGGATGCTATCAATTTTTAGCCCTTGGATGAAGTATGTGCGGTTGGAATTATAGTAGTTTTTTAAGATTTTTACTATTCAACCAACCACCCATTAAACCTTAGGGGACCACTATCATCCTAACCGCACATTTCTTAATTCAAAGGCTAAAATTTGATAGCACCAATGACTTAGTGCTATCGATAGTATTCCAGCCTAATTCTCTCTCTCTCTCTATATATATATATATAGAGAGAGAGAGAGAGTGGGGACGGGGAGTAGAGCTTATATTTTTTTAAAAGCACAAGTTTAACAATGCTTGTTATTAATTTTTTTACTATTGGATTTGCATTGAGATCCGTATTATTGTACATTTTCTTTCTCTTTATTTTGTTGGCTTTACAATAGCATGGATCTCAAGGCAAATCTAATGATAAAAAAATTACAAGTATAGTTGAACTTGTGCTTTTGAAAGTATATAAACCATATATATATAGACTCGTGTGCTTTTAGAAGCACGGAGCTTTCAGTGCTTCCAAGTTGTTTTCGATGTTAGGACTTTCAAATCAACGATTCACTCCGTTAAACTTAATTTAGAATATTTGAAGTATCCAGAAAATAAATTTCATATTTTTTTGATACCATTTAAAGGCCCAAAACCAATAATTAAAAATAAAAATATCACAAAATATGATGATATGATACTAAAATTTTAGATAAAAAATATTGATCTAGTTTTGTATAGTATAAAGAATTTTTCTATTAAAATTTTATATAATTTGGATATTTTATACCGTTAAACTTGCAAACGGCTCACCGCAACTATTAAAATGGTTGATTTTGAGCCATTTTGATCACTATGTAAATAATATCAAAAATTCATAAAATTTATTTTTTAAACTTTTTAAATATTTTAAATTAAGTTTAACGGAACCGATCGTCCATTCGGAAATTCCAAAATCAAAGATAATTTGGAAGCACGGAAGACTCTATACTTCTAAAAACACACAAGTGTATATATATATATATATATATATATATATATATATATATATATATATATATATATATATATATATACACACAGTCCGGCTACTATATTATTAATAGTACCAATTTATTGGCGCTATCAAGTTTTCTACCCGTAGATCAACCCCTTTGATCATTTTCATCCGTTAAATTTTACTATTTCCCAACCACTTATTAAACCAAGGGGGCCCACTATCATCTCAACCACATATTTTTTAAATCAAGGGTTAAAAACTTAATAACACCAATGATTTGGTACTATTAATAGTATTCCAGCCTAGCTTTTATATATATATATATATAATATATATAGAGAGAGAGAGAGAGGAGAGAGAGAGAGAGAGAGAGAGTAGGGAATTTTTTACCATTAGATTTATATTGAGATTTGTGCTATTATAAAGTCAACTAAAGAGAAAGAAAGAGGAAGTATATAATAGTATGGATCTCAATGCAAATCCAACGGTAAAAAAATCACAACTATAATTGGATTTGTGCTTTTAAAAATATGTAAGCTCTACCCCCTCTCCCTCTCTCTCTCTCTCTCTATATATATATATATATATATATATATATATATATATATATATATATATATATATATATATATATATATATATGGGTTAATTGCATACATGTCCCTCCAAATATGTCGAATTGCAAATATATCCTTGTAAAATTTAACTTTTCATATTTATCCCTTCAAAAATCCAAAGGTCTTCAAATATGCCCCTCTGGTTAATCCCCGTTTGGAATCTGTTTATTTTTTAACAGATTCGATGTGAAATTATTTTTTTGCCCCCTTACAAATATATCCCTTCAAAAGTAATACCATTACACTTGTTACAAATAAAGGTATAATATGGAAAGGGTAAATATGTAAATTCATTTTTTAATCTAACCAATGTTAAGCATTTAACCTAGGGTTAAATCAACTTTTCTAACAGAGATGGACGGTAGGGACATATTTGAATAACGGTGGATTTTTGAAGGGATAAATATGAAAAGTTGAATGTTGCAGGGATATATTTGCAATTCGACATATTTGTAGGGATATGTATGCAATTAACCCTATATATATATATATATCAGTTATCGTGTTTTTAAAAATATTAAATACTCGATGCTGCTCCACAAGTCATCCACTAAATTCTACGAAATTATTATTATCCTAATTTTATAAATTTTTATTCAAAAATTAAAAATTTATCAGTATTAATAATTTGATATTTTTAAAAGTATCTAAACTCAATCTATACCTATATATGATTTCTCATGACTAAATCTGACGTGGCTTTATCTCCTTATTTTGAGGATGGTAGGCTCCTCTCTCTCCTTTTCCTACACAACCCTTCATCTCTTTACTCTCTCTCTCTCCTTTTCCATCGCACGACCCTTCATCTCCCCCCACTCTCTCTTCTTCTCTAACCCCTACCGCATAACCCTTCATCTCCCCCACTCTCTCTCCTTCCCTAACCCCTACAGCATAACCTTCATCTCCCTCCTCCCCACTCTCTCTCTTCTCTACCTACATGTTCTCTTAGTGCTCCTCTCCTCTCCCTTTTCCTCCCTCTCCATTCCCTTCCCGACATGGCTTTCAGCTTTTAAGTGATGGTGTTAGGCTGCATCTCAATACCTTAGTGATTTTTCTTCGGTATGGTGTTTTCTTATGTTATATTTTAATATTGGCCTTTTGTACAAATTCTTTTGATCAGGTACGACTATCTTCTGTTGAGGCATTAGGTTTTCTACTGTTGCTACAAAGTTCTTTAAATTTTATTTTTTTACTTTCAAAATTTATAGTTATTTTTTTCTACTTTTTTTTTAATATTTTTATTTATTTAATTAATTTATAAATTTTTACTATAATTTTTACCCGCCGCATCGCGCGGGTTCCTACACTAGTTATATATACACCCTGCAACCCAAATTACTGGATAGCTGCAGCGACCAGATAAGTCCATCGCATCCGGCACGTGCCATTGTCTACATTTTTTTTTTTCATTTCTTTTTTTAATGTCAAAATGTATGGATGACCTCACAAATTTGGACACTTTGAGAAAATACAGTAAAATTTTAATTATTTTAATTGACAATTCCCCAAATTTTACTCGGTTTTAATTGGACATATTTTTCTACCAAATCAGCCAAGGATATTATTAAAGTTGACCCTATCTCAAAATGTATATCTTAAGTACAGTTGATGACTTTATTATATTATATATTAATTTAATTACATCAAAAATTAAATTATGGCAAAATATATTTTATTACAATAGTTTGCCCACTATGATAATACAAATTATTTACTACTCATTTATTACCGTAAAATTTATAGTAATAATTTACATTTATTTTTTTATTGCAAAAATTATAATTATAACTAATTAATAATATTAGCAATTGCAACAGTATTTATTATTGAAAAAAAATAAATTTTTAATAGTGTATCAATACAAAAACTATGTGTTGTACAAAAACTACTATACTATATAGGTACAACCACCAATTTCCTCACCAAGTGATAGGATACTGACATAGCAAGGACTAGCTATAAAAAATATATATATATTTTTAGAGTACTTGTTGCATTACTCAATGTACTAATGACTAGATTCAATAAATCTATTTCTCAATATATATTATTAATTACTTGCGGTACTTCTCAGTCAAATTTTTGTACAACTTTCTCTCCGATAGAGAGCTTAATTAGGAACCATCTAAACTCCCAAATTTGAAAACTAAAATTGCTTGTTAAAATCAAAATTTTCGTATGATTGGTTCACAAGTGTAGAATTCAGACTAAATATTTTTTAAAAATACAATCGGTTAAAAGGACAGCTCTGCGTTTCGTACGCTAACAACCAAAAAACTTGTGACCATCTTTTCTCTAAATTTTTATTCATCAGATACTTGACCTTTTTCTTCGACAATGGACTCCCAACCAACAACCCATGAAGGAGGGTAGAAGAATGTGGGCAATGTAACTCATCCTTCAAGATAAACAAATGTAGACCAAAGGATTTACCCTTCTATTTACCTTTGTGGTAGTCAAAGCAAAACAACGTAATCCTTTGAGAAAAGAATTTTTATCCAACAAATTATCTAAAAAATATCAGTCAACTTTTGACTTCTTGAGAGGTGCTTAGCTAGTTTTTGAATTCTAAATGGATTAGTTAACCTTTATTCTTTTTTTCGTTTTCCAACGCTTTTGTTTTATTCCTCGGAGGTCCTAGCTGTCTTTACCAACGATACTAAATTCATTTCTCCTAAATGAATGAAGTCTACAATAACCATTTTTTCTCACTACATTAGTGTCTTATTTTATTTTCGATACAAAATTTTTAAAATTCAACAGAAAAAAAAAAATTCATTTGATAAATGGCAGGAGGAACATCTAATCTGCCGGATTCAACTTGGAGAGGCGACTTGCTTAATTAATTATTGTCTACAAATTTAGGACGAATAATTACATTAACAGATGTACAAAAATAAATAAATAAATAAATAAATTATGTGCATCAAAAATTAAATGCTTGGCCCCTATTTGGCCAACCATTTGGACATGGAAAGAACAATCACAAGGAGAATCATTGAGAAGAAAAGTGACCGGGTAGAGGGACAAGCTTGTCCTTGCACAGCGGGTTGCTGTGTAGTACGGGAACCGATCCCCCATTTCCTTTTTGAGTACGTCAAGCACACAAACTGTAGCTGGTACTCCCAAAACGTTGATGCATCATCTCCGCCGTACGAAAAGCACACTGAGATGAGAGGATATATACACAAAGAAACGAAGAGGTGTTGCATCGTTTTCCTACCTATGTCGACTTTACATGGAGAGAGAGAGAGAGAGAGAGGGAGGGAGAAGGGGTGGGGGTGGGGGGAGGTATTTGATGAAGGCATCTGGAAAGGTGCAACGTCCCTGTCCTTGGACGCTACGTCGACATTTTCATAGGCTAATAGGTACGTGTATATATATACAAGGACAATGCTATCCATACACCTCAAAATGAGCTGTATGATGCACATCTCATTCATCCAAGGGTGGGATCTTCTTCACTGGTCATTTCGATATGATCAGTAAAATTCATCTCATCTTAAAATAGGTGGGATGTAAGATATACACCCTCAAAGAAGTGTATACTTATATATACCCTATATACAATAGGATTCCGTTGGAATTTAATATATAAAAAAAATGGTGATTTTTTACTTCATACCATAATATATATATTTTAAAAACAGATACCAAGCTAGAATGTATTCCTTTTATTTATAAGAAAAATAAATTAGGCCGGTGAGATAGAAGACCTTAGTCAAAGAGAAGCGAAAAAAAATTACAGTAAAATTACTTTGCTGAGAGAATTTTTTTTCATATGTAGTGTAGACTTACATATAAAAAAAAAAAAAAAATAGCACTATAGTATAATTTTATTGTAATGTAGACCTATATGAGTCTTTCTAAAAATAACATCATTCCTGATATTCCAAATGATGTACCAACAAGCTATCAGTTGGATCAACCTCATTATATAGCAATTGCACCAGATTATTTATTTTTTTAAACCAATCAAAATTTCTTTTTAGAGAAAAATATAGCAAAGGTTTTTTTAGAAAAAAATAATTAAGGGATTGATTAACTTTATTGCATAATTTGATTGGTTGGGAATATGCATGATGACGTAGTACAAACATCACATTGCAAATTTTGTTTTTTCTATTTTTCTACATCAGAAGTATGATAAAAGAGGTATAGATTTTCTATAGTCTCGGTGTATAGAAAGATTTTGTAAATTCTTAACTACGCCGTCCATTTAGAAGATAAGATAAGATAAGATCGATTTATACCAATTAATGGACGGTGGTTCGAAGGTCCACCAATAAACCCTGTAGAGCGATCACGCGTCTTTCAGATGGACAGCTGAAACGACTGATTAGTACTAAGAGTGCTATATAACTAGCACACTAACTAAGACTAGAGGGCCATGCTTGGAATTGGAATTGAAATGGCTATAAAAGGAATATTCCTCTTATGTTTCCAAACACATCAGAAATTAATTGGTATAGTTTATTCCAGTATAATTAAAATAAGGAATAATTGCTTGTGTAATCCTGAAATCTGAAGAAATATCTGATTTATCCCTCTTATTTTTTTCTTTCCAATATACCCTTCATACGTTCCACCGTTATTAAAAATATCCCTACCGTTTCCCTTTGTTAAGTTAACTAGGGTTAAACTAGAGTTAAATAATAATCGGAGTTGAAACTATCAGATATACCTATTTTGCCTGGGTTTAAGATTTAGGATTTAGGGTTTAGGATTTTTTAGGGTTTTAGGGTTTTAGGGTTTAGGGTTTAGGGTTTAAGGTTTTTTAGGGTTCTAGGGTTTAGGGTTTATGATTTTAGGGTTTTAGGGTTTAGGATTTTAGGGTTTAGGGTTTAGGATTTAAGGTATATTTGAAAGGGCAAAATAGTAATTACACACAGATAACGGCAGTTCCAAACGGTACACTAACAGAGTTTAACTTCAGGGATATTTTGGAAAGAAGTTGGAACGTAAGAAGGGTAATTTTAATATTAGCCTTCTAAGAGAGGTAAATCTAAAAATAGAAAAAAAATTTTAGGGGTATATAGAA
Source organism: Tillandsia fasciculata (assembly GCA_029168755.2). Classification (NCBI taxonomy): domain Eukaryota; kingdom Viridiplantae; phylum Streptophyta; class Magnoliopsida; order Poales; family Bromeliaceae; genus Tillandsia; species Tillandsia fasciculata. The sequence goes on along the minus strand of CM054945.1, from coordinate 20,874,098 downwards.
AATTGCCCCTTAAAATAAATAGAAACTACTATTTTCATCCTTCCCAACCACCCTCTTATTTTTTTTAAAATTTTTTCTCACGTCTACCGAGACATCATTTCTCATCTCATTATTACATAATAAAGTTTGAGAGTAAAGGTCATTTAAAACAACTAATACTCCTTTATTCTTCTTATTCCTCATTATCATATCAAATACAAAATTTTTTATTCCTGAAATCATCTCAAACGTTTTTTTACACTAGTTCCGTATTTTATATTTATCCCTGAAATTGTTAGTTCTGTCTTTTTTCGTTACCAAATGGTCCTAGAAGTTCATAAGCAACAAATTATATGACCTTTTTTTTTTTTTTTTTTTTTTTTGCCTCGAAAACCATGCATGAATGCCTTCTTTCTTCTAAAATTTGAATTTGAAAAACACACAAAGTACAAATTGGTTACAAAGAGAGACTCTGACTTACAGCAAAGCGGCGCCTTTTTCCTTCTACAAATTAAAACGTTTGAAATGAGATTTAAAACTTTGGCTAATCCTCACTAACCGCCACCCACATTTCTAAGAGCTGCAGATCTGAGCAGTAGTCAAAATTAGGCCAGTCCTAGAAAGTTAAACATTATGATAACCTTTAATTAGTTTTCCAAAGAGAGTGCTAATTAATTCGATCTTATGATTATTTTACTATAAGATCGATCGGCTCTCTAATTTAGAGGCAAAATACTAAAATGTAAATTATAAAATGATAAAATATTAGATTGTATCGCTCAGTTCTTAATCAGCTACAGCGAGCGGGTCAAAATACTAAAATGCAAAGTATAAAATAATAAATATTAGATTGTATCGTCCAATTCTTACTTAATATGACCAGCGAGTGGGTCGCTTTCTCTTGAGCCATACCAAACTCATTTATTGGACAATATCGTTTTAACCTGATAGTTTCGGGTCAATATTGCCGTCCCCAACCCGACTCGTGTGTCCTGGACCGGGTGTATGAACACATGCATGCATGTAGAGTGAGGTAGAGAGAGAGAACTCTCACTTGATTTGAACCCAAATCTGTTAAATTCTTTGTTTGGATTAAGTCGACTAAATCGGCTCGGCGCATGCGAACGCGCACACACATTGAGAGAGAGAGAGAGAGAGAGAGAGAGAATGTGAAGTAGCTAATCATGTACAAGGTTTAAGAACCCCACCTGAAGAATCTCCTACAGTGTTATGACAAAACCCCTCCGAGTAAAACCTAATTAATTGAAGCACAAAATCAAGGGCTTTATAAATATATATTATTTTAATAAACCACTCAGCTATTTAATTAACTAAATTAAACCCCGACGTCCACCTCCACCAAATTTCTTCTTAAGATTCGACAAGGACTACTGCATAGAAAATTTTTGAAGCAAATTTTTACATCGCTTTCCCTCCCCTAATTTTTAATAAAACTCTAACCTTCCATTTTCTTTATCCTCGCAGGGGCCAAGAACCATAGTTAGTTAATTCGCGAATTATTCGCGAATTATTGAGAATCCGAATTAAATGTGTCGTTTCCGACTTTTTCCAAAAATTCGGAATAATTCGCGAATTTTTGAATCAAAAAATATTATTCGCGAATTATTCACGAATTACGAATTTTTGGGTGAAAAATTCGTTTTTTTTCAAAACATAGTTAGTTATTCACGAATTATTCGCGAATTATTCACGAATTATTGAGAATCCGAATTAAAATTATGTCGGGAATAATTTAAAATTATTTTTTTTTTTTGTTCTAAATGAATATTTTATTTATTTCTAAAATAAATTGATTAAATTATTTTAAAAAATTATAATTGTTTATACAAATAGTATAAATTTTTTATTCTTTTTTAAATTTAATAGCCGAATTTTTGATCCCGAATTTTTAATTAGTGAACGTATTATTTCCGTATAAATCACGTGTCCGAATAATTGACGAGCCCGTTTTTTAGCCGAATTTTTCAACGAATTTTAAAATTATAATACGAATTTTATCCGTATTATATTCGTACCGAATTTTTGCCGAATCCGAATTAACTAACTATGCCAAGAACACCTACTAATAATTAAGAAATATTTCTAAAGTGAAATTTAGCCCGGTAGATATGATTATACATATCTATTCCTTAAAAATTAAGTAGTTTTAAATTTTGAATTAAAAAAATTGTTTGTTTCATAAAAATAAGTGTTCAAACTTTATGATTCTCGAATATAAATTTATATGCTCAACTGTCCCTTACGCAAGTAGCAAAGGACTTGGTGGTTAATACTCAAGATCCCGAATTCGAAGCGTAGTTGTTTTACATTTTAAGCTAAATTTATTTCAAAATAAACAAATCGGGTTATACTACCTTTCTCTCAAAAAATTATATATATATATATATATAAACTTATATAGTTGTATAGAACTCATTCAATGAATTAAATTCTGATCGCCATCTTAAAACTTATATGGTAGTATAGAACTCATTCAATGAATTAAATTTTGATCACCATCTTATATTAAATTTAGATTAAGTTATCATTTTCACGTCTCGAAGTCGAAACTGCAATTCGATCTCGCCAACAAATCGGCCACCTATACGAAAAAATTCTCGCACAGACGAAGTGTCAAATCTAAAAAAAAAAATATTTACCAACTAAACAAATATTAGAGCATCTAACTCTCCAAAAGTAGGTAGAGATCTAGATCGCAACTCCTTTATCTCGATCAACAGAAATAGTTGGTGCAGAAACGGAGGCAAATTAAGTTGGTGCAGAAACGGAGGCAAATTAAGTAATTCTCAGTAGATATCGTCATCAAGGCCAACGACCTACCCACTAAATCTATTAGAGATATAAATAACTCAATATCTATAAAGTAGAAAAGAAGAACTAAAATTACGTAGGGTGCCCAACCAGGCTGCATATATCGACGTCGCGCAGAAAAACGGCCTAACTCTGCAACGACACTCGAGAGGAGTGACCCATCGAGAAAAGCTGAGCATTTCAGTCGAGCTCAATATGGCTCATATAGTCTACAATCCAAATTTATGATCAACCAGATCGACAAGCTCACAACACTTAACATGCTCACGACATAGGCCAAAAAAATACCCAACGGTCCGAGACCACTGTCAACCTGAACGACTCCCGTCACTAGAACTCAGTTTATCAACAACTACAACAATCCACTTGGCCCCCAGACACGAGCATAAATACAACGTACGCTAACCCGACCACTCACGACCCCCTACACAGGGTGAGAAAAATATAATAAAGTATATATGAATAGACACGGTACAGATAGTTTTTCGGGTGTCCAAATATAGGTTAAAATACCAATAATAAATATTTTCTAGTGTCATTTGCTTCCTATTTCATATAAAAAAATATTCAAGGGTCCAGATATAGTTTTTTCAAATTTCCAAGCAACTACTAGATTTTATCAAAAATACTAAATGTAGTATGCAAGGCATTTAATAAATAGACATGAAAAAAAGCTTGATAATTTTAGTAAAACTCTACCCACATGAAGCATTAATTCAACCACGGAATGGAATCGGTGTGGCATGGCGAGAACTACTTGTCAGGAAGAACTTCTTCGCAAAAGCTCACGAACCAAAATTCGAGCTACACCCTCTGCCAACACCACCTCCAGAAACTCAGCTGGTCTCACCAAGCCACCTCCAGCCTCAGTCCAAGCTCTCAACACCAAAATCCAACACCACCAAGCACTGCCTAAGTGCACGCACAGGGTTTCAGCTCTGCTCAACAATACTCAGGATCCACCTCCACCTTACCCTGCTCAGCACACCCGCACGCACACCAAGAGAGAGAGAAACCAACCAAAAGTGAAAATCGACAACTCTAACCTCAACAAACTTAAAAAAAATCAAGAAATTCAAAAATCCAATACACTCTCAGCTTACCTCTCAAATCCTACTGAGGGAGGGTCCACCATCAAACTCTCCAGCTCTGAGGCACTCCACCCAACGCGTTCAACCACTGTCTGAAGTCTCGGCACGATGCAGCTGGGAACTCTTGAGCTGAAGTTGCTAGTGTTGCTGCCTGCTGGAGCTGCTCCACAGCACAGAGGAAGAGAAAGAAGAAAATGGAGGAAAAAGGTAATATCCAAGCTCTCTGCTAGTAGCAGATGGGTGTAAGTGGGAATAGGTATAAATAGAAGAGAAGAGCTGGTGCAGTGAACTGCGGACACATCAAATGGAGCTAACCTATCTATCACAAAAAAAAAAAGTTTCGGGCGTCCTATTGTTCATTCGAGCGCCCTAAACCTCGCAGCTAAAGTATTAACGGGCTCACCTAGGGCGCTTGGTCCTCTACAGTGTTGCGCTCGATTCCTGGGAGCCACTGTTCCTCCTCAGCGCACCTACCAGGGTGTCCGAATTCTATGCCCGCTACTACAGTGGCACATTCGAAAGATCACCCACTCCCCTGACTGTCGCACCATCCGACACAAATTTCGAGGCAATTCCAACAACTCTCTTTCTGAATTATTACAGTAACTTTCAGGCGCCCGGAGGTGATTTCCGCAAATGCATAACACTGCTCACAACCAGAACAATGCTTTTCGAGCGTCCATAACATGTTTAGGGCACCCAAATTGTGAGGAACTTCATTTCTTTCTGAATTTGTGATCCCAAATCCGTTTTCATGTCTATTTTGTGCCAAACGGTTCTCGCTCGGTCCGATCATCTTCAGATGTATCGTCCAGCTAAAAGAAATGTGTTCTAATTGTGGAGTCCCGAAATCCCCGTGTGACTTGACTGGGTGGTCGGCGGTGAGAAAACACATATTATTGGTGTATCGAGCCCGTGGTGCGTTAAACAGACGCCAAAAACGGACTCAACGCGCGAAAATATTGAAAATAGGCATATTGGGCTCAACGGGCCCAATTTGGAACCAGGCCGGTCCACGGCCCGGGCGCGTGCACCGGGTACAGCTGGCGGACGCGGCTGGCGCGTGGCAGCTGCGGACTGGGCGGGGCACTGTGCAGGTCGTGCAGAGGTAGGCGGTGGGCAGGCAGAGGCAGGTGGGGTTGCTGCGTTGGCGGAGTTGCGCGCACGCGGGGGCGCCACGTGGCGCCCCGCGGTTGGGTGGCGCCACCCGCTCCGCTGCGGTGGTAGGGCCACGTGGCGTGGCCCGATTGGCCCCGCCCCCGCTGTCGCGTGGGCGGGACACGCGGCGCGCCCAGAATGATCCAGGCGCTGCGCGGATTGGGGACTGATGTCCCTTATTCGGCGCCCGAAACTTTCGGGCGCCCGAAAATGTCCCTTAAGTCCAGATTTTGGATTTTTTTTGGGATTTGTCTATAAATAGCCCCTCCTTTCGCCCATTTTCGAGATTTTTGAATTTTTCCTCGGAGCCCCTTTTCGCTGAGCACATCCTCACCCTGTCCACCATCTCTTGAAGGATCTCAGGCATTTTAGGAGGCCGCGACATCGACGATTTCAACGACTCGGCGCGCTTCGACGTTCCTTTTTTGGTGGCTTTCTCCGTCGTAGTTTCGTCTGCGGGCTCCCCTGGGTTGTCCCAAGTGTGTTTTTAGCTGATTTTTCGGTATCGTTTTCATGAGAGGTAGACCTTCGATTTCTGTATTTACCGTTCCTCTCGATTTTGAGTTTTTATTGGATTTTTCGGAGCATCTTTGAACCCCTTCCTTGCTGTGGATTTTTCTGGACAAAAAAGCTTGTTTGATTTTTTTCTCGGTGCACGGTTGTCGGATTTCAGCCTGTGAGGACTCGATCGATATCTACACTTCGCGAGGATCGCAGCTGTATTTTTCTTGGAATTTTTGGAAGACATCTAAAAGGTGATATTTTGATTTTTTCTGAACTAAAATTCCGCGAGGCTATTATTTTGGAGTTTTTTTGCTTACCGCGGTGTTTGGTTTGTATCTCAGTGACCGAGAGGAGTTTTCGTGTGCTTTTGGGCTCGTTGGAATTGTGGGAACCGGAGGATTACCCATGTTCTGTTTCGACTCATTTGGACTTCGGATCGACGCGTGCATCCAGGTGGGTTGCTTTCGTCTCCAAAACTGGCGAACGGTTCTCTAACTCTATTTGGTAGAAAGCATGCATATTAATGTACAACTTATGTGTTTGAGGGGTAAGCATGAAAATTGTTCTAAGTCATGGGGAATTAATGCTTACTGAATTTATAGAGTATATTCTAGTGAAATTGAGAACTTGCATGTTATCTGATTATTAGATGAGATTGTGAGCTATCTGGCGGTTATAGTTATCTATGCTAGTTGAGAGCATGTTGAGGAAGATGTTGCTTACTTTGGTTGATGTTGAGATCATGTCTGTTAATGTTCCCTAATTATGTTTAAGTTAAACTAAATGCTATTTTATGAAACTTGACCTAGCACCCTGCCATATATTGTATGTTTCAACCAGACTCGTAGAAAATTCCAACTTGGACTAGTTTATTCATACTTTAGATACTCCCACACATTTATTCGTTTCTTTAATTCCTGAACTTAGAGTATTCCTCGCCCGGATAGTGGGCCGAGTGGTTGGGATGTTGTGGGATGCATGCCACACTCGCGCCTTGGGGCCGAGTGGAGTTCTAGTAACTGTGGTTAGACCGGTGCTAGTTTTGGGAGCCGTCTGATTCGACGGTGGGTTCTGGCTGTTGAGTATTTTTCAGCCAGTGTGTCATAGATGTGAGTTGGTCTTTGTCGATCTAATTGATCATAGATTTGGATTATAGCCTGCATGAGTCATTTGAGCTCGACAGAGATGCGCAGATACTTTTCTCGGTGGGGTCGCTTCCCTCGAGTGCTGCTCCGGAGCTGGGCCTGTTACTTTGCTATCGCGTCTTGTCGGCACAGTCCTTCTGGCTGGGCCCTTTTTGGGGAGTCACGGACGCCCTACGTAAGTCCAGTCTTCCGTGAATGTAATCGCAGTAGGTGGGCGCAGGTTTGACTGGACCCTTTGTGATAGTCAGTGTAGATTGGGTGATTGTTTTATCGAAAGGTAGTAGATGCATCATTTTTCATCTGTATCACTCTTTGAGCATCTAGATAGAGGCATAGTAGCTGTAGAGTTATTTTCAGTCTTTTCTTTATAGTACCGTATTTGTTACTTTATGCCTCTAGTAGACTTAGTAGGCAGACCATCGGTCTTGGTGGCGGTACCCACTGAAAACTACTGTTGGTTGTAGTTCTCACGCCCTCTGTTGGTGACTATTTCCAGGGACTTCTTCTCCGGTTCCTGCTACTCCTGCTGCTGCTGCATCATCTGACCGAGGTAAGGGAGTCGCGAGCTAGATCCCTACTCATTCCCAGTGAGAGAGTAGATGGACCGTTTTTGGAGTTGTTTTAGTACAGTCAGTGGTTTGGATTGTCATGCACTCATTTTATTTTGAGGGGTTTTATTTTGGGGAGACATGTATTGTGAGAACCTGACTTGTACTATTCGATGATTGTTTTTATTTATTTCAGCAGTTTATTTTTCCGCTCTGATATCTGTATAGTGGTTAGTATTATCTTTTGCAGGTTAGTCGCTTCGTCTATACGGGGCTTCCCGTATGGGCGACGGATCTGTTAGTGGGCCCGGGTCGCAGTTTCGACCTCGGGGCATGACACTAATAGTTACAATATTGTGGTACACTACAACTGTGAAAACAAACATATATATATATATATATATATATATATATATATATATATATATATATATATATATATATATATATATATATAAAGAGATAGAGAAAGATAGAGAGAGAGAGAGAGAGAGAGAGAGAATTAGGCTGGAATACTATCGATAGCACAAAGTCATTGGTGCTACCAATTTTTTAGTCCTTGAATTAAAAAATATGCGGTTAGTATGATAGTGGTCTCCTAGTGTTTACCGGGTGATTGGTTGAATAGTAAAAATTTTAGACGACCACTATAATCCCAACCGTACATCTTTTCATCCAAGGACTGAAAACTTGGTCGCACCCAAGGTGCTCAATCGACCAAATCGAACTGGCTGCCACATATGGTCCAGTCAAGCCTGCGCCTACCTACTGCCATTACATTCAAGGAGGACCGGACTTACGTAGGGCGTCCGTGACTGCCAAAACTGGCCCAGCCAGAGGGACTGCGTCGACAAGTCGCGATACTAAAGTAATAGGCCCACTCCGGACGGGGCACTCGAGGGGCGCGACCCCATCGAGGAAAAAGGTATCCGCGCATCCCTGTCGAGCTCAAAGTGGCTCCTACAGGCTATAATCAAAATCCACGCTCACTCTCAGAATGGAAGGACTCAAGATCCTCAAACATCTCGCACGACGGTCGGAGTACTCTCAACGACTCAGCTAATCAGCTCTCACGAATCTCGAGACACTAGCGAACTCAACCAACTTGTGGCACTAAACTCACTGGCTGGAGATACTCCACAGCCTGGAACACCGTCGACCCAAACGGCACCCAAAACGAAACACCCAACTCGCCACGCTAAACACACAGGCTGGAGGTACTCCACAGCCGGAATCGACCCACAACTCAGGGCTAGCAACACTGGTCGGACGACACTCAACGACCCGGGACCACCGTCAACCCAAACGGTTCCCAACAACACTGACCGGAAGATACTCAACGGTCCGGGATCACCGTCTACCAAACGGCTCCCAACAACACTAACACCGGTCTAAACTCAGCTACCAAACTCCACTCGGCCCCCAGGCACGAGTGCAACAATGTCCTACAATAACCTGACCACTCGGCCCACTACCCGGGCGAGGAAACTCTATGTCCAGAAAAGATGCAAAGTGTGGGATGTTTAAAGCATAAAAGAACCTAGCCCAAGTGAAGGTTCTCTACTAGTCTGGTTAAACATGCAACAAATGACGGGGTGCTATGTCAAGTTCCAATAATAGCATAAATAGGAAACACCATCTCTCACAAACATGCTTTTACCTCATCTAGCATAATATGAATATAATCGTTTTACAATATGCGAGATGTCAATCCTCCAAAACATGTACAATAAATCAAGTAAGCATCAAACCACGTGATCTAGGCCACTCTCATGCTTACATCTCAATCCTAATGGTTGTACATTAAATCATGCATGCTCTCAATCTCAAAGGGAAATACTATACCTATGTAAGCTTTCAATTACCATAACATGGGTAAAAATATCATGCAAGCTCTCATTTAACATAACATGAATATCTTATCTTGCAAGTTTCTATTAGGCATAACATGAATATCATATCTTGCTATTTTTCAAACAAATACCATTAACAAGCTTACATCTCAACCATATATCGGTACACTAACATGCATGCATTCTATCAGATAGAATTAGAGAACCGTCCACCGGTTCTGGAGATGAAGCAACCCACCTGAATCGCTTTCCGCAGGCAAAGCCAAAATCGGTGAAGTGCGTAGCCACACGCTAACAAAATCCGCTGAAACCGCACCCTCGGTACACGGTCGCGCAAGCCTCTGCTCAAACCAACATCACAGCCAACACCACAATCAACACCCCAGCAACACACCAAACAACACTTGCTGTTTTGCCAATATAGCACAGAGAAGGGGATTTTTCACCTGCGTGCAGTCCTCTGAAAAATCCAAAAAAATCACGGCTGCGATCCTCGCGACGAGTAGATGCAAATCGAGTATTTATACTCCTCGTTCCGACACCTGTAGGCCAAGATATAAATAGAACATTGCGGTAAGTCAAACTCACTCAAGAACAAAAGTCTGCGGAAATCAGTCACGAAGAAGCTAAAACATCACCTTCGAAATGACCTCCAAAAATTCTGATAAAAATACAGTGGCGTTCCTCTCGAAGCTTAGATGCCGATAGAGTCCTCACACGCCCTGATCCGATGTCCTTAGGCCGAAAAATCCCAACAATACTCCACCGCTGTCCCAAACATCTTAGCAGTACAAGGGGTCAAAAGGTATCTCGGGAACACCACCAAAAACTTGAAACGGAGCGAAGTGATTAACGAAAATTGAAGGCATACCTCTCGTGAACGTGTTGCCATGAAAATCGGCACAAAACTCCATCGGATGAGCACAGGAGAGTCCGTGGAAGAAACACCGACGGAAAAGCCCAAAATCAAAGAAACGTCGAAGCGCACCGCATCGCAGGAATCATCAGTGCCGCGGCCTCCAAAAATTCTGGGAATCCATCAAGAAGTAGAGGACAAGGTGAGGAACAACCTTTCTTAAGGCCTCAACCCAAGAGGAGCTCGGGAAAGCCCTCAAAAAGAAGCCCAAATGGACTATTTATAGCCCAGCCCACAAGAAAGGAAAAAAAATCCAGATTCGGACGCTCGAAATCGGCCCGGCCCATTACTGTGCGCGCCCGAATCCTCCACGGCTCGCCACGTCGCCGCTCTGCGCCCCGCGCGCCCAGCGCACGAGCGCCCGCCAATGGCGACGCGGTCCACGGCGGGGTGCACGCGCCGCGGTCCGCGCCGGGCCAGCCGGGTCGCTGCGCCCGCCAATGGGCGAGCGACACGTGGCCTGGCGGGTCCACTGTGCGCCGCTCCCGGCGCGCTGTCTCCCGTGCGTTGACCAGCCAATCAACGCGCGCCACGTGTCCAAGCTGAAGTCCGCTGGTCCTAGTGCATGCCCAAGTACTTGGACCAGCCTGCCCGCCGCCGCGCACGCGCCTGCCCGCGCCCGCGCCGCCTCGCTCCGCCGCCTGCCCGTCGCCGCCGGTGCTGCCTGCCGGCCAGAATAGTAACCAAGTGTCGCGAAATCCGTGTTTTGGCATCCGGACTCCGAAAATCATCCAGACAGGTATTCTTAATCCGAATTTCGTGTTGAGTCCAATCATGAGATCCGATATGCGCACAAACACCTCCGACACACAACACGGGCCTCTAGAAGCTGCTGATCCAATAGTAATCCTATCGCGGGGATTCGGGTCCTCACAATACTCTTATGAGTAAAATTCTTTTGTACTCATAAATTTTCATGCCTTGGATGAAGGAATGTGCGGTTAGAATTATAGTAGTCCCTATCATTTATACTATTTCCCCAACAACCTAGTAAACCCTAGGGGGACCACTATCATCCTAACCGCACATTCCTTCATCCAAGGGTAAAAAAGTTATAAGTATAAAAGGGTTTATACTCATAAGAGTATAGTAGCCCTACGCTATATATATATATATATATATATATATATATATATATATATATATATATATATATATATATATATATATATATATATATATATATATATATATATGAGTTCGGCTAGAATATTATAGATAGCATCAAGCAATTAGTGCTATCAAGTTTTTAGCCCTTAGATGAAAAGATGTGCGGTTGGGATTATAGTGGTCCCCAAATATTTTTACTATTCAACCAATCACCCAGTAAACCTTAGGGGACCACTATCATCCTAACCACACATCATTTAATCCAAAGGCTAAAAACTTGATAGCACCAATGGCTTGGTGCCATCGATAGTATTCCCATTTAATCCAAAGGCTAAAAACTTGATAGCACCAATGGCTTGGTGCCATCGATAGTATTCCAGCCTAATTTTATATATATATATATATATATATATATATATATATATATATATATATATATATAAAATTAGGCTGGAATACTATCGATAGCATAAAATCATTGGTGCTACTAATATTTTAGTCCTTGGATTAAATAATGTGCGGTTAGGATAATGGTGGTCTCCTAGGGTTTACTGGATGGTTGATTGAATAGTAAAAATTTTAGGGGACCACTATAATTCCAACCGCACATCTTTTCATCCAAGAGCTGGAAACTTGGTAGCACCAATTGTTGGATGCTATCGATAGTATTCCATCCGGACTATATATATATATATATATACTTGGCAGGAATAAAAAAATAGTTAGGATATTCTTGAATCCTATCAGAAATAAAAGAATATGACACTAATAATTACGTAGCGAAACTAAATTTTACATTTTTTTATTTTTATTTATTTCTTAAATATTTATATACTATTTCATATTTTTTCTATATTTTCGGATTATCTCAAACTATAAACAAATCGAAACAAATTAAATTTTAAAAATAAATTATAAATAAAAAAATCAAAACAAATCAAATCATATTTATAATTAAAAACAAATCGAAACAAATCAACATTTGAAGATATATTAATTAAACAATTGACTCATGCCATTAATAACTATTTAAACCAACAATTAAATTTGAATTAAAATAATTAGAAACAAATAAAATAAATTAAACAATCAAATTTAAATTTAATTTTTAAATATTTTTTTCTATACAATATATAAAAACGGATAGGAATTGACAGACAGAATTAAACAAATTAAATTTAGAAAATAAATTAGTTAAGAAATAAATTCATACTACTAATAACTACTTAAACCAATTGATTGTATGCTATGAAACATATATATATATATATATATATATATATATATATATATATATATATATATATATATATATATATATATATATATATATATATATATGAAAAATATTTATAGTATAATTAAATTAGAATATGTAAAATTTATTTGGAGATAAATTAAGGTTAATTAGAAAAAATAATTAATTGATTAAATTATTATACCAGCAATAACCTTTTAAATTCAAAATATAAAATTATTTATTTTAATTAAATATAACGTGCATCGCACGTGTAATATAACTAGTATATATTAAATCACATTTAACAAGATGAATAGTTGATTATTTAGTATGATATTCGTGTTTTTTTTCCTTTTTTCTCTCTCTTTTTTTTTTTTTACTCCAAACCAACAACCTAGACCCAATTAGAAGGAATAATATTTAGTTCTTTTTTAGATTAAAAATTAGCACCATATCAGTTTTAGCTTCTAAACAGCTTTTTAAAGAAAACAAAAGCCTACATAGTTGATATAAAAATTTTATTACCTTTTAGTACGAGAGGAAAATTAAAATATATATATATGTGGCTCGGACTGTTCATACGGTATTAATACATCTCAATTTTTTTGAGTTTTAAGCTGGTATCAATACTAAATAATTATTTTTCTTCTATAGTTTATTTGTAACCGATAATTTTGTCAATATGCTAGATAATAATAATATCAATAATAATAATAGTAATAATATTTAGTTAATTACATATTTATTCAACTATTTTAAATCGGATTCATGGTCCGAACACTACAATAAAATTAGATTATATAAATACATTTTTGTGACACTTTTATATAAATGTCCTATCTATATTTTATCTATATTACAAATTAGATTACAAGAACATATTTTTAGGACACATTACAATAATGTGTCGCTATACAGATAACCTAACGACTGCACATATAGCGACACTAATTATAAGTGTCGATATTTTTTTTAAAATTTTAGAAATACTTAAAAGTTGTGCTATAACATAGTTGTGTTGTAATATCAATCGTCCCTAGTGCAAGTGGCAAAGGGCTTGGTGGTTGATACCCGAGACCCGAGTTCGAAGCCTAGTTGCTTCACATTTCCAGCTTAAACGAAGCGGGTAGCATGCTACCTTTCTCTCAAAAACATAGTTGTGTTGTAGTGGAATGATGGATCCAAGCTTAGATTGGATTAGATAGGTCAAATAATAACGGCCTGTCTCGTATCAAGAAAATTAATTCCCTAAATATTTTTAAATTTAATTGAAATTATTTTTGAATGAACATTTTCCAACAGTTAAAGGTTAATTAGATGCTGTGTTGTTGTAATTTTAATTTGTCAATAGACCAACGAGATAATTTCATATAGCTTTCTTTAAAGAGTTGTCTTTCAACATTTATTCCTATGAAATTTAAGTAATTAATATTTATTCTTTTCAAAATATTCATGCAGTTAGTATATATTAGAAAATTATAATTAATTATAGAATAAATATTTAATCATAGTTAGTTAGTTTAGAATTATACTAATTTTTTTATTCTCATATATATATATATATAAAATTCTACCCCAAGTTGAGAAGAGCATATTCCTCATTTTCGCCATTTTTGGTGTCGATGTCGGCGGTGGAGGTGAGTGGAGCGTCGTCGTTCTTCTCTCCCTTCGTGCCAAATCTCATTTTTGCTGTTTGTGTCACAAGATCTACAACAACGTTCAAACTGCAACAATAACCGTTAAATTTTTTTTTAAAAAAAAAATTATAATGACAGAATGATTATTTCAAAATTTATTGTTAAAAAATTAACGACAGCAAACCTGAAAGACAAATTTAAATAACATATTTTATAGGAATATATTTGAGATGACCGCTCTTTACAAGAAACTATATAAAATTATTTCTAAAAAAATTTATCAACAAATAGATCCATAATATAAATGAAATATCTTGGAGTAGAGAATTAATTAGCCTTCAATTTAACCCTTTTTAAAATTAACTCAGCCTTTATATACAGCGTTTCAAAAATAAACTATTGTACCTAACAAGAGCCGAGCGTTTCAAAAATAAACTATTATACCTAACAAGAGCTTCAATATCCGAGCTCTCAATAATGGACACGAATTCACGGGACTTAACCTAAGTCCTTCATGTCATGCCATGCCATGCAAGTACTATATATGTAAATAAATAAACAAAATAATTCACTAATAATTTGAACTTTTCGGGACATGTGACATTAATTTATTGAGACACTACCAAACATGGAATGATGTTTGGACAAAAGTATGTCATAATTATGTCGTTAGGTGACCAAGAGATAGTAATATAGTAATAGTTTCTACTTTCCTGCGAGACAAAAAAATAAAAATAAAAATAAAAGCTAAGAGGGGATAAGGAATGTCTTTGGCATTATTATTATTTTTTTTTAAGGTTTGGTGATGTTTCTATGTCAGGGAATATTTAGATGTTGGGATTTATATATATTGGTGAAAAAAATTCCTCGGAGTATAGGAAGTGTCCATCTCATTCCCCAAGTTAACAAATTAATTGAATTGTTAGCAGTAATGAGGAGCCAGGACTATGTTTGTCTTAAATTATATAAATTAATTAATTGTTTATTTTGTAAAAATTAAGGTCCCTATGTTTGCCATTGTATTAGTATTTTATTTTTTAAAAATAAATTTTAATTTGTATATCAAAAAATGCAAAAGTAGATAGTAAATTTTTGGTAACTATTTCGTCTGAAATATTAACTAAGAAAAAATAAAAATAAAAATTGGAAAGAAACTTTTTTTTTATTTCAAATTTTTGTAGGCAAGTTATTATCTATTACTCAGCTGAATGAATTGTAAGTTAATTAACAAAAGAAAGATTATTCTTTTTTTTCTAACACATAAAATTATATAGAAGTAGTGTTAAAAAAAAAAGGAAACAAATACGATACCAAACAAGAATTTAAGTTATCGAAAAATGGTACTTTTTTATATTTATATTCAACAATCTCCTTTGAATTCAAAATTTTTCGATAGGATTAAAACGTGGACTTGAATTAAATAAATAAAAAATTAAATTATACTAGGAGTTTAACAGAACTTGAACTCATGACCTCCTACTCTTAAATCATAATACCTGAAAAGTTAATCTAATATAATTATTTAAATGACGAAATTAGTCAAAAGGATAGATATAACGGTTGAAAACTTACAAGCACCAATTGCTTGGTGCTTGTGTAAGCATAGTAGCTGAATTAGAATTAAACTTCTATGCTTTTAAAAGTATAAGTTATTGATACTTGTAGATTTTAACTCTTAGATAAAAAAATATGTTGTTAAGATGATAGTGGGCTCATTGAGTTAAGTGAGTGGTTGGTGGAATAAAATGATCTAAGAGATAAAATTAGTGAAAAAGAAGATCTAACAATAGAAAACTTATAAACACCAATTGTTTGGTGCTTGTACAAGCATAGTAGCTGAACTTTCTCTCTCTCTCTCTCTCTCTCTCTCTCTCTCTCTCTCTATAGCACGTCATATGTGCTTTCGAAAGTACGGGGACCTCCGTGTTTATAAATTGTTTTCGATAATGAGAAATACAATTCAACGATTGACTCCGTTAGATATGATCTACGCTATTAGAACTATTTAGAAACTAAATTTCATAATAAAATTATTTCCCAAGCGATCAAAGAATCTCAAAAATAACTATTTTAACGGCTGATGTGACACATTTGTAAGTTCAATGGTGTAGAATAATTCAAATTAGGTAAAACTTATAGCTTTAATAGAAAGTTTCACTTAATATCAATAATAAGCTCAATACTTTCGATTCAAAATTTGAGTCTTTTATCACTATTTTTTACGAGATTTTTATTTTCAGCCGTTCATTTTAAGATTACTCGATCACTAGGCAAATAAAGTCAAAAAATTATAAAATTTGGTTTCTAGATAGTATCAATATTATAGATAATGTCTAACAGAGCCGATCGTTGAATCAGATATTCCATCATTGAAAATAATTTACAAATACGGAGGCCTCCGTACTTTCGAAAGGATAAGAGCCTAGCGCGCGCACTCTCTCTCTCTCTCTCTCTCTCTCTCTCTCTCTCTCTCTCTCTCTATATATATATATATATATATATATATATATATATATATATATATATATATATTGAGCTTCTATACTTTTAAAAGTACATAGTTATTGGTACTTATGGATTTTTAACCCTTGGATGAAAATATGTGCAGTTAGATGATAGTGGGCCCCTTAAATTTAATGGGTGATTGGTGGAATAATATGATTTATGGGTAAAATTATTCAAAGAGATAGATCTAACGGTAGAAAACTTAGAAGCACCAATTGTTTGGTGCTTTTAAAAAACATAGAAGCCAGACAATCGGCACCGTTAAATATGATCTAAATCATTTAAACTTCGATATTCTTCTCTTATCCATCAAGCGGATACAAAAATGAACGGCTAAAAATGAATATTCTTCAAAAAGTGATGATAAATGTTTTGTAATTAAGATTAAGAGTACAGATTTTATTTTAAATAGTGTAAAAAATATTCTCATCAAAATTTAAATTATTTATATTTCTTTATACCATTAAATGAGAAAATATTTCATATCGATCGTTATAATTATAAATTTGCAATCCTTCGATCATTAGGTTAATGATATTGAAAAGATTTGAATATTAATTTCTAAATACTTCAAATTGTATAGATCGATCATATTCAACGGTGCCGATCGTTGATTTGAAAATTCTTTCGTCGAAAACAAATCGGTAGCAAATAAGCTCGTTTCCTATCGATAATATTCCAACACAACTATATATATATATATATATATATATAGAGAGAGAGAGAGAGAGAGAGAGAGAGAGAGAGAGAGAGAGAGAGAGAGTATAGCTTATATATTTTTAAAAGCACAAGCCAATTTATACTTATAAATTTTTTATCATTGGATTTGTATTGGTATTTGTGCTATTGTAAAGTCAACTAAAGAGAGAGAAAGAAAAAGTAAAAAATATAAATCTTCAATGGTAAAAAATTCACAAGCATGAATGGACTTGTGCTTTTAAAAACATATAAGCTCTACTATTATATATATATATATATAAAATATATAGTCCGATTACTATACTATTGATAGCACCAAGCATTTGGTGCTATCAATTGATCCACAGTTAGATCAACCCCTTTGATCATTTTTACCTGTTAGATTATTCTATTTTCCCAACAATCGATTAAATCCTAAGAGTCCACTATCATCCTAATCACACATCTATTTTCCCAACAATCAATTAAATCCTAAAAGCACCCGTTAGATCATTCTATTTTCCCAACAATCGATTAAATCCTAAGAGTCCACTATCATCCTAATCACATATCTTTTAATTCAATGATTAAATACTTAACAGCACCCATCACTTGGTGATTTTAATAGCATAGTAGCCTAATTCTATATATATATATAGTGCGGCTAGGGTGCTTTTATAAGCACGGAGGCCACCATGCTTATAAGTTATTTTTGATGTTGAGACTTTCGTATCGGTGATCGGCTCTGTTATACTTGATTTAGAGTATTTTGAGTACCTGAAAAATAAATTTTATGATTTTTCTATATCATTTGCCTTATGATCGAAAAGGCTCAAAATCAACAGCATAAAATAAAAATCTCATAAAATATGATGATATGTTGCTAAAATTTTAGATCAAAAATATTGATCTTATTTTTTTATAATATATAAAAGTTTTTACCAAAATTTCACGTGAGTTGGATATTTTTACACCGTTAAACTTGCTAACGGCTTACCACGATCATTAAAATTATTAATTTTAAATCTCTTTAATCATTAGGTAAATGATATCGAAAAATCGTGAAATTTATTTTTTAGATATTTCAAATACTCCAGATCAAAAATATTGATCATGTGATGATGTATTGCTAAAATTTTAGATTAAAAATATTAATCTTATTTTTTTATAATATAAAAAAGTTTTACCAAAATTTTACGTGATTTGAATATTTTTACACCGTTAAATTTGCTAACGGCTTACCACGACCATTAAAATTATGGATTTTTTGCATTTAGCCCTCTATTTTTTTTTTTTTTTGAAAATAATCCTACCAAAATTAAATTTGCAAAAATGACTCTATGCTTGCCACGTGTGCGCCACGCGGGCGGGCTGGGGAGTTAAGTTGAACACGGCAAATTGTTCACCATGTTTGACACGGTGAACCATTCACCGTGTTCAACATTTTTATTCAAACGGAAAACTATTCTCCGTGTTTTACGTTGTTAGGATTTTGATTTTTTTTTGGAGGTTGTTAAAATTTTTTAGATTGTTAGAATTGGATAATATTTGATTGTTAGAATTTTATTGATACGTTGCTGAAATTTTTTATCTAAAAAATTTTAAAAAATTCCAACAATCTACCAATAAAATTCTAACAATCAAATGTTATTCAATTCTAACAATCTAAAAAATTCTAACGAGCTACCAATAAAATTCAAAATTCTAACAACCTAAACACGGGTTTTTATAATTAGAAATGTTGAACACGGTGAATGTTTCACCGTGTTTGAACATGGTGAATCATTCATCCTGTTCAACTTAACACCCAGGCCGTCCGCGTAGCGCACACGTGGCGCCCGCGTGGCGGGTATAGAATAATTTTTGTAAATTTAATTTTTATAGGATTATTTTTAAAAATAAAATTTTTTAGGGGGCTAAATGCAAAAAAAAAACCCTTAATATTATTGATTTTGAATTTCCTTGATCATTACATAAATAATATCAAAAAATTAAATTTTTTTTTTAGATATTTCAAATACTCTAGATCATGTCTAAGAGAACCGATCATCGATTCGAAAGTTCTAACATTGAAAGCGACTTATAAGTATGGAGGGCTCTTTGTTTTATATATATATATATATATATATATATATATATATATATATATATATATATAGATAGAGAGAGAGAGAGAGAGAGAGAGAGAGAGAGAGAGAGAGAGAGAGGTAGGCTGGAGTACTATCGATGGTACCAAGTCATTGGTCCTACTAATTTTTTAACCCTTAGATTCAGGGATGTGCTGTTAGCTAGGATGATAGTGATCCTCTAGGGTTTAGTGGGTAGTTGGTTGAATAGTAAAATTTTTAAGGGACCACTACAATTCCAACCGCATATCCTTTCATCCAAGGGCTATAATTTGATAACACCAATTACTTGGTATTATCAATAGTATTACAGTCGAACTATATATATATAGTCTGTCTACTATGGTTGTACAAGCACCAAACAATTGGTGCTTGTAAATTTTCTACTGTTAAATCTATCCATTTAATTAATTTCAACCCTTAAATCATGTTATTTCACCAACCACCCATTAAATCCAAGAGACCTATTATCATTCTAAGTCGGACAATATATAATGAATGAATATGCACCATGTACGAATCCGACCACCACGATTCGGATTTTGGATACTATACTGTGCTTGAATCTGGATCTAACTAGTTTTGAAAGGCATGCTCAGAGGTGACCTGTTTTCACTTGCTGCACAACTAATTTAAGAAAGAAAAAGTACACTAAACAAATTAATTTAGAACTTCAAAACTGTATATGTAAATTAAAAAAAATTAAAATCTTAGTGATAATTTATTTCTTTTTGTGTCTGCCTTGATCTAGATTTTAATTCGAAAAAAAATCATTTCATCAAAACCCAATTATTGGGAGAAAGTTTTATGGCCATCCTAGTTATTTTTAATAACGTACGTAGGACTAGAATTGGTCGACAGGTAACGTTAAATTTTACCGCTCTTTAGAGCTATTTAAGAAATGCTAACAATTTCTTCGCTAAAATTCCTCTCACCAGCTCCTCGTATCGAATTCCTTTGGAAGCTTTGGGCTAATTTTCCTTCAATTAATGTAACAAATGTTGTATATATAGTTTTTATCCAGCAAATGGTTTAGATACTGCTTGGCGGGAAAGATATTCTAAAGATGAGGTCAAATTATAAACCCTAATTAATGCACAACAAAAGATATCTTTAATATAGACATTCCAACAAAAAAGTGTCCAAAGTTTTATCCAAAAAAGGAAAAAGGAATGCGAGCAAATTAAAGAGTAAGAGTTTTTCCCACAGAAAGTGAGAAAATGATATATTACATATGGTGTACCTTTTTGTCAATTTTCCATTGCATGTAAGCTTCAAAATATTCGCATTAATTCCTTTTTAGATTTGGGGAAGGTCCCCATAGAAATTAAGATGCTTGAATTCCTTGCTCACAATTCCAACATAGGACAGTGGTCCTACTCAGGATCATCCATTAATTCTGGATCTGATTGTGTGGGATCACATGTGATAGATCATACAACAAGTTCCAAAGTGAGAATATGTAAGTATACTCGTACCCCACTTAATGCAAAGTAATTTGATCAAAAATTAAGAATTTTGACTCAAGTATTGTGCATGGCACAGTTAGTTAAAGGTAACTTTTATGGATTTTCTTTTTTTTCTTCCTTTAGGATGATAAATCGATATTTTATATTCCAATCATCTGTGACATCTTATTATTGTAAACTTATTTCTTATTTTTATATTTTATAATATTTTTTTTAGCATGTTATTTTTTTTCTCAAAAAATATATATATTTTTTATATTATTTTTTTGTAACAATTGAGAATCTTCTTATTAAGAACTAGACTACTATGTTATTAATAGCACCAACTTATTTGTGCTACTAAGTTTTCGATCATTGGAATAAAAAATATATAATTATGTAGTAATTTTTTAGAATTGAGTGAATGATTGATTGAGTAATATGATTAAAGGGTTGAAATAATCAAAGGAATTGATCTAACGGTGAAAATTTTGATAGCATTAAATACTTAACCGGATCGACTCCCTTATTAATACTAATATCAATTAATATTATCAATATTATTAGTGGGGATCAGCTTATCTTGCTAGGCTTAAATTTAGAAAATAAACCTCTTTGCTTACTCTAAAAGCGAAAGGCAATAACATTGAGCATGTGAAAAAACATATTAAAATACACTTCAATAAGAAAGAGATATATATATTTAATAACCAAAGCATATGATGGATTCAACTACCTATTTTTTGTATGTTAGCTATTATTGATCGGCAAAAGATTGGTGAGCCACAAATTCAAATAACTAAAAGCTTATACCAATTGTTTATAGAAGTATGCATTGTAAGTATTTCTTTATACATTGAAATTCATAATTAAAAGAGTTCTCATGTGATATTTTATATATATATATATATATATATATATATATATATATATATATATATATATATAATCTTCGCTGGTATATCATTGAAACTTTCTTATCAATAGCTATCGTGGCATCTGCATCAGCTAATGGAATGATGTGTCACATGCGTTTTCTACTTGACATTCTTAGGATGCTTTAATTACCAGGAAGCAACAAAAAAGGGAAAAATGCCTAGCATATATGCTAGTTTTTGTAATTTAATTGCTTTATTTATTTTTAAAATTAATTTTGTTGGAAATGTGAAGTAACTAGCTAAGCTTCGAATTCGGGCTCCTAGGTATCAACCACCAAATCTTTTACCACTTGTGCTATGAACGATCGATCTGGATCTTTAATTAATTCAAAATTTGTTTTTTGTTAGCGTTATTGTACATAAACTTAACTTCTTGTGTTAAATTACTTGAAAAGCATAATATAAAGAGTAATACTACGCAAGAAAGTAAAACCGATCGAGATGGTGTAATTTATAATATACAAATTACAAAAGTATATATGTAGGCCTCAAATACCATGGAATAGAAGAATTATTTTAGTCTAGATTCTATTTCCATCTTCTTATTTGGGTGCATGCCCATCTCATATTACTTACCATTACTTATAATTGAATCTTAACCTTGAAAATTAAGTTGGGCGAGTAATGTTGTAACAGAAAGATTTGTAATTTACCATTTACTGTTTGTTTATAGCTTGCACTAATAATAGCCTATTTATGATGTACATTTAATGCTATCTTGGTGATTAAAGTTTTTTTTGGATTTAACCTCACTCAAGTTAATTAACAGTTCTTCACACTGTCATAATGAGGGTGTAAGCAAATAATAAGAAGCTTTTTTTTTTTTTTTTTTTTTTTTTTTTTTTTTCGGGGAGTTGAAACCTATAAAGACCCCACAACTATAGGCCCCTCAACTTCGTATTTGTATTGACATCTTCTAAATTATTATTTTTTTCTAATTTGAATAATTTCATTTAATTATATTAGAGATTTTCTTAGATATACTGATAATTCAATTAATTTTAAAGAATTTAATTGCTTTTTACAAAATAAACTGCATAATCACACAACAATTAATCGCTAATAACTAACAGAGCCATTAAAATGTATAAATTATTAATTTAAATTCCTGAAATAACTAAAAAAAAAAGAACAAAAATTGTAGGATAATCTTGTCATCAAATTTTCTATTTGTGGCCAACACATAATTATCACTTGAAAGGAAGAATAAGTTTGTCCTCAACTTTTATTCAAACTGAAAATAATTATGCGTGCTTTTTAAAAAAGCTCAAAAACTAACTAAATGATTAGCTCATTTTGATTAATTATTCCATCCCTATTTTTCTTATCTTTTTAATGTGAGTTAGTAATATGAAAGTTAGATGACATTAATATCCCTAAATTTAGCAAACCACTCCATAAAAAGACATAAGACTCAAACTTTTAAGGATGATATCCTAACAATTATAGCACAAAATTAATAAAGAAAAATACTACATTTACATCCCATCTAGGGGTACGTGTACCCTTGCATCCGAGTGTTTATAATACTATTTAAAACTCTTAATTTCTGTTGAAATCTTAGGATATAAATCTTATGCCTATTTTGTAGCTGTGCAGATAATATTGCTTTTAATAAAATATATCTTACCACTGTTTTAAAATAAGGGCAGTACGTTAACAAAACTGGATTTAATTTTAAATTCGAGTAGTGTTCTATAATTTCAATAAAGTTAAAGAGTGGCTTAATTAGCTCATTTTTCTCATCACATATATTCACATACCGACAACAGTTAGAGAATTTGATTGAAATTGTAGCTAGTTTGATTGAACGAATTTGATTGAAATTCAAACTAGGCATAATTAGAAGATAGATTCAAAACATTTCTTTCAATCAAATAGTAAACAAACAGTCACGTACTAAACAAGTTATATATATGATATAGTTAGAGATAAATAATAAGCCTTTATTTTTCAAATAGTAAATGTATATTTTCTTCAAAAAATGAAAATAAGAAATGGTATATATATTCGTTACAATATTGCACTCGTAAAAGCAAAGTGTTGGTGCATCTTACTATCCGAGTTTACCACCCAAAAGGAGAGGTAGATATGGAGGACGAGGGGCTGGATTTTGTCCGGTTGTCCAAGGGAGGAGACACGAAACAGGAAAAGGTGGTGGAAGAGAGCGAAAGAAGAGATTTGTATATATTGAGAGAGTGATTATTATTATTATTATTATTATTATTATTATTATTTGTTTGATAGAAATATAGTAAATAAATTTAATTAGAGATATGGAGTAATTAGATTTTGAGTTTAAATCTTAATTATTAATATACTACAACAAAATTATATTATAGCGACACTTTTAAGTATTTCTAAAATTTGAAAAAAAATGCCGCTAGCAAAAAAAAAAAAAAAAACACTTATAATTAGTGTCGCTATATGTGCAGTCGATAGTGTATATAGCAATACATTATTATAATGTGTCCCAAAAATGTGTCCCTATAACCTAATTTTGGATATAGATGAAATAGATAGATATGACACTTGTACAAAAGTGTCATAAGGATGTGTTACTATAACCTAATTCCACTACAACAAAATTAGATTATAGGAACACATGTTTGTGACACTTTTTTACAAGTGTACCAATTATAGTCCATCTATATCCAAAATTAGGTTATAGGGACATATTTTTGGGGCACATTATAATAATGTGTCGCTATACACCCTAGCGACGACACATATAGCGGCACTAATGACAAATGTCGGTATTTTTTTCAGTAATATTTTTTTTAGTATTTAACAACGCTTAAAAGTGTCTCTATAGCATAGTTTTGTTGTTGTGTTCTGTTGTAATTATATATATAATATATACAATTTTTAGCCAACTGTATTAGATACGGTCGGTAGCACTACAACAAAATTAGATTATAGGGACATATGTTTGTGACACTTTTGTATAAGTGTTCTATCTATATTCCATCTATATCTAAAATTAGATTATATGAACACATTTTTGGGACACATTATAAAAATGTATCGCTATACACCTTAGCGACACCATATATAGCAACACTAATAATAAGTGTCGGTATTTTTGCCAGCGACATTTTTTTTAGATTTTAAAAATACTTAAAAGTGTCGCTATAGCATAATTTTATTGTAATGTAGGCACAGAAAGTGAGAGAGTTAGAGAAAGAGAAAATAGAGAAGAGAATAATAAAAATTATTATTATTAAATTTATTTAAAAAATAGTAAATAAATTAAGCTAAAAATATGAAATAATTAAATTTTAAAATTTTAAGTATTAGTAATATAAAGAATTTTTAGCCGAGTGTATTAGATACGATCAGTATATAAGGGAGTTAGAGAGAGAGAGAGAAATTAGAGAGAGAGAGAGAGAGAGAGAGGGACGGAGGAGGGAGGGAAGGGTATAAAGCGCTACAGCTCTCACTGGGCCCCACCGTCGCCACATAGCGACACACTTGCCTGCGCGAGACTCCATCAAAACAACCCCCACCCCTTCTCTCTCTCCTCCAATTTATATTGAATTTTCATGGTTTATTTTAATTGTGGTGCAAATGGCTTGAGGAATGATAGAGGGAAGCTACAAGGGAAAAAGAGAATCATCAGATATAGTAGCTAGGGTGGGAAGGGAAAGTGTGACAAGGAACTCACCTCCAAAGAACAAAAAAAAAAAGCCAACCCATTACAACAACCCTTTTTTAGTCTCTAAATCCAACATCAAAGAAGGAGACGAAGGAGAGGAGGAAGCCAAGGAGAGGAAAGAAAGAAAGATCAGGTCTTTTGGATTGGTTTGTGCCTCCTTTTCTCCCCCCTTTCTCTCTTCTCCCTTTTAAATTTATATCCAAACTTGGTTTTTTTGTTCTCTTCTCTCTCTCTCTCTCTCTCCTCTCTCTCTCTCTCTCTCTCTCTTTTCTACTTGTTTTTGAGTGCAACTGTTTGTTTGGATTGCAGCTCCCTTTGTTCTTTTGTTGAGAGAAGTAGGGAGTGCATAGTCGGGGAGGGGTTAGGCTAGTTTGGAGCTTTTTGCAATACCCATGTACTAAGATTTGGGTCTCTCTCTCTCTCTCTTTCTTTCTCTCTTTCTCTCTCTCTCTCTCTCTCTCTCTCTCTCTCTCTCTCTCTCTCTCTCTCTCTCTCTCTCTCTCTCTCTCTCTCTTGGTGTTGGTGTTTTTGTTGTCTTTTAGATTTAAAGAAGAGGTTTTCAAGGGGTGGGGAGAGAAAGTGTGTGAGGAGATAGAACCAAAGGGAGATAGAGCTCCTGGTTGCATGTTGGGTAGTGAGAAATTCTTTTGTTGCTGTGCGATTTGGACTAGTCAGTGATATTTCCTTATTACCAGAAACCAAAACAACAACAGTGGTTTAGGAGGAAGAGACCAAGAAGAAGAACACCATCAACACAGAAGAGGCAAGAGTAAAGGGCAAAAAGAGACAAGTGTTGTTTTCCTTGCTTTGGGATTATATATTATGGCCGCCACCTCCTTCTTCGGTATCCGGGAGGATTCCGACCCCCGCAATCAGATGCAACAGCCGCCGCCGCCACAGCATCAGCCACAGCTGCCACCCTCTTCTCAATCGGTGCCGGTCTCCACCGCCGCCGGGGCAGGGAGCTCTCAGCCTGTGGCTCCTCAGAAGAAGAAGAGGAACCAACCAGGAAATCCAAGCAAGTATCCACACTCCATGTCTATTGCATGTATTTTGTGTAATCCTACAAACCCTAGATTCATAAGCTAGCTATCTGATTGATTATCATGACCTGGGTTTCGCTTCTTAATTAGAGCATGTTCGGCGCAGCTTCCTCCGCCCGACCCTCGCCGCACACAAGTCGTGCCAAACAGGCTCTTAAAACAAAAACCAAATATTTATATATACATATATGTACTATACTCTCTGAATACTAGATCAATCAATCATTTATTCAGAAGTGCGCTTTTCCTCCATGCCAAATCTTTGGAAAGAAAAAAAAACCGAGCTTTCGTGCTAATTCGAAAGGCCTTTCGTACTCGCGCGAGAGCGGATTAACAATCAAATCACACTCTCAAGCAAGCCCAATTGTTCTGAATAATAATGTCGAAATTTGTCATTGTGGTACGATTCGTTTGATCAGATCCCGACGCGGAGGTGATCGCGCTGTCGCCGAAGACGCTGATGGCGACGAACCGCTTCGTGTGTGAGGTGTGCAACAAGGGGTTCCAGCGGGAGCAGAACCTGCAGCTGCACCGCCGCGGCCACAACCTGCCGTGGAAGCTGAAGCAGAAGAATCCAAAGGAGGTGCGGCGCCGCGTGTACCTCTGCCCCGAGCCGACATGCGTCCACCACGACCCGTCGCGCGCGCTCGGCGACCTCACCGGCATCAAGAAGCATTACTGCCGGAAGCACGGCGAGAAGAAGTGGAAGTGCGACAAGTGCTCCAAGCGCTACGCCGTGCAGTCGGACTGGAAGGCGCACTCCAAGACCTGCGGCACCCGCGAGTACCGCTGCGACTGCGGCACCCTCTTCTCCAGGTACTCCCCCAAATGATTTTTTTTTTTTTTTTTTTTTTTTAAAAAAAAAAACTATAAAAAAATATGAATAGAATTAAATCACAAATTAAATTATATATATGTAATATCACTATTAACAATAATTAGCTCATCATGCATCTTGCATTTAGGGTTTGTCTGTCCATGATTGGGTCATCATTCCGGTTGAAAGAGATTGGTGGTGATGTTGCTCGTGCACTGACTCGCATCATTAGGGTTGGGTGTTTTTTGGGTGGGTGTGTGTGGGATTAGGGTTAGGGTTAGGGTTGTTAGGGTGGGGATTGGGATTGGGGTTTGGATTGGATTGGATTGGATTCCTTTCTTTCTCATTTGGTGACAGGAGAGGAGAGGAGGGGGAGGGGGAGGGAAGGGAAAAGATCATGTCACTGAGGGGGCCGCAGTGAGGAACTGCTCCCACGTGAACCCGTCTCATGGAACTGAAACTGCCGTGGTCTCCTCACATTGAGACTTCAAAAAAAAAAAAAAAAAAAAAAAAAAAAGCACTCCTCTTTATCCTTGAAAACAACGCCCTCTTTTTTTTTGCTCTCTCTCTCTCTCTCTCTCTCTCTCTCTCTCTCTCTCTCTCTCTCTCTCTCTCTAAATGGCTCACGTTCTCTCTCTAGTTCACGTGGTGGCATGTAGGCAAGGGCATAGCAGGTTTGTTCTCATGTGGGTTGGATATATGTGTGGGCATTGCAAGGTCCACAATCTATCCCATGGCCATTTTAATTTGGCTGCAGAGAACATACATTGTACCAGCTCTTTCTCACATAGTACCCAAAGAATAATGTGGTAAAAGTTTGAGTGGGGATGTGAAATTAAATGGAAGTTGTTTTTTTGCTAGTGTTGATAGATTGAGTGTAGGGGTTGGTCATTCATTGAGCCACTGGAAATATATGTATATATATAAATAAATAAAATATATATATATATATAGAGAGAGAGAGAGAGAGAGAGAGAGAGAGAGAGAGAGAGAGGATTGTATAATTAACTTGGTGGTTTATTTTTCATGGTTTTGGTAAAAGTTCTTGATTTGGAATGGGTGGCCAAGTTTATAGCTTGTGGAAGTTGATAAGGAATATTGTGCAAGCATTGTAGGGTTTTTGATGGGTTTGCTTTCATGCTTACGGCAAAAATTCTCGCCTTGCATTAATTGAACACTCGGTCCCAGAAATGGGCTTCTACTGACATGCATGGACTGAGCCTTTTCAACTTTGAGGAGAATTTCTTACCCTCCATTTAAGCTATCCAGTCCTTATTGGGGAAGCGGAATTAACAAACTGAGCTCTCTTCTTCCTTCATTTGCTGTCTTTTTTATAATTAAATGAACTACGTGCTTTCCCTATTTATTGAAGATTCTATCATTGGAAACTTACTGGGTGGGCTGCTTCATTCATTAAAGCCTACTTCCATTCTCAATTTGGCAATATTGTTAGAACACGAGCATTCAATGAACACCAAGAAAAGATAAAAAATGTACTTCAAGCCAATCTAGTTTGAAAAGGAATAGCCATACTAATATTGCATTAGTATTGAGTGTATATATATTTTGGATCCTTAGTATTGAGAGACTACTTAATTACTGCGTTTGATTTAAAGATCTACTTTGAATAAGAATTTGTCTGGATGTCAGAATATGTTACATATAATTAGTAATAATTGTTGCATTATTAATTTGTTTCATAACAACCTAATAAGAGTTCACTTTCAATGTATTGTATAATACTCTTGGTTATGATTTTTAAGATAATGCATTTCACATGTACCTGATGTAGCATGTTCTAAGAAAATAATTTACACAAGGCATATATTATTATGAAGCATATATGGAAAATGCTTTGCTTACAAACAAATCTCACAATATTTATTTGTAAAGTGTTGTGAAATTTGTTTGTATATATATATATATATATATATATATATATGCCTCATCTTTCAATCACTGAAATTAAGATTCAAGTAAATGAATTTGATTTTAGGGAATTAATACTACCGAAGCCATAAGGAAGCCACATTTATGAGGGACATATGAGACTTATCAAATCTAATTAAACATAAGTAAATAATAATTTATAATTAAATTTAACTGCTAATGAAATCACTCTTTGATTTAAGCGTCTATAAATACTATCAAATATCACTCTTTGATTTAAGCGTCTACAAATACTATCAAATACTATCAACTATTTACTATTATTTCTTCTACAAGAATGTAAAGTACAACACACACATTCATCTAATAATCCTTGCCCTAATCACCATTAATAATGCAGGAGAGATAGCTTCATAACCCACAGAGCCTTCTGCGACGCCCTAGCTCAAGAGACTGCAAGAATCCCTCCGGGGATAAACCCCATCGGAAACCATTTGTACGGCAACAGTAACATGAGCTTGGGCCTCTCTCAAATGAACTCCCAAATGTCTTCTTTACAAGACCAGCCGCACCCTTCCGCCGACCTTCTCCGTCTCGGCGGCGGCGGCAACGGCAGCGGCAATCCGCAGTTCGATCATCTCCTCTCCTCTTCCGCCTTCCGCCCACCGCCGCCACCTCTGCACCCCCACTCGTCGTCGCCTTTCTTTCTCGGCGGTGGTGGTGGCACGAGCCAGGAGTTTCATAACGAAGAACCTCAGCCTCAGCAGCATTCTCTTCTCCAAAGCAAACCCTTTCATAGCTTAATGCAACTCCCTGACCTCCAAGGAAACGCCAACAACTCTTCGTCGAACTCAGGCGCAGTGGCGGCCGCCAATATGTTCAACCTCGGCTTCTTCTCCAACAGCAGTAACGCAATTCCGATGAACAGCAGCGTCTCCGACCAATTCAACGGTGGCGGCAACAACAGCGGCAGCAACAACACAGAGCCCAGTAACCTCTTCCCAGGCAATCTCATTGGCGGCGATCACCACATCGGAACGGGACTCTCCTCGATGTATAACAACTCGATGCGTGGCGAATCGGTCCTGCCACAGATGTCAGCGACTGCATTGCTTCAGAAGGCGGCGCAGATGGGTGCGACGACGAGCGGCGGCGGGGGCGGCGGAAGCTCTTTGTTGAGAGGTTTCGGAAGCACTTATTCTAACAGCGGTGCAAATAAGCCTGGCGGGTTTAGGTCCGGTAGCTTTGGCGAGAGCTCGAGAACTCAAGTTGAGCATGAAAACCACTTCCAAGACCTCATGAACTCGTTAGCAAATGCAAGCGGTAACATGTTTGGCGGCGGCGGTGGCGGCGGCGGTGGAGGAGTTGCTGCTGCATTTGGTGGGAATTATATGAGTAGTGGGCAGGAGCAGGAGACCGCGGGGCTCGGCGGTTTCGACCGGCTGACTCGTGACTTTCTTGGTGTCGGAGGAAGCATGGTGAGGGGCATGGGGGGTGGAATCTCTCAGAGAGAGCAGCATCATGGGCTCGACATGAGCACGCTAGATTCGGAGATGAAGTCCGGTGGTGCTGCCCAGAGCCGATCGTTCGGAAGCGGAAATTTGCAATGAGAATCTATCAACAAAATTCATCTCAAATAAGTTATTTGGATATAAAGAGAGAGAGAGAAAGAGATGCTCTTCAATAAGTTTGATGATGAAAGAGATCCACTGCAACAAGTGTGCATCACAAAGGAGTAAACCCTAGCTAGTAGGTATATGTGTAACTCATGAGCATGGTCAAGTAGGAGAAGGTTCCGTTATTGCATGTTATAATGTAGTTTTTATAGGTAGTGTAGTCGTAGCTAGGATCTAAATAACTGTGACTTTTTGTTGTTGTTTTTTTTTTTTTTTTTTTTTTTTTTTTTTTTTTTTTTTTTTTTTTGCTTCTGTGGTATCTTAATTTGTACTTCTTTAATTTGGTGTCGTAGGGGCTTCTTCATAGATAGTCCTAAACATGGCATGGCTTTTGTTTCTTTACTTCTTTCCTTATTTTCTACTGTTTTTTCTGTTCTACTATCTTTTTCCTACTATCAAGTTGCCACTGCTTAATGAAAAGTTTCTGCTGCTCCTACAAAGTTCCGACCTAAAGCTGCGGTTCTTATGCTTATGCATGAGACAACGCTGGCACACCTGTCTCAGTACTGCTTATTGTGAGAATACCACCACATACACAACTTCGCATCCTCTTGTATCCTCTACACAATTATGCAGTGACCTGTCCTCTTGTGTTGTTTTCCTCGTGTTCTACCCCCCCCCCCCCTCTCTCTCTCTCCCTCTCTCTCTCTCTCTCTCTCTCTCTCTCTCTCTCTCTCATGTACATACAGGAGCTCACGAGAAAAACACACATAGATATGGTGCTTAGCTACAGTACAAAACAACATGCATGCCCTTTCTATGCGAAGAGAGAGAAAGAGAACCAGGCCTGTGAACGAAGAGCTAGCTTGGCTAAGGTAAATGATGCACTGTAATAATTAATACAAAGTTTCAACTTCGACTCGTACGTTTCATTTAAAAATATTAACACCTAAACTTTTATTGTAAACCAATTAATATATATATATATATATATATAATTAAAACGAAGAGTACGCACGTAGTTTGTTAATTAGTCTTTTCATATAAGCTAAACTTTTGTTGTGTACTAGTAGATACATACAAGTAAGCGGGTCCACGTGAAAAAGAATTATTAAAAAGGAACATAAAAATATGTACGCATACTCCTCTCAAAATATTCTTACTCTTTTATATACAAAAAGAATGTTTTATTTCCGTTCCAAACATTCCATTTCCACCTCTCTCTATATAAATTCCTTTTTGATGGAATATAATAATTATTTTAATGTTGACCTTATCCATCTGTTTTGGTCGCGCGAAATTCGCACCCAATAGTTTGACCCAGTCACGAGAGCCTCGCCCCCACACACACTACGCTAACTTGCGCCGGAATCCAGGTGGCGGCGCACTTTAGCGCTTTTTTTTTTAACTTATCCAGTTGTCGACATCTGATTTTACTGTTTTGTCCTCCGAATCTCGCCTCGGAGCACACCTGGGCACTGTGGTAATTTCCACGATTATCGGTGGCATTTTGTGTCGTTTGGGGATTCCACACAAATATACTACATTTTTTTTATTTATTTATTTTTTTTTTAAGTCTCTACAATGAAATTACTATTTAAACCCGAAAAGGGAATGAACAAGCCTCGGAATTTGCTATATTCAGATACATTATTTCTGGGTCCCACGAGCTAGTTGATTTATCAAGTTACATTTAATGCTGTCAAAATGGATGCGAACAAGACACACTAAGTTCAAAAATAAATAAAAATTTAAAAAATAATTAGAAATAAAAAAAATTTTGGATGAAAATTATATTATTTTTTAACAATTATTTTTTAACAATTATAAGATAAATAGAATAATTGTAATTTTAAATTAAAAATATTTTATATACTTAATTAATATTAAAATATTAATTAAAACTAATTTAATAAATTAATAAATTTATTAGTTATGAATATTATATAAGATAATAAAATTTTTTTAATTAATTAATTAATTAACTATAAAATATAACTTAACTTTTTAATTAATTAATAAATTATCTAATTAGTTAGATAATTAGTTAAGAAATTAATTTAATCAAAAATTAATTATTAGTTATGAATATTGTATAAGATAATAAAAAAATTTTAATTAATTAATTAATTAATTAACTATAAAATATAACTTAACTTTTTAATTAATTAATAAATTATCTAATTAGTTAAGAAATTAATTTATTGGTCAAAATATTAATTAGTTGACCGATATAAATATTAATTATTAGATAAACACATTAAATAATTAATTTTTAATGAGCTAATTGACCATAAATAGTTAATTATTTATTTATTTAACTATTCAATTAATAGATAATAACTTAAATATATTAATTAAATTAATTAATAAATTAATATAATAATTAAAATTATATTTAAGCTTTAATTAAGCTTGTGGAAACAAGCTTGTTCCCGTTAATGTATAGCGAACACTATTTAAAATTGTGTCCCAAAAATATATCCCTATAATCTAATTTTAGATATAGATAGACTACAAATAAGATATATATTTGCAAAAAAGTGTCACAAATATATATTCCTATAATCTAATTTTGTTGTAGTGTGACTCCCAAATATTATGTTATTTGATCTAATTAGTATGCCTTCTTTGGCTATTCTTTTGGCAAGTTTTGGTCCAGGCTAAATCGACATAAACTTAAAAATACGCATATTTAATAGAATTTATTTACTTTTTTTATATATAAATTAATCAACCTTTTCTTGAACTCGATTTTTATTCTCACTAAATCCCTTTTTCCAAGCTCTGCTTCAAGGCATGTCTTTTAGGCAATATTTGGTTGGGGGATAAAGGGGGAATAACCCCTTTTATTCCCCAATTCCTGCCAAACAGTGTTGCAAAATGACATGGGATAAATTTTTTTTTTATCCCTGCCTTAACGGGTTATCCTGGAATAACCCGTTAAGTCTTATTCCTCTCCCCCCATGAAATAGAGTTTATTCCTGGGGACAGTGAATGGACAAAGTTATAATTTATTATTTATAATTAAATTATAATATAAAATAAAAAATATAAAATATAAAATATAAATTATAATATAAATTATAATATAAAATATAAATTATAATATAAAATAAAATATAAATTATAATATATATAAATTATAATATATATATAAAAAAATATATAAAATATAATTTATTATTTATATTCTTAAATATAATATAAAATAAAAAATACCTTTTTTAACGTAAGATATAAATTATTTATAATTAAATTGCTTAATTATAATAATTAAATTAATTTTTTTATAAGAAAAGCTAAGGGTAAAGTTGGTATTTTTATAAAATACACTAATATTCCATAATTTTAAAAACAAATTTTAACTATTCCAGATAATACCAACTTTTCAACCAAAACAATTTCTTTATACTTTATTATCCCGGAATAGCAAGCTATTCCAGATATATTTTTTTTTATCCCCGAACCAAACATTACCTTAGGCTCTTCTCCAAGACATGCCTTTTAAGGCTCTTTTCATGACTCATTGTAAATTCATGCATCCAATCCGCGCCTCTCGAGCACTCTTAATTCTTCAAGGCATGTCTTTCAAATTTCCTTTATGAGTCATCGCAAATCCATACACCTAACTTATGCCTCTTGGGTTTGATTGTATTGAATGCACTAACCATCTAAATCCATGAATCTAACTAACGTAGCGCACCTGTTTCATGATTTCACTCTACAAACGTGTTATATTCATAAGAACCACTAATTTGCGCACACTACATCACTTAGATGAGTAGTTTGGAATCACCAAATCATGCTCTGAATTCAAAAATTATCACTTAGACGAGTAGTTTAGGATCGTCAAATCATACTTTGAAATAGAAAGTTTTGAATCCACCCACGTAAGTCTAAAAATATGATATATTTAATGAAACTAATGTAATCTAAAAGTTTAAAACTAATAAATTTGAACCCACTAATATATATCGATCTTTTTGCGCTTTTATAATTGTGCAAGATGGGACTATTTATGCGTGAACTCTTAACATATCATTTTTCTTTTTTTTAAATAAAATTAAATTAAAGTTAATTTTGAGTTTTTTTTTTCAATTATGTTTTAAATAACTATGATTTAATCTGGTATATCCTCGATGAGATTTAACCCTCTTAGTTTGTGAGTTCGACCCTTAATTTCCTCATGCATGTTCCATAAACTAAAATTAATTTTATTTGTTTCGTCCATGCTTACACATGATATAGTTTCCAAAATAGAAGAAACAAAAATATAAGACTGTTTCTAAATTATTTTTATTAGATTAATCTACTGAAAATAAATTGGGCTGTTGAGTTATCAAAATGAGTTACTATTTAAAATGAATTAAAATGAATCAAAATAAGTTAAAAGATACTATTTAAAATGCAAACCAATTAAAAAAACTTGTTATCTTTACACACCGAATTAAATCGAATTTTAAAACAAAAAGACCAACCTGACTTTGTGAATATATAATAATCTGAAATTAAAGAGATGGAAAATTTTTATATGTGGCCAAATTTTCAACTTTTTAGCTCTTATTATGGGAGTAGGACCACTTTTTATTACTGAGCCAAATGATCAGATCAGAGAATAGTCATTTTCATTCCAATTCTCCTTCAAATATTATTTAATTAATCTATTTAATCTACAGTTGGTAAAACTATTAATTTACAAGGAAAGTATGCATGTGAACCTGCTTGCTCACGTGATGAGAGTGGACAGCTAGAGCCTTCACGATTACTACTTATATTGTAAAATCAATAACCTTGTTGCGCAAACCTATTTAAAGTTACGTGGTATAAATATATATAGTTGTGCTAAAATATGTTAATAATATATAAACAATATTTATTATTTATTTTTTGGCTATTAAATATTTAAATTTTAATGAATATTTGATGAAATAGTAATAATTCAAGAATAAGAGAATGTATAGTAATCACTATTTATATGCTATTACTAATATCATAGTTGAACTCTCTCTCTCTCTCTTTCTCTCTCTCTATATATAGAGGTGGTATTTATCTATGTTAAATCACTAACTATAGTATCTATTTGGAGCAGTTGATTAGTAATTTTTATTCTAAGGTATATAGGAAATGGTGATTTACTTCACGTTTTCTGCAGAAATAAATGCACTCGTAAAGAATATATATGGCACTGTCAACTTGTTTCAAAAATAAATGAAACAATTGTGTCACATGCTCCGACTCTTAATTATTTTGTTTTCTTCGAATTGTATCAAATATATGCGAAATTGGGTTGGGATTAAATTCCAAATATTAATTTTTAGGGTGGAGTGTTTTATATGAACAGTAACTATCAACTGTGAAAACATAGCAATCCCCCTATTCACCAATTTTAATCCTTTAGTTAATTTTCAACCCAAAAGCAATAACAGCAGGTATGTAGTTTCAGATCCAAACAGAAATAATTTTGTCTTAATATAGAAAAATATTACCGGTGCACTTATTTATAGGTGTAAATCTTATAATCCTTCTATCTTGGATTTCACTTTAAAAAAAAGAAAATTGATAAAACAAATAAAAAGCGAGAGTCAACATTCTAATTTGTAGTAAGAGTACAACATTCTTCAACATCGTATTACATATTAAGCCTCGCTAAAGAACGTTCTTTCAATGCTTACTAATAAAACACGAAGCGCACAGTAAGGGAATCTAAGCTTGTTTCTTACCGGTTAAAATAAAATTTAAACATTTTTCTAACACAGTTATATATATATATATATATATAGAGAGAGAGAGAGAGAGAGAGAGAGAGAGAGAGAGTTCGGTTACTATATTTTTATGAATACGATCAACTACATACTCACTTGATAAATATTCTTATAATTTTTAAAAATTATGAAATTTAGTTTTTATAAGTTTTTAAAATGCTATAGATCATATTTAACGGTATGAATTATCGATTTGAAAGCTTCATTATCAAAGATAACATATAAGTAAGAAAAAATTTATACTCATAAAAGTGTGTGTGTGTGTATATATATATATATATATATATATATATATATATATATATATATATATATATAGTAGAGCTTACATGCTTTCAAAAATACAAGACAATTCATACTTACAAATTTTTTATCATTAAATTTGTATTGAAATTTGTGTTTTTTATTTTATCTTTCTCTCTCTTTAGTTGACTTTATAAAAGCACTAATCTCAATACAAATGCAATAGTAAAAAAATTTACAAGTATGAATTGTTTTGTACTTTTAAAAATATATATGCTCTACTATATATATATATATATATATATATATATATATATATATATATATATATATATATATATATATATATGATGTTGATACAAAATGGATTACACATGGGGATTCTTTTGTTTCCTAGTAACGTCTAAATCTTTGCTGAGCCTTTTGGTATATATGAAGAATATATTGCAGTACGGCTTGTTCGCTCGACTACAGTGATGGGCCAAGCAAGTGAGAATCCAATGTTAGTGATATATATATATATATATATGCAGATACGTCCATGGTGGTCGTCACATGTGTACACTCATTGAAAACTAATACGTTAACGATATTCAAACGCAGAGCAATGCGATGCCCGCTCCTTGCAAATGTTAGTACATAGAATCTGGTTGGCATAAATGACTGTGATTTACGTGAATTTTTCTCATTATATAATTTTTACGGTTAATATATATTCTACTTCATTTCTGTGTTGCTCTTGCTGATATATAGACGGATCTTGGGCTCTCATTGATTCTTCATGTACAACGAATTTTCTCTCCAGGAGATGCTACGTATATATATACTAGGTGCATGGGGCTGGCCTGATATATATGAAGAGTCGTGATTGGAAATGGATTTTGTTTAACCCAGCCAAAGCTTCTACAAAAAAAAATATTAATTTTTTTAATAGAGCAAGTTTAAAAAAAATATTGCAACTTTTATTATTAGTACCCTATACTGCAGTACTCGAGATCTACCTAAGGTGTAATGCTGATCCACCAATTTTTTTTTTTTTTTTTTTTTTTTTTTTATTGAGAAAAAGATAGCATGTTATTTGTTTTGTTTATTTTGAAATAAACTTAGTTGAAAATGTAAAGCTACTAGACTTCAAATTCAAAACCTTAGATATCAACCACCAAATATTTTACCACTTGTACTAACAACAGTTGATGATCCATGAAGTGTTGTGTTGTAGTTTTGTTACAAGAAACATTACGATTAACATCACTTTAATGTTGCGTTTGGTTCACATTATAAAAAATTATCATGAATAAAAGAATGTTCACATATTTGATTTTTACTCTATTATTAAAAATATAGTATTTTCATGTTTGGTTCGCACAGTCATATTATTTTATTAATTAATTTTAGATACAAATATCTTTTAAAAAAAATTAAATAAAATTTTAATGAAAATGAAAATAAATAATTTTTTTTTTTTAATTTAGAGAGAAATTTGAGATTAAAGAGAGACTGAGATAGAAAAAGCTAGAGAGTATTTTAAGTTAGAGATGTGAAAAAATAAAAAGAGGGGAATGACTTAGCTTGAGAGATTTGAGATTAGAGGGAGCGAGCGAGTTGAGATTTTAAAGAAAAATCGGAAGAGAGAGTATAACTTAGAGAGAGTGCAAAATAAAAAATAGAGATTGATAGATTGGAGATTAATAGAAAAATAGAGATACGACTAAAATGAGAAAATATGTTTAAATTTAGAAAGAGAAAGATAAGATTAGAGAGAGGCATCATGTTTGAGAGTAAAGAAATTTTTTTTATAATTATCTCAATCCATTAATGTGAGAGTACTCATCCCAATTAACAATGAGATCAGTATTGTTGGATAAGTCTCATTTCCAAGTGTTTCTAATATTGTTGACTAGATTACTTAATGCATTTAGTCAAATATCATCATTTTTTTTTAATTTCTGTTGGGATTATCGAATTTTTTTAAAAAATATCACAAACCAAACACACCCTAATAACTTTTCCTTTTAGCAAAAGTAAGAGCTTTAAAATTTTAACTTCTTTTCTTGACAATTAAGTTTACATTTAAATTAACTTTCCACCAAGAAATAAAA
Organism: Tillandsia fasciculata; assembly: GCA_029168755.2. Classification (NCBI taxonomy): domain Eukaryota; kingdom Viridiplantae; phylum Streptophyta; class Magnoliopsida; order Poales; family Bromeliaceae; genus Tillandsia; species Tillandsia fasciculata. The sequence continues at coordinate 20,835,259 of CM054945.1, read as the reverse complement.
AAGTAAGGAACTTCTTTATTTGGCAATTAGAAACCGAAAATAGAAGATACATGCCTTGTTTGGTATTGTTATTATTTTATTAATTTTTTTAATAGAATTTCTACATGTGTTTGATTGTAATATTTAAATCCATAGTATTTGTTTAACAACAGCAAATAAAAATTATAAGCAACTTTGTTTTGCTCCTAAGATTAACCAAAAAAAAAAAAAAAAAAACAAGTTGTATTGCATCACTTGTTGGGATGTATTATAAACTAATTAACCATAACAATAAGAGAAAAGTTTTTCTAACAATATAACAAATTACATAAAATTAGTGTTGAAAAAATATAAAACATGGCAACATCAGACAAGGCCATAACTTTCAAAAAAATATGCATGCTTATATATATCCAATATCGTCTTATGCATTATTATATAAAAGATTTTTTTGCAAAAACATATATATACTATAATCGTAATCGTTTTTTTTTATCTTTATAAACTAAATCGTAATCGAATTATTATTATCTAAATAAGTAAAATATTTTTTTCATACTTTCGTATGTAATGTATTCTTAAAATAGATTTAGTGCAAATCAAACTGCAATTGTAGGCGCGGGCTAGCGCGGCTTAAAAGATCTTCATTAGGGGGTTACTCAAGGCCCATGGGCCGACCCATTTAGAACCGTAAAACTCATCCTCACCGTCCATTTCAGCAAAGCAGAGGGAGATTACAGCACGGACTCAGTTCACCAGCTCGACCGTACACCTCCCATACAAAAATCAGATACAACGAGATTACATTTGTGTGGTTACTGATGACGTGGTGCCCTTGGTCTACGAAATTTATTTTATGGGTCTATTGATGACGTGGTGCACGTGGCCTACGCATATATTTTGCACAACCAATCTTTTCCATTTCCAGATAAATAAATAAAGGGAAAAAAAAGGGGGCAAAACTCGACGCTCGAAGAGCTCCACCTCCGCTTCGCTCGAAACCCCTCCTCATCCTCCTCTCCTCTCTCCTCTCTCCTCTCTCCTCTCTCGCCATGGCGATCGCGCTCCGAAGCATCTCCCTCTCCATTCCCCGCAACTCCTCTCCGCCGAGGCGCGGTGGGGCTCGGAGTGTCTCGCCCTTCTTCCGCCACCCGAGGCCTCCTCCCCTTCTCCTCCGCGCCTCTTCGGCGCCCTCGTACGCGAACGGCTCCGTTCGCTCGCGCCGCGACGCGGATCCCGTGGAGGTGATCGGGATCGGGAGCCGCAAGGACGCGGTCATCGATTTCTGCTCGAGTTCCCGCTCCGTTTCGTCTTCTCTCGTCAGATTCTGGTAACCGAATCAAAGCGCACTTCTATTTCCGTTCGATCGTGTTCGCATTGTGTTTGCATTGTGTTGGATTTCAAATAGGAGCAGTTTAATTCGAATTTGAGCTGCTTATGACTTCAAACTGTTCAATTTTTCGCTCTCCTGATTGAAATAGATAGTGAAATTATGGTTGAAGGTGCAAAATTTCATACAATTGTTGGTTTTTTTTTTTTTTTCTTTAAGGTGTTTCTACTTTCTTTTGGTTTTAGGACCATATATATGAGAGATTCGTCTAAAGTGCAATTGCTTCAAAGGTGTCATGGAACAGGTACGTAATTCATCTTAAGTTCACGAATTCTATCTGATAAACATTTCTGAAGTCACTTATCAAAATCTGAGTCCATCTTAGCTGTAGTTGATACTTTTACAGCTGTAATTTAGTCCTTTCGTCATGCATTGTGAGCTAAAAGAATTCAACTGGACCTTTGCATTAGTAACCAAACTAGCATGAAATTATTGTAGAAACTTTAGGAGTTGTTTAACTATTGGGCTATGCTTACTCATTGACAATATATGTGGTGTTTGTTACACGCTAGTATTAGCGGAAAAAGTTCTTGTTTCATCAAGCTGTTGTTTGTTTGAAAAGTAGTGCATGCTACAGACACATGCAAACCAGAAGACTATGAGGCAGTACTATGCGCTATCAGGATAAAATGTTCCAAAGTAGTTAATATATATTACAGTAAAGTCCTAGGTAGTGTCTTTGTTTTAATAGATATTGATGGCCAATTATATTGGGAGCACATATTCTTTCATTTGGGGCCCTTGTCTTCTCCTGAGTTACTATCTATGCTCTGGCCGTGATCTTACCATATCTTTGTTTTATTTAATGAAACTTCTTGCTGTGATATGTCCCTTAGTTTTTCAGTCAGAAAGATAATGCGCTAACTATTCTCATAGCATTGTTCTGGAGACTATTTCTTCTAGATGTATCCTACTTGCTTTGGAGATTTACTTATCTCCATCATCATGCCTCGATTTATCTATATTTTAACTCTTGACTTTTCTAGATAGTGTTGCGAAAAGACAATGACAATGCCTGGCCTTCACATTCCTTATTTCAGGTGGTGTTTTCAGAGATGTGGAATTTCCGCTGTCTCTTCATCCATGTCCTTCAACTCTTATTCTTGTTTGTACACTCCTTGTCTTCTCTATATTTTCACCTTCTATGATTTTTGTATTGTTTACTGCTTTAAAGAACTAGTACTCTATGTTTTCGTCTTCTATGATTTTTGTATTGTTTAGTAGCTTTAAAGAACTAGGATTTATTGCATACTTTTTTTTTGTACCCAGGGACTTTTAGATCGGTGTATTACTACATGTCCGGCTTACTAGTTTTGGCAAATATAAGGTTGTTTATCACATATTATGAGCATACTGGAGAATGGAGAATTAACCTAAACATTTTGTGACGAGAGCCCTTGGTGCCAACTCAATCACTATAATGTATTCCTCTTCGTTAAAATGTTTATTCGGTGGTCAGCTCACAAACAACGAATGATTTAAGCAATTTTCAAGGGGGTAAAGAAAAAGTGAGTGAAAAAAGAAGAAAAGGCAACTTCACCCTCTCCAATTATGCTATATTTTCCCTTGTTTACTTGGTTTGGGAAAAAGGATAATCTTGAAGGTTGAAAAGTGGCCTCTACACTGTAATGGGGAGGTGAAAGGCGTCTGTCAGTTGTCACAAATCCAATACCGGACACTGAAGGAAAGTGCTTCTAGCTATTTTTTTTAATCAGATCAGCCCCTCTGATTCCTACCCAAGAGAAATGTTGTCTTTTGAGAACCCAAAAAAAGTAGGAATGTCACATTCTCCCTTGACCAAGACTTTCTGTGGCTCACAATTTGGTTGGCAGAATTCCTACTTTCATGGGCCAGCAATAGAATGTTAAGCCATGAGGATTTGAATTATGCATATCCTGATTTTCAACATTAAAATATTGATTTTCTGTTTGCTACTTTAATATGCTATTCACTGCAGATTGAAGTTAGTTATCTCAATACCGTTGCTGAAATAGTGATGCGTATGTTGATTACATAATGAAGTATTTTCATATTCTGTGTTACTCATGTAGGTGGCAAGTGCAGGACATGGATTAGACCATATCACAGCAATAGAGCTTCTTAATGCTGTCAAATCAGCAGGTGGATTGACTATCTCTATATTTCTAAAGCCATTTAGTTTTGAGGGGCAAAGACGGCAAGAGGAGGTTAAGTATTTACATTTTCACCCTATTTTTAATCTTGAGTTTTACCTTTCTTTCCTTTGCAACAAGAAAAATTAGAACAAATTTAGCTTATCTATATGCACTCTCAGATATTAAGGCACACAATTACGTTTTAAGAAGTTGAGACCCCTCTGAAAAAGTGTAAAACCAAAACTGAAACCATCATTGAAGTGCATCAGTTCACAAATGGCTGCTTGACTATGTTATTGTTTGTTCTGTAACTTAGTAATATTGATTGCTTGCTGTTTATGCAGGCAGATGATTTGATTAAACGACTCCAGGATTGCTCACAATTGCACATTGGTAAAACTTTCTTTCTAGCATGCTGATGGATTAGAATTTTATTTGTTGATAGAGGTTAGAGAAGGAAGTCAAGGACAAAAATCAATTCATATTTCAAGTAGGCATTTTATGTGCCCATAAGTGAACTACCTTATTCCTACTCAGTTTTGCAACTGCAGTAAAAGGAAATTCTGTAATTATATCATACATGAATTACGACGCATATGTACATTTACATGATAGTGTGCATGTGCATGTGCGCATGAATAATCATACCAATGTAACTATCATTCATATGTTTTAATTTTTATTATTGATATGACAATATATTTGTTTACAAATAAATTTGGGTGCCTCGGATCATTGATAAAAAATTATACATCATGCATGTGTCTTCAATTACCAGTTATAGGTCATGTAGCATCATGCCACCTCTTGTTTTCATTAGAAAGAATCATGTTTATACTTTATAGACATTTTCAAATATCTTATTTAGCTACTGCTTTTGTTGACTGTAGCCAATGGTTCGGAAACTATTATTGCATTAACTCCGGCCTTTTCTATCTACTAGTTTACATTCTTTTAGCTTTATTTTTTAACTATTTCTGACTAAACACAACCATTTTTTTATGAAGAATTTAGCAGTTACTGATTTCCATAGCTACACGAGCTATTTGAACATCTTATTATGTTAATATGACATAAAATTTAGTATTTCCTCTTTGCAGTGGTTGAAGCAGATACTTTACTTAAAAAAGAAGCTGTAACACTTGCTGAAGCTTTAGAAAGTGCAAATAATGCTGTCTTATTGGCTCTTACAACAATTTCTATCATGGTTTCTGTAAGTTTACTTGTGACTGACTGCCTATAATATTAAATCTTGAAAAGCCTTGTTCTAACTCCCCTAAATCTCAGGGTTCACAACTGATTTATCGAGATTCACCAGGTGAACAAATGCAGTCGATCAAACCACCGGAAGTAGTCAAAGTAAATTCTTATCCTCTGCCATTTGTTTTTTCATTTAGTTTCTACTCTATGTTTCTATTCGCCAAAGTATGGAATTTCTCGTCTATTAATAGTTTTTAGCAAGCTGTGGGGAAGCTAAGTTTGGATTTGGTGCTGGTTACAACATCAAATCAGCAATCACACAGGCTGTCTTCCATTGCCCATTTCTTTGCGGTGGTATAAAGGTACAAGTGATCTTTTCTTTCAATGACACGGTCTTCAATTATTCCTATCTCACCTATTATTTTTTTGTTATTTGGCTCTGAATACTATGGGAACTTGTGGCGCGTAGGGCTTGAATAGTGTGGTTATTGTTACTCTTACAAGTGCTTCTGTCTTGGATGAAAGTGATTTGTTGTGCATCATGAATACCTTTCGGCGAGTCACTGAGTTTAGTGGAGAAATTATATTTTCCAATATTCTTGAGCCTGATCTGGAGCCAAATCTCTTAGTAATAACCCTTCTAACTGCAGGGTAAGAACAAGTTTTTTTCTTGAATTATTTTCAATTACCTTTTCAATGCTGCTATGCCATGACTGAGTTGAAATCTGATCTCCTTAAGAATTGCCATCCATTTGAAATTGGAGTTGTTAGCTCCTTTTCAGTTTGCTAGATCTTTCTCTTTCCATCTGTTGACATGACTGAACCTTGCATGCAGGAGAAGTGGCAAATAAGTCAGCTGTGTTTTTGAATGTAGAGGCAACTATTTGATGCCAGAAATTCCTAAAATCTGTCATTAGCCTTCAATTTCTATTTTTATAGTTCCTTTATTCGTCATTATGGTGTTGGTTCATCTCCCAATGGAACAGAAAAAGACATTTTGGTTTTGTTCCAGATGAATTCATGGCTTTGGGATGCTTATTTATCCAAGCTGCACTTTATTTACTCATGAAGCTTAACAAGTTAGAGCAATGTTTTTTAAATTTCTTTTCCTTTTTAATTATTTTTAGCAATATGTTGTATACACTAGTTTATTTATAGAAACGTTCTTTTAATTACTTATGGTATTTGTGTACCTTTCTGATTTAATCTGGCAATTGTCAGTTGTGATCAGAACATTGTTTCTCAGAAGAAGGGATTCCTTTCGAGCCTGGCTGTGCATTTTCCTTTTCTTTTGTCTCTTATGGGAAGAGATGATCTAGGAACGAGAGGCAATAAGTCAGTTCTTTCTCCTCGGAAGTTTGCTGAGAGTGTCTTCAGCTTGCCAGATAAAGGGAGCTCATCAAGTTTAGACTCGGTTAATGGTACTGTTGATCCTCCTAATGCTTTTATTGACAAGAAGGCGGCTAAAAGACCCAGAATGTACTGAGAATCTTTTACTCTATATTGCTCTCTCATTTCTCACCTTATAGGATAAAAAATCACAGTGTCAGACAATTTACTTACGAATTTTGTTTCCATTCAACTTTAGAGAATTAACTTCTCGAAATAAAAGAAGTGAACATGAAGAGGTAGAGGGCAATGAATTTATCTCGGAAAAGAATAAGCAAACAAATGAAGGTATACCAATTATTTGTTGTTGAAGTTTACATCTTCTGCTAGTAAGTTGATTATTCGACATAATAGTTTGATAATTTGAACACTCAGGTTTTCAACGGGAGTCTAGTTTCCGGAACTTTGGTCCTGGATTCCACATCGCACAGCTATGGGCTAAAGAGCATGCTACATTAAATGGAAGCATCAAAATTGATGAACTTGATACTTTCACTGTTCCTGTTGGTGTGAAATCTTCTGAATTTGTCTGTAATCCTGGTCAGCCTAGAATTTTGGATGAATCTGGTGGAGAATCATCTGAAATCCAAAATGCCCCTTCTCAAGAAACATTTGCTGATGCTGGGTTGGAAGCAGTGACAGAAATTTATAATACTGCATTGACCCTTCTAAAGGGAAGAAATGTGGATGAATCTAGAAAGCGAGGGTTGCTTTCGGTTCGCGCAGCATCAATGCTGGTATGTGCTATATCTTTCTTGTCTCCGTATTTAACATACTTTGAGAATCTTGTAGGAAATGTTGACTAGGATCTTTGTAGAACTTGGAATTAAACAATGTTACAGAACAAGTAATTTTTGCTTGAAAAGATATGGCAGGACAACTAAATTGTCCAATATGGTATTGTAAGATGATAATATCTAAGGTATATTGTAGAATTTCTGTAAAGTGATCTTAACACGTTCAGCCTTCAGGCTCTATATCTTTGACCAATTGCGAATCTTTGTACGTGATGTTCATTTAAATATCTTCTGTCCCACAGAAAAATCCTTACAACTGATAATTTTAACATAGGAAGCAGAAAGAGAATCGGAAAAGAGTTGGACACCTGTGTTGGAAATTCAGTATAGAGGAGGGACTTATCGAGGGAGATGCCAAGGAGGTCTTCCTGAAGGAAAGGTACTCTCCTATGAAATAGCAAATAGCATAATGAGCTTTTGATGAGGCTCTAGTTTGTCTCGCTGTGCTTTGTGGGTTTATTAATGTGCTCAGTAAACTTTATTGTCCAGGGACGGTTGACATTTGTGGATGGAAGCTTTTATGATGGCATGTGGCGTGGTGGCAAGAGATCTGGGCTGGGTACATTATATTACAGCAATGGAGATGTATTTCATGGAACATGGAGGGATGATCTTATGCATGGCAAGGTATGACGTGGTTGCATTTGCAGTGGTCTGGGTTTTGCTTTTAATTTGACCGAAGTACTTTAAAACAACTGCACCAGTTCAATTTTTTCTAAAGTTGCATGAATAAACCTATTTTAAGACATGCTGGCATTTACCAAAATGCTCGAAGTACTAAGACTGCCCTTGTCTTAGTCCAGAAGAAACCTTAAATGAAACCATTACAGAACACTCAGCCCAACACATGATTGTTTACCTTTAAACAAATCATTTCATGGAAAACCAATTAGATTTTTGGAATGTACATTCTAAGTCATAAACTTATCCCAAAATGGTGGAGTCCTGATGCTTAAACCCTTTCTATTATTTTGATGCCTAATCAAAGTTATATGTTTGATGGCATGAAAATCATCTAAACAAGACAAGATAACCATATTAGACCACTCAAAATGTTGGGTTTATTTCTTGAAGATTACATCAAGCGATTGATAAGAGGAAATAGTCAGCTCTCCTATTCTTTTTTTTTAGAGAGAAAGGTAGCATGCTACCGCTTCATTCATTAGAAAAATAAATTAGGCTACAAATTGAGACAACAAGGCCTCCAGAAGAGAAAAAAAAAAAAAAACTCCTTAGGCAGAAAAAAGGGTCCACATGGATCTGAGCAAGCGCGTCTCCGCCATCAGGAGTCCTAAGGGCGTTTTAAATTCTCGAAAATTCTTTTGTTGCGTTCCGGCCAGATGGCCCACCAGGTTGCTACGATGCATGCTAATTCATTCCTCCCTACAGATCCTCCTTTAGATCTACTCTTATCCCAAAGGTCAAGTACCGTACGGCATCTAGTTAAGGATAGTTTATTCGCTAATTGCCCTGCTAGCAGGGATCTGGCCACTACGCAGTCAACAAATAGATGATCGACCGTCTCGCAATCATTCCTACACATGCTACAGCCCCCCTCGCCCCTCCATCCTCGTTTTAAAAGGTTGTCTACAGTAAGCACCTTTCGTTTTAGTACCAGCTAGATAAAAATTTTGACTTTAAGCGGGGCTTTTATCATCCATAGGTGTGCAAATTCTCGATCCCGTACCCCACCATCCTGCAGAAAGTTATAAAGCGAGTTAACCGAGAACTTCTCAGATTGAGTCAATCTCCATTTGACTCCATCCTTGTTATTGGAGAGCGCAAAGGCCATCAAGGACTCCTTGAACCGCAAGACCAAATTCCTCTCGACTTGTGAGAGTCAGCTCTCCGATTCTTGTGCCAGTTTTTCATAGGTTGTCTTTTTTTTTTTCTTGGTTTTATTATTCACTTGCTATTATTGAACTATTGCTAATAAATAATTCCAATGTTGGTTTCTGGTTTATAATGCCAATGTCTTGTGCTTTCCCGTGACAGAATTGATAATACTTGTGCAGGGCTGGTTCTATTTTCATGGCGGTGACCGTTGGTTTGCAAATTTTTGGAAGGGGAGGGCTAATGGAGAGGGGAGATTTTATTCGCAGAATGGAAGTATTTTTTTTGGCCAATTTAGAAATGGCTGGCGTCACGGAGAAAGCCTACGGATAGATGCTGATGGATCAAGGTAGTCCTACATACATACTTCTATGCTAATTTTATATCAATGAAGATCACAAATCCAAAGGATTACTAGATTAGTATTCATGCATGATACATCCTCTTATACCCTTGCTTTATGATTCACTAGGCTGTAGTCAACTTAAATTGCTGAATTTCCTTAATTGGAAATTAGTTATTTGACTAGAGCTGTGGCTTTTCTAGTAAATACAACAAAGACGTTTTCTCCACTGCCTATTTTAATTTATTTTAGGTATTTCAAGAAAGTTTAAAATTTGTATAAAGTGAAATTTGTATAATGTAGCTTTTTTGGCAAATAAATTGTATAGTTGTGTAAGAATAGAGAACTCAATTCATTTTTTAAAGAGTAAATTTCAAAGCAACACTAAAACAACTAGCAGTTGGTATTAGAAAGGGCATCTAGTTCACAACACTTCTGCCACTGGTTAGGGCATGCGGCGAGTTTGTTTCCATGATTTGAACCCTAAATAATTAGGTTGAACATCTGCCCCAAGGCCTTCCACAATATTTAGGCAATATAAATCTCAACAAATAAAATCTTGGCTAAAATCATATGCAGCTTCATATGAGTGATCAAGACTACTGGTTAGGTAGCACAAAGAAAAGTTTGTGGAGAAGTTTCTTTTGAACCCAAAATTAAAACTTTCCCGCTTCAGTTATCGCAATTGTTATAATTTGCCTTCTTTGTTAATTCGTTAGCAAGAAAGTTAGCATTCGTAAGTACATATTGTTTGCTGATATCCGTCCAATTTAAAGAATCAATGTCGACATGTTTCTGTAATACCCTAAATCAGGATGGTTGGTATTAAACAAATATTCAAGCACCTCTTTCACTAGTGAAATCTTCCAGTCTGGTTATGTGATTCTTTTAACCTGCAAATGATTTTGTATTCTGTTGTGATCTTTGTATTTGCATGTTGTGTCTTTGTTGTGCCACATTTATATGGCAGAGTTCATTTTACAGTATGTAACTCCTTTACAGGTGGAATGAGGTTTGGGATGAAGGTGTCCTCTTTTGCCGAACTAAATTGGACGAGGAACTTCCCTCCTGAGTGGTACATGTTGAGACGAAATTTGTAAGATCTTGGCTGACTGACCGTCTACACCTATTATGCCTAATTGCAAATCTTCATCTACTCCACTTTATGAGAGTAATTGATTGGGTAGTGATATTAGCAGAGTAGGCATTGTGTTATCGACAAATCATTTGTGTTCAATTTGGTAAACTCTACCATATAAATATTGCATATTCAACGTATTTGCTTTGTCGATAACAATTTTCGTACTGTTGATATTATTATCCTAATTGATTCGATACTTGCTCTGAAAGTTTTCTTGGTAGAAAAATGGTTAGCTTGTTCACTCTGAAAACTCAAGTGGATTTGTTCAAGTGTTAATACAATTGCAATTAAAAGTGGATCCTAACAGCGAAAAAACATATTTAGTTTACTAGCGCGTGTTGTGAACTGTTTTTTTAACCAAATGTTTTTATTTTGTATAGTAAACTCCCTCTTTTGTCTGTATACAAAACCATTGAAAGCTTAAACTAATATGAGACGTTCTTTTGCAGCTGCTTTTGTGACTCGTAAAAAGGTTGCGCTGGAGATTATTAAAACTCAATGAAGCCGACACCTTGAGGAAATGATATTTCATATAACAATTATTGACTAAAATTTTGTTTGTGATTGCAGGAAAATTGAGTTTCCTGGGATGAAAAAGTACGATTCTGCTTGTTTGCGTACGTAATATCTTGCTCCGCATTACTATATATTTTGTGATTTCACTAGAAAAATGTGTTGTATATTTCTTCAGGCTTTCGTTCTAGCTCTATTTTATAAATTAATGGTAGACAAGTCTCAAGTCAAATGCAACCTAACAAAAATGATATGATTAAAAAAAAATTGAACCAAAATAATCTTAAAGCAACATCAACGTATCCAGGCTATTATAGTGTTTCATAAGTTGAAAAAGGATATTGTTCCTAAGCACCAAATTCAGTAGAGCACACTGCAGAAATCACACATAATTAAACAAAATCTCATATAACCCTAGAACCCACTAATAACAATAAAGTTAGAAGTGAAAACAATAACTTGGAAGCCAGCAGGCAGAGGAGGCAGTCTCAACAATAAAACATGACCTTTTTAACACTCTCTTTCAGTGCGGGGAGTGGCTTAACTGGGCAGTGAGCAGCGGTCCGAGAAGTGGACTGAGTAGCAGGAGCCTGGGCAGCTCCGCCTATTGTAGATTCGCTATCTGATGGCTCAGGCTCCATATAAAATCGAGCCCTAAAAGCAGCCAGGTGCGCATAATATGCAGGCGGTACTGCCATTAAACAAGCAAAATATAAGTTGTATAAAAATTATGCCCGGCAAATTTAACTTCTGAAATATTTTTTTTAATTTTTTATTTTTTTTTAGAGAAAGGTAGTATGTTACTTGTTTCGTTTATTTTGAAATAAATTTAGCTGAAAATGTAAAGCAACTAAACTTCGAACTCGGAATCTCGGGTATTAACTATCAAGCCTTTTGCCACTTACATTAGGAACAGTTGATGTTTTCTTTTTTTTTACTTTTAAGCAAAAGTTTTTAGACATCCAAACATCATGGCCGGTAAAAAAGTTCCTAACTTTTGCTACGGCGAAAAGCCGAAATGAGGTTTGGCAGATGCTTTGATTTAAAACTTCCACTTCTTCTGTAGCAGAAAGCTATTGATGAGATTGCAATAATAAAATTGTTGCTTCTGTTTTCAACAATTCTTTCCAAACAGCAATTATGTAGAAACTCCAAGAGAGGCCAAACAGGCCTTATATAGTAAGACTGGGAGCGTACCGATGGATACAGATTGAGTGCACCTGGCATAGCTGCAGAAATAGTGAAAGGCAAATTAGACCTTGATCAGTTGCTTTAAGAAAACCAAATAAGTGGTTTTCTCCTTACGTGTAGCAGAGATTGTTAGTAAGAGTCTGCAGTTCATCGGCAGTGAAGTTGTTTTCATCCCACAAGACATGGTAATGAGCAGGCCGGCTCGTACCCTTCAGCGCAGAACGACCGATAGTTAAATAAAATCACAGGGAAATAAGCACAGGATCAAAGTGGCAAGGAGGACGCAGGTAAATTTACCTTGATTCCAGCATGGCTACACAAGTAAAAATCAAACTCAGTTGGGTGGCAAATCTTTGAATCAACCACAGTACCTTTTGTTATTGCATAAAAAAAGAAAAAAAATCAACAAAATTGGAATAAAGATTATATTCAAAGTAAAGTACAAGTGCACGCCTTTAAGCAACTGACCGGGTAGAATGTTCCCGCTCCTATCAACTGAACGTTGATCATTATAGTTATGTGCGAATAACCTTGTGTGGTGGCGTTTTTGAACCACAATGAATGTCAATAGCGGGTCGTAATGTGGATCCAGAGAGCTACACGCCTGAGAGAAACAAACAGAACCAACCCAAAAAGAAAAGAATTAGCAAAGGCGATAATAGCACCGTACACCACTATTAGTTTTCCTTGTGGCTGGTAAAGGAAGGCGACGACAAACAAATGGCGTCGGACGAGTATGAGTATTCGGAAGATTGAGGATGCTGAGTTCAGAAAAGTTCCTACATCTTTAATCGCTCTGAGCTCGTTTAATACAACTTGGTAAAATTGCCCCTCACTAACTCCGTCTCTGCAAAGCTCATCATCGTCAGTCCTGTTATATAGAAACCCAGGGAGAAAGACAATTTACTCTATTTGACTATCCATACCTATAGAATATAATCCGTCCGGGCTTCCGTCCAGTAGCACTTTTAAAGGAAATGAGGAGTTCCCTGCAAATTTATGATATCAAAAGTTCAGCAAGAAAATGAAGGAAAAAAGAAAAAAACATCTACGATAAGTTGAAGGAAGACTATAAATGACTCTATAATGAGCTATTAGCATACTGGATCATGCCACCTGAGGCTTTTCTTCCCTGAGGTTCCTTCCTTTCCTTGTACAAATCTTCTATAAGCTCTTGACGATGAGCTTGAGCACAAACTAATCCAGCATACTTTGTTACCTCCGGCCAATCTTGGGAGGCAACGACCTGCAGGTTAAAAACAGTTATTCCCAGTTTCATGATGGACTCCGCAACTTTGGTATAAGAATATTAGTGACCAATTGAAGGAAACGATAACAAAATATAGAGAAATTTACATATTTATCCCAGAAAAAAATACCTTATTAAATGCGTATCACTGCAAAATCTGGGTTCCCATCTTTGCCCCTCAAGAACCCAGTTTCTTATATAGATACCCTTCAATTAAGCTTATAAGATAAAACCAACATCTCATATGAATTGGATGACTACCCAACTTAAGATAAGGGTATCTTATCTTTTTGTAAGAAGCTGCACTTTGGAGGGTTAGCACCAGAGAGGCAGAGAGAGAGGCTAGGCTAGCACTCAAGAGGATTTGGGTCGAAATACTTTCCTTCCAAAATCGATGCTCGGGCTTTAATTCGACGAGTTGAAATGTCTTTCAAAAATTTGAAGCTACTGGAAACCAGACATACGGTTTTTCTGATACTTTTTACCTATTAATCAAGCCTTCTCAAATTAAGATAATTTTATGGTTGACGAAAGGTACGTATTAGTTAGACTGTTAAACACTATTTGAATAAGTTAAAACCTTATTAGAAAGTACTTTCACATGTCTTGATAGAGAATAATGACTTTGATTGTCGGCACAGGAATCCTATGATTCGATTTAGAATCTTATTAAATGTACTGTTTATTTTGCTGCCACTTGCTGCCACTTGCTGCATAGATAAAAAGCATAGAAAATTCATGAATTTTGATTTTCTAGTGAGTTACAAATACTCATAGTTATTTCCAACAGCAGGGATAGTCAATTTAAAAGAACCCCAAAGCGATAAAACGTGATAATATAATAAAAAAATGTGCGACAATAAGGTCAATCTACTTACGGCTGCAATGGAGGGGCTTTTATCCTCTCCAGGAGGAGGATGTGTTACATCAGCACCAAAAATTATGGTGGGCATATCAGTGACCAGGGGTATACGCCTCAACAATGCGTCAACTAGGACTGTATTCCTTCCTCCGACCTTAAATCATAGACAACCTTGTCAAGCTCAATGAAGAATGGGGAAGAAAAAGACGGTAGAAAAGGGACCTTTTATGATTAACACCTTCACATTTATCTTCAAAGCAACATTTGCAAGATATTGTTTATTTATTCTAAAGACATGCTTAGTCAAGCAACACTGTGAGACTAATCCAAGATCTGTCTCGCAGATCCGCTTCAGATCACCTGTTACACGAGAAAAGCAGCAGCTAGGTCAATAATGCAAACATAACCACCCAATCAGGGAGCAGCTTCAAATATTTGTTATAGGAAATTTACATATATACCCTCGCAACATAAATCAATTACATATATATACTAGCAAAATCTGAGTTTTTATCTACGCCCTTCAGAAACTTTACTTTTTTTCTTTTTAACTGTATACACCCTCTTGTGCTCATAAAGAAGCCCCAGTTTTGGAAAATCCTTTTTCTAGTTCACTACAAACTTCCCCGCATGAATTGGATGGCTCCTCAACTTGAGGATATTTTTCTTAAAAACTGCAATTTAAGGAGCAATGTATGAAAATTCAGATTTTACAGGGGTATATCTATATATGCTAATATAGGATTTTGCACGAATACATTAGTAAAAGCCCCTTAAATTGTGTTAATAATTCGTAAATTGAAATCCAAGGAAGGAGCTGTATGAGTAATTGCTAGAATATTGTCGAGAGCTCATACCATAAAGAGAACCGTTGTTCTCAGGTAATATCACTATAAGCAGATCGAGCTCTCTTTGCTTGGGTTGAAGAATTCTCATGGCTTCATGAAAGCATACTCTCAGAGCCTGTTCAACTTGGTCAGGTCGAGCACTATATGGTGGAAGAACAGGCGTGAGGAAGAACTCCTGCATCATTTAGATCACCTTTTTAAGTTTCATTATATGTTGAATACAAAACTAAAACAAGGGATAGGTGTTACAGCCTGTCCAAAGAAGCATCACAGCTCATAGAAACTTGCCATTCCTGAAGTTTGGCACATTTGAGCAAGTGCGCGACAAAATGTTTCGGCCACACTTTCTTGGACATTACGAGAAAAATTGATGCACATCCAGTTGTTCACTCTCCCACCATTTACCATTTTCTACAATATATATATAAAAAAAAAAAAGCAAAGAAAGAAAACAAATTTTCTCATACTTATCTTTCCGGATGAAAGAAAAAAAGCACTAAAGTTTTGTCAGTAATTGCAAATAGCCATTTAGTTCAAGTAATGAAAATAATCAGCAGAGAATGAAATAACAACACTGGCAGATCTGATGAGACAACAAAAGGTTTACTTGTCCACCTATCCTATCATGAACTCGACAAAAAATATAAAAGAAATGGCTAACATAGTCTGAAAAAAGGTACATGGAAGACAGCAATAAATTTTGGAGCAAAGTTTCTTATAGCATATAATTGTCATCCACAAAATGATTCACCCAAGTAATTTGTGTGGGGTCTTCATAATAGCATCTAGCAACTTAGGAATATTTCCTTCTGTTTATCTTCACCATCCGAGAAAAGAATTTTCTTCGTTAGCAGGCCTAATCAATAAGGATGCTGTTTTCTTTCAATTGTACATTTTAAGCAAAAAAAAAGAACATTGAAATGATAAGCTTGAGTATCATCAACTTGACAAAGTCTAAAGGTAAATATCATCTCCCGACTAACAAAGAAGTGAAATCATACTCAAATACTCCAAGCAAGAGCTTGAGGCTTCACAAGATAACCAAATGGAGGAGTCTAATATAAAAGAATTGCACGATGCATGAGGCAAAAATGGAAAGATTCACCTGTGTAAGTTAGTCACTCGGTAGACTCAATATACAGAGAATATTAGTTAGAATGGTAGGTGATGGCAGCACAAAGAAGGTAGAAGATGCTGTTCATTCAGGAACCAAAATGCCTGAACTATTCTACAAGACGAACAACTTTAATTCCAAAGCACAAAGGTGTATGAAGTGTGTTCACTCCGAAATACAACCAATTTTAAGTTTGCAACAAAATTAAATGCATTAGTCAAAACCCTGTTAGCCATATTAATAAATATAGCAGAAGTCAAATCCTCCATAATGTGGCCCACTGAGATGGAATACCAAAAGCAGGAGTATTTTACTTGATTGAACCTTAGAGACAAGAAGAACGAAACAAAATAGCTGGACTAAAAGATTTCGATGAATTACCTTATTCATCATGTTCCACTGGCCAGTTCTTGGCAAGCAGTCCTTCTCTCTACCTGTATCATGGTACTTTAGCTGAAAAGTAAACAAAATGAGATCAATAGCTTTGCATTTCTTCATTTCAATAAAAAAAAAAACCATGTTTTCTAGCATTTGTACAAAGGTTGTTTTAATGGAAATATGTACATTCCATGAACTTACTAGTGGAGCTGGTAAAACTCGTGCTTCAACCGATGCAAGTTTGTCACTGATCTTAATTCCAAATTCCCTTGCGTAGGGGTCATTTTGGTAGTCGTTAAGATGAATCGTCTAAAGAAAATCATGAAGACACAAAGAAGATGATTGCTGTCAAATTGAGATCACTTCAAACCGCTAGTTAATTTACATCAAACTATTTAGCAGATCCAAAAGAAAAAGAGCATATACTTTGATTTTATGACTTGTATGTATATAGAGTCCAGCTAGAATATTTTTGCAAGCACACAGGCCTCCGTACTTTAAAATTATTTTTGATGATGGGACATCCAAATCGATGATTGGCTCCATTTGACACGATCTACACTATAGGAAGCATCTAGAAGCCGAAATTTATAATTTTTCAACATTATTTACCTAGTAAACAAATAGTCTCAAAATGAACGGCTGAAAATAAAAATCTTATAAAAAATAATAATATAATACTTACATTTCAGACCAGAGGTAGTGACTATGCTCTAGATAGTGCAATAAAATTTCAATCAAATTTTTACCTAATTTTCATTATTTTATACTGTTAAACTTACAAATGTATCACATCAGCCATTAAAATTCACAATGTTGAGACCTTTTGATCACTAGGCAAATGATGTCGAAAATCATGAAATTGATTTCTAAATGCTTCCAATAGTATAGATCATGTCTAATAGAGCTGATCGTCGATTCGGATGTCTCGTCAACAAAAATGACTTAGAAACACAAACCTCCGTGCTTCCAAAAATATTCTAGCTGGACTCGTAGTATCTTTACTAGAACATAGGTTAAGAATATAACTCATGCAGAGATTGATGAGAAAAGTCAAATGTGTAACCTGAAGAATGTGGCGCTCCCGCTCATATGGCCGCTGGCAGGTCACCCTCAATAGAGCATTAATTTGCCTCTCATTCAATCTCCTGGAATACCTCTGCCCTTCCACTATCTTGCATACCTGAATCATTTCCATAATTTAACATGAAGTTTAATACTATATAGTCAGACTGTACGAACTCCTTTGGCAAAAACAGAGTGATATAAGAATGCCTATGCAAGCATGAAACTAATCCATTGCACTGACAAGAAGAAAGGGGCATAGATTGGCAAGCTCACCTCCATAGGCATATAGTTTATCCTCTGAAGACTGCCAACCTGAAGGCAAGGCAAATTGGTGTGTTTAATTGTGAAACCATATGTTTCTTGAAAGTATTCCACAACTGATTTTATTGTTCCTTTGTCGTCAACTGGAAATCTGTTTGATCAACATTTAGTAGCAAAAAATTATAATATTACTGCACTGGTGATTGATAGTTTCAAAGAGAAAAGTACTAATAAGGGTACGAAATTCTCTACTTCAGTTCTCGAGTTGCCTGTGATGTCAAACCAGATATGCGATACTTCCTGCGTATATTCCCACGGTGAGTGACTTCGACCTTTACACCTCTCAGAGCCTTCTTGATCTGGAGACCAAATACACGTATAAAGGAAAATCGCATCTTTACTCTAAGGATGCCTCATCATTGGTAGATACCAATTGTTAGTCATAATATACATCAGTATCCAGTTCATCAAATGAGGAAAATAATTCAAAGATAACTAAGGAAAAAATCCGAATGATCTAAGCCAAGAATAACAAATTGTTTTAATTAATGGAAAAGCTAAAAAAAAAATGAAAATTGAAAAGTTCAACTCAAAGCAAAAAAAAATTTACTCAAAAGTTTCAAAGAACCCTAACAACCTTTTTTAAACAATCTTTTCACTGAGCATTGAATTTAAATATGAGCAAAAGAAAGGACTGCAAGAATATTGATATAAACCTTCACACATTCAGCGTCAGACAGTGGCCTAGCTTGGATATCCCTGTTCAAGATTTGGGCAACAAAATCGATAACAGGTAGTGCCTCGATGAATGCAGTGGATGACATATCTGGTGGAAAATGGCAAGTGCGAGAAATAGGTAACCATTTACTTCCAACTAAATAACAAAATATGCCATCTCATTTAAGTACATTCTCATTTCTTCTAAACTGAATTATAATGGCATATCTGTGCACAATAAAGATGATATCAAAAAATTCTAAGTTGATACAGAAAGGATGGACTACATCAATTGAAAATTATAGAGCAACAAAATACATCACTAAGTTAAAATGCATTACCAAATAACATATCCCACAAGAGGGTTGGACAGAATTCTAAGTTAAGAAAATGAAAAGAAAAACAAACAAGATAAATGCATACTGCACACAACATATACTCCCAATGCAGTACATGACCAAATTGACTGTTTATGTGCTTCTTTAACTATTTTATATATGCCAAATCTATAAATTTCAGGTAACAGTTTATTTGGGTTTTGCAGTGCACATATATGGTAGAAATTCAAAAGTTGTAGCTGAGAGCACATGGCAGAAAACCCAAGTATTACTGTACCGATGTTAAGTGACAAGCCCATCTGTGTAGGGCGAATGCTCTGGTAAAAGCCACGCCAGCTTTCTAATCCTTCTCCAAGTGGGTGCCTTGTCCCCAAATCAGGTGAATAAAATGACCGCGATATAGGTGCATATCTGTTGACCATCGAAATGGATACAATTGAGTTTGATAGTCAGGATATGAAAACAACTGTATCTGCAGAATTAGGCAGAATCTTAAACTACCTTGCAGTGGGCAACTCGCGGAGCACAATATCAAGAACTTGTAAGGCCTCTTGTGGACCATCTGCTTGCCTACCAGCTAAAAAGAGTTTGAGGTGGTAAAGATCAACACGGGCAGCGTACTTGATAAGAACCTTAAAATTCCGCTGCCGCCTAAAGAGCATTAAACACTTTATAAATCACTCAAACGAACAAAGAGTTAAAACAAGGTATCCATTGTGAAAGAAATGTAGAAGATAAAAGGAAAAGACCTTTCGGAGGCCGAACCATCATCCTCATTGCCTAAAGTGATATCAAACTTGCTAGAGGTGAATGGCAGCGGGCCGGACGTGTAGAGGTTTTTGTTCCCATCATAGGCTGGAAGGCGTCCTCCCAAATGGGACTCCTTGTAGAGGCTGACGAGTTGCTCCATCACAGCACGACATACACCACGAGATTTGACATCTGGCGTGATGGTAACCTGATTTCACGAGAGTTATAGTATCACAAGCTAAATACATAGTACATAAGCGAAACCCACTGGCAATCAAAATCGCATGTGTGGGGAAGAAAACATACATCGTAGTGGTGAAGGTCTTTATCGTGCAATTTAGCGAGGAAATGGTTCGCCTTCACCAGACATTTGACGCCAAAGCTGCCATTCCCAGGCCGCAAAGGACATTTCATCGACTTGCTCAACAGAGCAGGTGGAGTCACGGGCTGGATTGCAGCTTCATCTTGAACAGATAACTGTTTGAACTGTTCAGCCGCCTGAGCAGCGGATATTTCTGCTGCTCGTGATGAACCTGCTTGTGATGAGGATGGAGGTGTACTCTGAGGTGGAGGAGCTTGCATTGCTTGGTGCAGCTCGGGAGCCAGAGGTCTAGAATGACCTGCGACCATACCGCCTTTACGGCCACCATAACGTTGCTGAGGTGGCATGCCACCTCTCGGCTGGCCCCTGCTATGGTATTCAGCGACTGGGTCGCCTGAGTGCTGTGGAGCCATTGCGCCGCGAGGGTGCGTTCCACCGTCTCGTCCCTGATAGTATGCTCTTCTGTGAGCCCCTTGCTGTGGTTGCTCAGGATTGATTCCTCCTCTGCCACCTCCTTGTTGATGAGGACCAGGAGCACCAGCCGTGCGCTCAGGGAAACCTCGTCCACCGCTGCCACTCGGCTCTTGAGGACCTGAGCTCTCCCCACCACCAGGAGGTTCAGTTCTTCGCTTTCGCACCATGTTGAGGACTGCAAAGGAGCAAGATCATCAAAAACATATGCCCATATACATACAAATATCAGCAGGGTAAGAAAAAAAAAAACAAGAAGAACAAAAATTCAACAATAGAAAAACACAAAACAAACCCAAAGTACCTTTCATTATGTAAACATGTGGAAAATCAGAAACCAAACAAAAGTAATGAACACTTACCTTTTCCAATTAGCAGATAATATTCCATGGACTACAAAAACCAATGGAATGGACACCTACTTTTCACTAAATTTACTTGCGACGGAACATCGGAGAACTACTAAACAATTCAATTTCTACCAAACCCAACACCAGAAAATACTATCATTTTCTGTTTTTCCTTTAAAGAAACTTCCTGTCCACAACAATTTTTGATTGTTTTCCCTATGATCCATGCCTTATTGTATGCACCGACGAACAGAATAAAATGCAGCCTTATTTCTAGAATTGAGGAGGAGAAAAATTAATACACAATATAACACAAATTGAAACAACATGCATAATAATTAGCAAAATGGCACAAACATTATTCTTGTAAACTAAAATTTCTATGAAGATACACAAAACAGAAATTTCTAGCAGGGATCTTCGAATTCGACTACAAACGAAAAAATCACACTTCTGTACAAGTAAAAAAAATAAAAAATAAAAATAAATCTCTATTTCTCCATAACCAAAAGAAACAAGTCATAAAAGTAATTAAAACACCAAAAACGAACTATAAAACACAAAAGAACGAGGGAAATTTAAACAGATTTACATAACTACTAAAAACTGATGAAACGAAAAAAAATAAAAAAATAAAAAAATAAAAATTAAAAAGAAGCGAAATCCAACATAAAACAAAAAGAAATCGGTGCCTACTTGAGACTAAAAAACAAAAAGAAAATGCATAGTAATAAAATCGTTCCCCATTACTGGATCAAAACAAATCAACATCAACTCCCATCCCCAACATCACCGATCCTCATTCAAACACTACTAAGCACATAACACCCGCATAAATTGATAATCGGGATCTCAGCCTCGTCCAAACACCATCATCAAAACCCTAACATTAAGATCAAACAAATGGAAAAAAAAAAACGAGGGAAAAAAAAAAAACGCAAGCATTGGTTCAACAGTAAGAAATTAACCAAGAAATGCAGAGTGGGATCAACACAAACCGAATTCGATGATCGATCACTGATAGAGCGGGAGTGGAACAGCTTTACGGCGAAGTAAAGGCCATGGCGACCGACGCAAAACGACTTTTCGACGCGAAAGCGCTGCTGGAGACAGCGATTTTGCGCTCGACGAAGAGCAGTAGCGAGAAATGGGCTCCGACTAAAAAAGAAGAGGCGAGAAGATAATGAGAGAGAGAGAAAGAGAACGGTGGTGGGAGGAGGAGACACCGAGTAAAAAGAAGAGTGAGAGAGAGAGAGAGAGAGAGACAAAGCGGAGTACGATAAAATGGCCACGAGCGGGGTTTCATGTACTGTAGGACCGGTATTCACTGTTTAGGAATTGGGATATGTGGGTTGATGCGGCTTTTGCTTGCACCTGGTGCATCCGTACATTTCGTGAACCGGTTCAGCCCCTTGAATATTACAGAGGTAAATGCTCAACGAGCAGAAATTATGAAAAAAGATCTTGGTCTCGAAAAATATTCAGCATTACGAGCCATTCGTACAAGTGGTATATTATTAAGCTTTGTGCGTGATGTAGTATCTATGCCACATAATGAATGTCGACATTCTAAAAAAAAAAAAAAAATTAATTTTAAGAAAAATAAATAATTAAACAATAATATTAGTATAATATGGTTCGAGAGGAATCTCTATTCCAGATTTTAATTTCAAATTAAAATATTTTTTTATATTATTTTTTATTAATATAATTAAATATTTTTAAGTAGTCAATTTCTATTATTTATTATTAATGATGAATACTTAACTCTGTATTTATCGAATTTAAATTATTATACTTGTTATGTCTGTTTTAAATTTTTGTAAATTTTTTTTGCGCTTAACTGACATGATTGCTCTATCAATTTTGTTTTAATTTAAATAAACTCCATCTTTTTATTATCTTCCGTTAAATGTAAGCATCGTTAGTATAGTTGGTAATAAGATCGTTGGGCCTACTTATGTTGTTATCGGGTGTTGATTTTTTTTTATTTTGAATGCGTAATGTGAACTTCATTGTCACTTATCATAAAATTAATATAATTGTTGTTGATTAATTTTGTAGTTACAAAACTTAAATTAACATAAGTACAACAATAATTTTGCTATATAAGAACCAATCATTTGGTAGTAAAAAAATTAATGGTTGATAGTCGAGATATCAGATTCGCATATTCACATTGTAATTATTTTATATTTTTAATTAAATTTATTTTTTAAAAAATTATATAAAAAGAATAATATGTTATTTTTATTTCCAAATAAATTTAAAGCTAACATCAGTTTCATCATTACTCAAAAAAAAAAAAAAAAAAAAAAAAAAATACTAAAAGCAATCGATCAAAACCTTAAAGTAAAAATAAAATATTTATAAAAATATATGGAAACTTCCTCAATTATATGGTGTCTTAATAATTTTAAGGTGGTGATCTCCGTACGTATTAAATTCACTTAAATTCCAGTAGAACTTTGCCTACACCCGGTGCAAACTATCAGTCCGTGAACCGCCTAAGGCTGCGATTTACTGGACGACAGAGATTTAATTTTTTAAAAAGAATCAACGGTCCGGAAGAGTGGTGCAGTGAGTGACGTGGTGCACCTCGGTGTACGACCGTACGCAAAAGACAGCTGGCTGAAGCTTCGAGATGGCTCGCCCAAGTTGCCTGATGATCCGCCGCCACGTGGGACTAGTGTGGGCCACGTTATAAAAATAAATCTAAAAAAGAACCCTGGAGTGGTCTACAATGCAACACACGAGGACAAAGTGGTCCTCAAATTTAAATTAAACAATTAAAAATTAATAATAGTAATAATAATTAATAAGATATTATAATATTAATTTTGTAATGAATAATGCTATTATAATCTTACTGCTATTTTTTTGGCTCTGGATAAAGTGATATACGTACGGTTAAAATTATAATAATTCTTTATAATCTATATTATTTCATCAATAATTTATTAAATTTTAAAAAATTACTATAATTCTAACTTGTACATTTTTTTCATCGAATGCTCAAAAAATCTATAGTAGTATAGTATAGTAGTCTAATTTTTTCGTAATTTTCTTAATATCTTACATTCTGATCATCCAATAATTCACAAAATTTTAATATAAAAAAAAAGAGCACAGAATTTGTGTACTTTATATTAAATTTAAAATTTTACACTTTACTATTATTTAAAAATAGACTTAAAAATTTAGAATAATTTGAAATTTTAATACGAAATTTTTAAATTTAGAATAATTTCGTAATTTACTATTAATTTAAATATTATTTATAGTATTTACCATAATATGTACTTTATTATCTTATGATTTATATTTTTTAGGCAATATTACAAAGAACAAATTGAAGGTTAACTCATTTTTTTTCACTTTACTTCCTCTATCAATAAATTATAAAAACGCATCATAAGTCGAGTTGTTGAACAACAAAGTTTAGAATAAATTACACTTTTGATCCTCAAAATTATTCACACAGTTGATATTCGCACAGTTGCGCAGCGTCGGCTTGATATTTTGGTTATTAAATTTTAATTTATTATAATTTTTAACTTAATTTTTTGAACTATTATAATTAATTAAAATTTATAATTTAATTTAATTGACTAAATATTAACATATATATTGTTATTGTAGATGTAAAGCAACCATGCTGTGATTAATGATAGGGCAATAATTAAAACGCTGTATAATTTTATATTATCGATTATTTAATATTTAGCCAGTTAAACCTGGTTAATTATGAAACTTAATTCACTATAATAAAATTATGCTATAACGACACGTTTAAGTATTTCTAAAAGCTAAAAAAAATGACGTTGGTGTATAGCGACACATTATTATAATGTGACGTCTCTATAATCTAATTTTAAATATAGATAGAATATAAATAGGACATTTATATAAAAGTGTCACAAAAATATATCTTTATAATTTAATTTTTTTTTTGTAGTATGTGATTATAATAATTTATAAATTTCGAGTCAAAATTTATTATAATAAATTTATCTGCTATTCGTAACTTTCGAGTCGCTCAATTCACGGCACGTTACGACGTTTTTTACGTACCTGATAATGAATATATATATATATCAGTACAGTTATAATTTGATCGTAACTAAAATAAAACAGGAAAATAGATATAAATAAAGTAGCGAGACAATTTCCGAGTCGACGCACCTGGATCGGTTAGGACCCATATTGAAGATAGAGGCCACTAAAAGCTGGTGCGTCTCGTGGAGCACTTGGATCCATTTTCCTTGGCCACGATTGGTTTATGTATCCTCCATGGCTACTATTATAGATAAGTTGATAAGGATTCCAATAAGCTCAGCAAATGAAATTATTTATACTTTATCTTATTAATATATATATATATATATATATATATATATATATATATATATATATATATATATATATATATATATATATAGTTCGGCTACTATACTATTAATAGTATCAAGTTATTGGTGCTATCAAGCTTTCTACCCTTAGATTAACCCCTTCGATAATTTTTATCCGTTAGATTTTATTATTTTTTCAATTATCTATTAAACCTAAGGGGTCCATTATCATCTCTACCATACATTTTTTAATCCAAAGATTAAAAACTTAATAGCACCAATAACATGATACTGTTAATAATATTTCAGCCTAGCTATATATATATATATATATATATATATATATATATATATAGAGTTGGGCTGGAATGCTATTGATAGCACCAGCCAACTTTGCCACCCATTTTATACCCTTTGGATTGCGTTGAGATTTGTGAAAGCTATTTAATGAAAAAAATAAAAAATAAAAAATAAAAATAAAAAAGTAAAAATTAAATAGCTTTCACAAATCTCAACGCAATCCAAAGGATATAAAATGGGTAGCAAAGTTGGGCTGGTGCTATCAATAGCATTCCAGCTCAACTCTATATATGTATATATATATATATATATATATATGTTTTCTCTTTTTACAATATGGTAGGGTACTTACTTGTGTTTAGTTGTTAGTGGGACTCCAACAGGACAATAACAATCCACGTATGCCATAATCTTTACATTATTTCTAATCGTTTAATAGAAATTTTAAGAAAAATGTTTGGAGGTTTTTGTACTCGTCTCATTTTCGCTTATCTTTGGACATGAAAAGTTACAGCAATTAGCGTATCGATCGACTGATTTGGATTGTTTGTATTTTATAAAGTTATTGTGTTATATGTGGTAAAAAATTATAGTAAAAAAAATAATATTACACTGCGCATATCACAATGGCCTGCTAAAAGATAACTTAAACATATTATCATATCTTTTAGCTTTTGCTCTTTAAAAAAAATTATCATTTTTGCCTAATAGCATTAGGAACTAAATAATCCTTAATCAGTTTGAACCATCATTTTCTGGGGACTTAACCTGACTCTTATTCTCTTTTAAACCTTTTATTGTGACAAGTAATTAATTGTTTCGCATATTTCTCCTTTAGAGAGAAGGTCTTCAAACTTAATTATGCCCTTTTATACTTTTAGATGCTGGGATATGATATTCAATGATAATAAATTGGAAAGTTCAATGATATTGATAGAAAGTTAAAAGTTTGATTTTTTTTTAAAATGTGTTGATATTCATAGTTTAGTAGAATAAAAAAATTTATTTGTGAAGTGATTAATATTTATTTTATTTAAAAAAATAATTTGAAGGCTGATAGATCCGAGTCCGAAGCTCACCACTGACATCGGACGGAAAGTGCGAGAGCAGAATCCCCTTAAGAAAAATTCATTAAGAATATATTTTGTTGTCTTTTCTTTTGCCCTAAAGATCGAGCGATGAAATATTGAAAATATTTCATATAGTGAAATATTTTTTATTCGCTCGTAATCTTTTTCCTACAAAAAAATTTTATGTAAATTTATGCATTTATTATTTTGTCGTACATTAATTTGGTATATGTTTTTGTGCGGTGATCGTTTTTTATTTCGTTAAGTTTGTGTGTTCGTTCTAACAAATTCACGCATCCTAAGCCTTAATACTGTAAGTAACATATAATTATATATATATATATATATATATATATATATATATAACAGATAAATATGTTATCATCTATTTTAAAAAGGAAGAGTGAGCAAAAAGCCTAACATAGGAGAAGTATATTGGAACAGAAAGTAACTTTTATACTACTTCTCTAGTTGTGCCATTTTTTTGGTTAATTAGTGATGGTTCTGGTACACACCTAAACCAAATAATATATTCAACAAAAAAAAAGCAAGATCTTAATTTTCCTTCATTTAACCACACACAAAATCACACCAAAATGGAATAAACATTTATAAGTTGCGAAGAAGAGACAATTTATTATATATTGATAGCTGAATCATTCTTACTACGTACACACAGATTTAGCCTGATTGAATCTGCTTAAATCTAACCATTGACTAGAAGGGACGTACATACCTTGAAAATAAATAAGCTGTTCCCCCTTCAAACTCACAAGCCATTATCGAAGAGGAAAGATGACAGATGAGGTAGCACTACAAAACCCCTCCACCAATGCACTACCCCTTGTACAGAAAGATGATAAGGCTATGGAGCCAATAGAGGCCTTTTTATACTTCTCTCACCTGCAGCATGCAGTGTAGACACCTGTGATGTATTTATATGCTGGGGTCTCTTTCAAGGTAATATTCTTGGACTGGTGCAAGAGAACATCAAAGCTATTTTGTGTTGTGGGCTCTTCATGTTTTGTGTTTCTTGTATGAGATGTGCTCTCAGTTAATCTTGATGAGAAGAATATATGCTGTGACAGTGATCATGAGGAAGGCCAAAGATAAGCTCAATTTGAACCTCTTTCTAGGGGTGATGTATTTTTGGAGTACTCCCCCCAAACTCGAATTTGACCTGGATCGGAATAGATTTTATATTATATATATATATATGTTATAATTGGATGTTCGATCTTATATTTGAATTTGTATTTTAAAAATTTATATTTTAATATAATATATATAGAGAGAAATTATTGTTTCGGTTGATTTCAGGTTTGTGTTCGAGTTTTGGGCTTTTGGTCGGATTCGATTTTGAATGTGGATTTTCAAAACCAGTTAAGTTCGTAATAGGATTTTGGTTTCGGTTGTCTGGTCAAATTTTTAAAAAGTTGTCCCAAATTTTGTCCGTTGATATTTTTATTCGCTAAAATATGGTGAGAAAGAAAGGAATAAGGGTTTTGGATATAAAATATGAATACACCATTTTCTAAAATAGCTTAGTTTTCGAAGAATAATAATTAATTTATTTAATTTATTATAATATTATAGTATACCGATTACACTGACTTCTCTTCTGCAATAGAGTAGCTTCAATCTGAGCCCTCCTTCTGAATCGCTCTCATTCTTTTCTCGTCTTCTATAAATCTAGAAGACTACTCTTTTTTTTTTCTCTCTTTTTGTATCGTACGATCATTTTCAAGATCATACGTGTATATATATATATATATGCTTTCTACATTGAAGATATATATAAATTTCGCCCAAAATAAACTCAAATCTATTTAAATTAAGACTATACTCTAATTAATATTTAAATTTTAATCCTAATTTAATTAGAATTTAATTACAAAACTAATCAAATCCTAACATAAACGATAATGTAGAGGACAATTGAGGTGACATTTCACCTAGAGAATCAAGCATCATGTCTTTTTTCTTTTTTTTTCTTTTCTTTTTTTTCCCTCCCTGTTTTTTTGGAGGGCTACATCTGTAAACACAAATAGCTGCTTTTGGCAAAAGCAATCCCCTGGGCTATTACAAAGAACCCTCTCTACTGTTTGGTTGTGGTCCATTGGATTACAAGGAATCTGATTTGATTTGGACTCAGAATATGACATGCATTTGTTGGATCATTCATTGTACTAGTTAATTTGCCAAATTATAACTCTCAAAAGTCCAAAAAGATGAGTTAAAAAAATTGCCATGCATCTGGTTTGTTTGTACATCTTATGCACTGAAAAAAAAAAATAAGTTTTAAAAACATATTAACTAATTAAGCATCCAATAATCCAACGAAACTATTAACTAATTAGGCATCCTCTTGGTCACTGTCACGTTTATGTTGATCTTACGTGTAGTTTATCTTTTTGTGAATCTAATAACTTATTCTACAATTTCTCATAATGCATCTTTATTAAAGGAGGGGAGGGTGCTTTACTTTAAAAAAAAAAAAAAAAATTATCTATGCATTAGAAATGTCACTTTATACTGTTCTCTTTTGATCATTGTGTTGCAAATAAATCGTTTTCATTAACTAACAGAAAGATATATATATTTATTAGGATGAAGCACCAACTAAAACTGTTTAGATTATAGTTTGCAATTCACTTACAAATTTTTTATTTTTTTTTTTCTTTGTTTTCACTTGTTATTGTCTAATAAAATACAACATCTTCTTAGCATTGCACCACACTTTACAATGCTTTAAGATTCGCGTTAGGTGCTGTGGGAAGAGGTGCATGGTAGAGAAAATAAACGGGCTAACGAACGTACAATCGCGGGCTACCACGCGTCGCCTTAACGGATTCAGTGTACGGGGCCCGTTAAAAGTAACGGAGGAGCTTCGATCCGTTATAACGCCGGTGAGATAAGCGAGAAATAGGGGAGCGCTCTCCGCCGCACGATAAAATCGACGAGAATACGCGGGATAAAGTGGTGGGCCCCACCAACGTTGATGACGTGGCATTTTCCTGCTGGAAGTGGGACCCACCGAGTGGCCGTTGAACGTCATGTCCGAGCGCTAACGAACCGCATACGGGAAAGGTTTTTTGGGTTTACACTTCGTCCTCCTGCTCCTATAAATACGTTTATGCGGGCACTGTATTGACCGTTGGATTCCTCCAGTTGTAGCCATCGGACGGTTGGAAGTTGTGTGTGTGCCCAGAGGGGTATTTACGTCATTTCGCAAGGACGAGATGTTCCCTGGAATGAAAAGCTCTAATACACTACTACTGGATTTTTTACGGACTGAGGATCCCCCATTAATAAACGATTTTTTTTTTTCAATTTTTTTATTCTGTATAAAAAATAATATATATATATTTTTAAGGTAAACTTTAATTTAACATTTTTTCACTTTATCGATTTAAAAATTTATATTATAATTATATTTTTGTTTATATTTAAAAAGTTTACTATTAAATAGAAAAAGCAAAATAAAATATTTTTTAATTAATTATTATAACGTGTAATTTTTTTAACTATAAAATAATAAAATAAAAATAAAGTAAATAATGTAATGATCTGGCTCACTAGCAATAATAACTCGTTGGGCTGAATAAGATCCGGCGTCCAGTTATTATTATTAGTGTCCATGTCTTTTATATACCTAATCACAAATCTTGAATAAGATAAATAATGTAACGATCCGGTGCCGAACTCTTATATACCTAATCACAAATCCAATTCCGGATACTTGCCAAATTCTTATATACCCTCAAATTCAATCTCGGATATTTGTCTCGCTGGCCTGCCATCTAGAACTCGGCAGTTATTAGACCTGCCATATAGAACTCTTATATACCCAAATCACAATCTTATATATCCAATCACAAATTCAATCCCAATCGGGGATGTGAGACTTGTCTCGTAAGCCCGCCATCTAGAACTAGGCTCAGTCGAGACTCACAAATCCAGACTTCACCAATTACAAATCCAATTCCATTCGAGGATGTGATACTTGTCTCGCTAGCTTTCTATCTAGAACTAGACTCAGCCGAGACTCGTCTCACACTTCCGGAACACTTCACCAATCACAAAATCCAATCCCATCCGAGGATGTGATACTTATCTCGCTAGCCTGCCATCTAGAACTAGGCTCAGTCGATACTCGTATCACACTTCCGACTGGTTATTAGCTTTGATACCAAATGTAACGACCCGACCAATTAATAATAATAACTCGTTGGATTCAAACCACAGTCCAATATACTTAAGCCTATTTATTATTGCTAGTGTCAATGTCTCTTATATACTCAATTACAAATTTAATTCTATCCGATGAGAAATTATTGGATATCACAGGCTAATTATTCGGTACTTAAGTGTAACCTTTTAGGATTGCAAATTTAAAATATATTAAATCACAGAGAGATTAAATTGAACTTTACTTTTTTATTGTTACTGATTAATTTAGAACTAATTTGTGTCTCTTCGCTACTTTCAGCAACACAATATTCTGACATGTTGTTCCAAGTAAAAATAAGAAAAAAAAAATAAAGGCGATGCTAAGGGTGTACATCCTACACCCCATCCTATTCTAGGATTAGGTGAATTCCACTCGTGAGACAAGTAGAATTCACCCCACCCCAGAATGGGGTGGGGTATAATATATACACCCTAATGGGATGTGTACTTATATATACCCAAAAAAAAAAAAAAAACATAAAAAAGTTTCGAGTTTAAAAATTAAAGTTTTAATTCGATGTTTCTGATTTGATTTCAAATTCTCAACTCTGCCCAACAAATCGATTCGGGCCTTTTTTTGGGCCTACAAAAATTAGGTCGAGCACGGTCGGGGTGTATTTATTTTGTGCTGGGCCAATGCATAGGTTGTTTCTGAGCCATAGAGTTTTAATAGAATAAAAATATGAGCAATGCTACATATACATTTCAAAACGGTGTACATCTCACACCTCCATCATCTAAGGGTGGGGGTATGATAAAGGATCACTTCAGGTGACTTCTAAAAGACACCCTCATCTTTAGATGGGTGAGGATGTAGTACATGTAGTATTTTCCTAAAAATATATAGACGGGCAATTAAATAAGTGGCTTTATTAATTATATGTTTGCAATGGATTTGGTACTTTGATGTGTTTAAGGGGAAAAAAAAAGAAAGTTTAGAATAATTTTCAAATTCTATATACGCTTGAAAGTATTAAATCACTGCACATGCTTATCTAAATTAAGCCCCTCCGTGCAAAGTTTAAAATTTGTTAGAGCATATTTGGTTCGCACATTTTTACCCAGAATTTAAAATCGGAACGGAGAAATAAATTTGTGAGTATTTGGTATGCGAAAATTCTATTCCGATTCTAATTCCCGAATGAATGGGAATTTCTCCATCCACCCCTTTTTCCAATCCGGTTTAGAAGGTCGGATTTGAAGTTGAATTCAGAAGAAAAAAAATTATACTTTACGAAAATATCTTAATTATATTTTATATTTTATATTTAAAATTTAATTTAATTTTTGAACTTTAATTTTTAATTAAAATATAAATATAAATTTAGAAATTAAAATTTTAATTATGAATTTTGATTTAGAAATTAAATTAAAATATAAATTTGATCTTTACATTTAAATTTAAATTTGAATTTAATTGCAAGTTTGAATTTGAATCAAATCAAAAATTAATTTTATATTTTGAATTGCCCACTCAATTTTAAATTTTAAATGTTTTAAAAATTTACATTTAAAATTTTGACTTATCATTTTAATATTCTGATGTAATATTTAATGTTTAATTAACTTTTAGTTTGAATTTAAATTATAAATTTAATTTTATATTTTGAGATGCAAACTCTTTTTAAATTATTTTTATATTTAAATTATTTTTTGATAATTAATATTTTTTAAATATTAAAAATAAGAATCAACTATCCTGATTCGATTGTTATGCTGAACCAAATATAGAAGAATTTATTCGTTTTCGATTACTCCAATTTAATTTTCATTTTGATTTTGTTTTCTATTTTGAACTAAATATGCCCTGAAGTTCAATCCATTCTGAATGGTCTAAAGTGTAAATGGTTAAGTTTAAAGTGCAACAGAAAAAATAAAACTAAAAAATATGAAAATAAATAAATATATATATCTTCAATACCATGTTAACTAAATATAATCTATATTTTTGAGAAATTCAATTAAAATTAATGGAGGATTGGGATAGTTCATCACATTGACATGGTTGTGATATATTTTTTTTCTTTTTTTTTTTAATATAAAATTCCCTTTTGCTCTACAACTAAAGCAACTATTGGACTTTGACTAAGGAAACATTTTATAAACATTCTACAAATAGTACTTGACGTGGATGTTTATAATTGGCTCATTTTTTCGATTAGAAATTACAACGAGTCAAAAGAATTGAGTCCTCTTTTCATGTGAAATTTTATATTTTATGTTTACCAATCTCAACTAATAAAACAAAGCTAATAAGCTACATAAAATTTTTCTATAATTTTTTTTAAAAAAATTATATATTTTAATATTTTTTTAAATTACGAAATTTTACATTTACCTTCCTACTGTTAGTATTCCGTGAGTGATCCGTCTATTTCTTAATGAATATATCAAAAATACTCTTCAAAATTCATTCTCTTCCCTATGCCTACATCGTTCGTCAGGACTAGTGCCACCTCCATCGCCGCCGCCGGAGACAAGACCTGCCTCGTGATCACACCTCGCTCCTTTTCGACCCCATCCTCCTCCTCAAACTTCTCTTCCACCTCCTCATCCGTCCCATCCGCCTTCGTCTCAGTGTTCCTCAAGATGCCAAACCTCAAACCGGTGCCGCCGCCGGAGTAGTCGTGCCAGCACTGCGAACGAAAGAGTTCAGGGTCTCGAGCTATCGTGTTAGAGAGAGAATGACCGTATTAGAGAAAGAGAGAGTAAGAGGAGAAAGAGAAAGTGTGCGCACAGAAATATAATAAAAGCATTATCGTCAATTGATCCCGCATTATTTTTTAAAAATAATTTTATAATTAGGAAGGACAAAATATAAGTTTTTACAAATTATAAAGAAAAAAAAAAAAGCAAAATTTAAAAATAAAAAATTTTGTAATTAAACCTAAAACAAAGGGTATATAAAGTAAATAAAATATATAAAACCTTTTTCAAATATAGATAGAAATGGCAACAAGGCGGGACAGGGACAGGAGGGGTCACTACTCGTCTCCTGTAGATTTTTGGAATTCTCAGACTACTCTCCGCCGTTAGATTTTTCAAACTTAATTGATCATTATATTGACATGATAGTGATATGATTATTCTTTTAATACAAAAACCTCTTTCACCCTGCAACAAAATATCTATTGCACTTTGGCCATAGAAAAAGGACTCAAAAGTATTTCTATAAATATTCCACAAATAGTCGGGGTCGCGCTTTATTATCGTCTCTTTTCTACAGTTAGAAGCTTTGACAAATCAAAAAATTCGATGATATTTTCATGTGAGATTTTATATTTTATGTTTTCGAAGCAAATTGTGACTCAACTTAATTATTAATTAATAAACAAAAAGAGTTAAAAAAAAATGGTTAAAACATGTTTGAAGATCCCCTCAACGTTACTCTTTATTTTTTGTTTTTGTTTTTAAATTAATTGACTTTGATCAATTAGGATGAGAACTTTATCAATTAGTACATCTGATTAATATAATTATTTTATTAAAACCAATAAAAAGCTATAAAGAATTAGCTAGAGACAAGTACATAGCACCCCTCTATATATAACTGAATTATTGAAAACGTGGATCATTTATTAATGGAGCATGTTGAATGAATAATAAATAAAAAAAAAAAACTAGTAGTGGGTGACATTTCATTTTATTTCTCGTACGAATCTACGATACGCTAACATGCATGGCACATGATGATATATATTAAAATACATGTACTTTAATTTCGCCTTAGTAGGAGCAATAAATAAAAAGGTAAATGCTAATGATTATAAGAGTTGTAAATTATTATTATTATTTTTTTTTTAAGAGAAAAATAATAAGTTATCTATTTCGTTCAATTAAAAACGAATTCAGCGATAAGAATAAAACAATGAAAATTTCTTGAAAAAAAAAAAAAAAAAATGTCAATCCAATTCTAACCAAAGCGCCACTTCACTTCTGACCCAACGAACCGCGCAACGGGGATCCGTGTTAATCTGCTGAAAGATAACTCTATTTCTGATTCTCCAGATCATCCATCAATTCGCAGCCAAGTAGGTAAGGGACTTGTCCACGTCTGAACCTCTCTCCCTACCTGTTCGACTCTCCTACACCCGTCGGGCGTTGTTCCCTAACGCCTGGATATCAACCGCCCCGTCGCCCATCCCGAACAGGAACCGAGCGTACACGCACGCGGTGAAAAGGTGGTCCGCAGTCTCTATCTAAGCCCCACAAAGATTGTAACCGCGCCAACCCCTTTTTAAAAGCGATTCAGATAAAAATTTTAACCTTAGCTGGCAAGCGCAACCTTCAGATAGAGAAGGCGGTAAGATTCCGAGTCCCCCCGTCAATGAGGACGGTGTAGGTAGACTTGACAATAAAGATACTCTTATTGTTCCACCTCCACACCAACCCATCATTCCTATTCCCCGAGGAGGCGATTCCCACTAACTCCTTCAGTCGTTTCACACGTTTCCTGCCCAAAAGCCCCTCGTAGAGGCTCCTCTAAGGATCTTCCACTATCTTCATCTATCCTGATTTAAACATGCGCAGACTTTGATCGAGTTCCTAGCAACCTTCCTAAACAACTCAAAACAAAGAGATTGCAAGATTACCTCATCGCACTACCTGTCCGTCCAAAAACTCACGTGTCTTCCATTACTGAGCCAGTAGGAAACCTCCTTTAAATTCTTACCGCTTTAAGAATCTTACACCTTTAAATTCTAGAATTGATAAAATAAAAAAAAATTTAGTTGAAAAACAATTAACATGACAAGTGAAAATATGTGGACTAATAAAAATCTATAAATGAAAAATTTACATCTATAGCTAGGATGTATAGTTAGCATTGCTCAAATAAAAATGTACAAAAAAAAGAAAGAAAAAAAAGTAGTACGTACGTATAAGCTAATGAATCCATGGATCGTAACGTGTGGGAAAAAAAAAAGAAAGAAAGAAAAGGATGCAAAGGATATGAGTTACGTTTGGAGCACAAAAATAGGGACAGTTCAACGTGCACTAAGTCCAAAAATATAAGATATAAATGAAATTAATTTAACTTAAATTTAGTTTTAACTTACAGTTTAAGTTTGTTCAATATGGACACATTAGTACGTATATATTAAACTTTGCGCTCTCGTATAGTTATGCAATATGGGACTATTCACAAGTGAACTTTAATTTTCGTTTTGAATGGGTCAGTGAACTTTAATTAAATTATTTTTCTAATGAAAGATTATGTTTTAAATGTTTAAGGCATCCCAAAGAGTCAACTTAATTGTTATATTATTTTAAATTTATTATTATTTAATTATTATATCATATTAAAAAAGTGATTTGATAATTGAATTAGCAATCATGTCATATCTCAATATAATATGATAACTAAATTATTTATTATTTTGTCATTTGTTTAGAATTTTATAAAAAATTTAACGAAGTGCCCTTATTGAAATAGAATATTTAATTAGGGTGTGTTAGTAGAATATTTATCCAATATATGAAGAAGAACTTCAGCTTATTAAATCTTTTACACTTTTAATAATCATTTATTTAATATGGAACTATTTATATATGAATTTTAAATAAAAAAAACTTAATTATATAGGTAAAAATATTTACAACTACTCAAAATTTTATGTCTTTTGATTTTACTATTGAATATTTTATTTTATTTATTTTAGTTGACTATTTCTTTAACGTCCCGTGTATTAGTACATTTGTTACCTCACACCTTTATTATCCATTCATTTTATTTAATTGTTCAATCACTATCATCCAATAAATGATGATTTTTTGTGTTAAGGATTAAGCGACTAAATTAATAGTATGAAATGTATCTAATAAAAATAATGTACAAATATTTTGATGCATTAAATGCAGATAATTATTTTTCTAAAATAATAAATCAAACTATTTAAACGGTCATTAGATGATTGTTCATGCTGAAAGTTTGTGTAAACCATTGACCTGGTCCGGTCTTTGATCGGCTTCGAATGTTGATCCTCTGATATGCGTAGTGTTCCAAAACAAACGATTAGATCGAAAAGAAATCCGCACGGTCGGATTCTCTTCGCTTACACACAATATAGATTCATCATTCAACAGTTGACTACATTAATCATTTTGTGCCACGTGTCATTCTTTAATTTTTTATTATTCCTTACCATTTTATATATATTTTTTTTTTGAGAAAAAGGTAGCGAGGTACCCACTTCATTCATTACGAGTATGAATTTGACAACAAAAGTGAGACAGCAAGGTTTCTAGAGAAAAAAAAAAAAAAAAAAAAAAACTCGCGTAGTCAATAGAGATCCGCCCACTGAATAAAGGCGTAGGGGATCCGAGCAAAGGCGTTAGAGATCCGCCCACTGCGCTAGCATATTTCTAGCCCATGTAATAGGGGGTCGGACCTGAACTGTTGAAAAATAATCTTATTTCTAATATTCCAAATCATCCATCAATTTGCCGATATGTAGATAAGAAGCTTAACCACCTCCGCCGAAAAACCTCCTCCCGACTGCTCCTCCCACGCCCCTCTAACGCTGTCTCCTAGCTCATGGAAGCCGCCGACCCCGTCGCCTATCCAAAACACAAAACATGTGAAAACGTACCTGAACAGATAATCTACAGTCTCGAAATACGATCCGTAGAGCACACAGATATTACTTTCGGTCCAACCCCGGCCTTTTCTCAAGACCACCCGAAAATATTTTGATCTCAACAATAATTTTATAAGGGCTCTAAACATAATTCATAAAATTTGACGGGTCCAAAAGCACACTTATAATTGTAATGTACAATTTATTATCACAATTTATATATATGGTAAGAGAATTGATATATTAAAAAAAAAATTTATTATGTTAAAATAAAAAATATAAAAAATTATGATCAGATACATTGTATTTATTTTGATAATATTAAAATTCATGCGGGATAAATCAATTATTCTGTGTACTTATGCTTACGTCATATGAATAAGGTTACAAGAGACGTGCACCGTGGAAGTTGCGCGGCGCAATCGACACGTGCCAATAGACACGTGCCAACGTCGATTGACCTCGCTGGAATGGCTCACTACACTGCTCCGTCCACGCATGACGTGGTGAACCCGGCCTACCCGGCCTACGCCACGGTTTCTTCCTCTTTAGAAATAAAAAAACTCCCTGGTCAAGGAGTATTAATTCATCTATTATTATAGTTATATATTAATTTTGATTTACATAAAAGTGCATAGGCCTTCGTGTAAATTATTTTCGATAATAAAACATCGAATTCGAGAATCGATTTTGTTCGGTATATTCTACATTTAGGAATTAAGGTTTATAAATTTTCGATATAATTTACCAAATAATTAAAGTTTACTATTTTAAAAGCCGATATAGTATATTTATAAGTTCAATGGTATAAAATAATCAAAATTATATAAAATTTTAAGAGAAAAATTTACTTAATATTAAGAATAAGATCAAAATATTCAATTTGAAATTTAAATTTATTATTATTATTTTTTATAAAATTTTTATTTTTAATCGTTCATTTTGAAACTATTTGTTTCCTAGGCAAACAAAGTCCACATATTATAAAATATAATTTCTAAATAGTTTAAATAAAAATTGATCGTCAAATTAGATATTCCATCATTAAAATAATTTATAAGTATGAAATCTTCGGTATTGTCAAAAGCAAAGAACCCTAGCTTTATATTTTTCTAGATAAACGGTGTAATCAAATGCCTAGCATATATAATATATTGTATTCGATATTAAAAATTAGTTTTTTTAATAAGATAAATCATCTCTATATATAATTTTATAAAATTTTGGATGCCAAAAATATTTTAAAACCTAAAAACTAAAAACTAAACTCCTAACTTTCAACAGTAATAAAAAAATTAATCATATTGAATAAACTATTGGTACACTAAAACAGAATCTTAATTTGTTTAATAATTAATATTTTAACTTCAAATTTAATTCAATAAATACAATCCATAACATCTAAAAAGTATAATACACTAAATAGATATGTTACAATATAATCTAAAATTGAAACTCTTTTTACACATTTTTTAATATTAATTAATTATATTTTAAAAAATGTATAATCTATTCATCAATGGTTTATTCAAATATCCAAACTATTAATAATTAATTTTATGTACATGTGAGCTTTTGAATGCATTGAAATATATGAAACAAAATGAGTTCCACATATGGTATAATAGAATTTTAGGAGTGCAGTGTATGATATATGTAAGGGTACACAGGGTGCAGGGAAATTATTTCTACTAGTTAAAGGTGTATTTGGTTGTAGTGAAAATTACTTTTGGACTTTAAAAAACTACGAAAAATAAAAATTCAAACTCTAATTATTTTTTTTTTATTTTTCTACAAAGCACTACAAAATATAAAATTTTTTAATTAATTTTTTTTTTTTTATCGAAAATTAATTTGGATGATTTTACTTGCAATCAAACACCCCTATGTATAAATGTGGGGAGAGTGACGTGGCACTTGGTCCACCTAGGCGGGGCGCCGACACGTGGGCGGCGGTCTCGGTGTCGGTCCCACCTCCTCCTCCTCCACTGTGTCGCACCTGAAAAGGTGACCACCTTTTGGGACCCGCACGCGCCACCTCCCCACCACAATCGCTGTGCGATCGACAACTCACTGTAGATCTCCCCGCCACGTGTCGATTCCTCATTTGCCCTAGAGACAGCGGTCGTAGCTTTTTATGCGATAACCCTATCTCCATCCGCGATCCCCATTGGCCCCTCCTCCCTCCACGTGTTCCCCACTCCTCCCCCATCCTTCGAGAAATTATTGCTTGCACCGGGTGTACGAATGTGTCTTATACACCATTTTATCTGTATTCGAATATCTTAATTCTCTTAAAAAATATATATAATATGCATAAATGCGAGAACTCGTGACAAAAAAAAAAAAAAAAAAAAGCATGCAAATTAATATACCAAATTTATAATATTTTAATTAAATATTACAGAATAGCGCGCTTTTATAATAATAAGTTTGGAGTAGCATGGGATAGCACGGGTGCAGGGTCTCTCATCCTCCCCCAGCAAAGAGGGTGATGAGAGAGAGAATGGAACAGTGGATGGAATAATTATAATTTGTCACTGTAGAGCTCTTTCTTTTTCTCGATGTTGATTATTATAACTGTGTTTGATTCAGATATAAGCTATAACTGTTTATTTTGAAAATAATTATATGTTCAGGAGGCTTCTTCTGGTTCCTTCTCATTTTGTGCAGTTGTTGTTAACTTCAGCAACCAGCAGCAGGTACAGTACAGACAGAGAGAGAGAGTGAGAACTGATAAGAGGTGAGTGGTGTTCAACACTTCCAGCAGTTTTACCCCACATTTGGAAATTTTTTTCGTACATTCTACAGAAAGAGCCATTTGGGTTCATGGAATCTTTGGGGTGTAAGGTAGAGGAACGTTAGCTAGAATAGTCATCATAAGTGGTGCACCCCATTATTGGGTTTTGTGTGTAGTGGTGGAATCTCTTATTACTACTAGTTTGAACCAAGAAAAGAAAAACACAAAAAGAGAGCACCCACCCACTTCTTTTTTTTTTTTTTTTTTTTTT
The DNA here is from genome assembly GCA_029168755.2 of Tillandsia fasciculata. NCBI lineage: Eukaryota > Viridiplantae > Streptophyta > Magnoliopsida > Poales > Bromeliaceae > Tillandsia > Tillandsia fasciculata. The sequence goes on along the minus strand of CM054945.1, from coordinate 20,795,097 downwards.
TTTTTTTTTTTTTTTTTTTTAATTTGAGAGAGAAAGATAGTATATTATTCGCTTCGTTTATTTTAAAATTTATTTTTAATTTGTGTTAATTGCTTTCCCTATTTCCTAGTTGAAAAAAAATGACCATTTTCAGGTTTTCTTTTTATTAGTTCATAATATGCTCCAAGAATCTTTTTTTTTTTTTTTTTTTTTTTTTTTCTTTTGTTTTTAATTTTTTGAAATTTGGTCACTATGTATGTATATACTACACTGTTTGGAATCTGAAGTTAAACCTGGAGGTTTGAAATAAGCATGATAGGGAGAATTAATTGGCTGTGAGTGAAGAGGAGGAGGGACCTTGAGGTTCTTTTCACAGCATTTTTGAATCAAAGCATTTTTGAATCAAATAGCAATTATGCTGCTGCGAGTTATGTCGCCGGTCGATGTTCACCGGTCGCTGGGAAGAAAATTCACGTCAAATTATGACAGAAAGATACCGAGAAGAAAACGCGGGTCGAATTCGTGCTCACTGCATGCCTACTCGAAGTACGCTTGCGTCGGGATCGAGCCCGAGAACACCGCGAACATTCCGATCATGTGGAGCTTAGTAGCCAATCCTGCAGGAGAGGCCGCAGTGGTGTCTTCCGAGAAGAAGGTGTATGATGTGGTGCTCAAGCAGGCGGCGCTGGTGAAGCAGCAGTTGCGGTCTAATGCCGACGTGAAGCCCGACTTGGCTTTTCCCGGTACCGACGGCGTATTGAAAGAAGCGTACGATCGATGCGGAGAAGTTTGCGAAGAGTATGCTAAGACCTTCTACCTGGGTTAGATCTCAAACTTTTAATTTTGCTCATTAAGTTTTCATGACACATTGAATTAGTTGTGACATGAATTTTTCATGAGTTTTAGTTTAACTAGACCAGTTTTTTTAATGTCAGGGACACTTCTCATGACACCTGAAAGAAGAAGAGCAATTTGGGCAATATATGGTAATATATCTTTAAGTTATTATTATTATTATGATTGAGAGCTTGGTTCAATTTGTTCTCTGAATCTTAGAGCTTGATTCTACTATTTGTAGAAGATTTAGATGAAGAATTATTTGACAGTTTTGGAGTATTAAGATATCTCTCTCTGCTCTTGTTCATTAACTGCAGTTCTACATCAGATTCTATTGCATTGCAGCATTACATGTGAATTCCTAACAATGTTATTTTGTGACTTACTGTAAATTATGTGTTCAGTGTGGTGCAGGAGAACAGATGAGCTCGTAGACGGGCCCAACGCGTCTCACATTACGCCGTCGGCGTTGGATCGATGGGAGAAAAGGTTGGAGGATTTGTTCGCCTGCCGTCCCTATGATATGCTTGATGCCGCGCTCTCGGATACTGTTTCAAAGTTCCCTGTTGACATTCAGGTTCACACATCTACATATGTATCTTCTTTTTTTTGTTCTTTTAATTCCCCCTTTCATTATAGCAGGATCTTAAACTTTATAACGAAAATTCGACGCAATTTATTTGGCGAAAGACCAAATCAAGAATGGTTGCATAAGAGAACATTTTAAACCAATTATTTAGCCTCAATTTGCTAGTGCTCAAAATTCTTTCTTCATACAATCTAAGTGTGAAAAATTAAAGAACCTGCCAACAATCTTAAAGCACTTAATTCACCTCTCAACCTTTGCAGTTATCTGTTTTTTTGGGGGGGGGCCCTTTTTTAATTAATTTACATTAATTTGATCCTGGCTGTATACTTAGTTACATAATTTGCATATTACTCAGCCATTTAAGGACATGATCGAGGGGATGCGAATGGATCTCAAGAAGTCGAGATACAAAAACTTTGACGAGCTCTACCTCTATTGCTACTACGTGGCGGGGACTGTCGGGCTAATGAGCGTTCCGGTGATGGGCATAGCCCCAGAGTCGAAGGCGACGACCGAGAGCGTTTACAATGCTGCTTTGGCTCTAGGAATCGCGAACCAGCTCACCAACATTCTTAGGGACGTTGGCGAAGAGTAAGTAAAAGAAGAAGCACACAAATTAAGCTGCATTAGAAGCAGAAGATCCAAATCGGGTTTACTGCTTCTGGACCTGATTGCTTCTTTTTTAAGTAGAGAAGATATTCCAGAAGCCAACCTAAGTCAAATTAAGTATAAGGCGCTTGATTGCTATAATTGCTTGTGCAGCGCAAGGAGAGGAAGGATCTATTTGCCCCAAGACGAGCTCGCGCAGGCTGGGCTTTCAGAGGAGGACATCTTCAGAGGGAAGGTGACTGATAAATGGCAGAATTTCATGAAAAACCAAATCAAGAGAGCCAGGATGTTCTTCCAAGAAGCAGAGAAAGGCGTGACCGAACTCAGCCAAGCAAGTCGGTGGCCGGTACGACTCGTTGCACACCCATCATTTTCATTTTGATTGCACAACCTAATATAATATTCGGATTGCAACCGCCCATATTATCTTAATCAGCGAACATAACTACGACCGCTGCTAATTAATATCTTAATGACATAACCAAATGAGCTTCTGTTAAAAGCACTGGGCATGTACTGCTACAGGTGTGGGCTTCTCTGCTACTGTATCGGCAAATCCTCGATGAGATCGAGGTGAACGACTACGACAACTTCACGAAAAGGGCTTATGTTAGCAAGGCAAAGAAGCTTCTGGCACTTCCTGTGGCTTATGGGAGGTCACTGATAAGCCCTTCTTCTCGAAAGCAGTCGAGCCACGCAAAAGTATAATTCTGTGTATAGCTTGCTGCATAAACTTTCATATCATAAAGAACAGATAGCACAGATACAAGTCCAGTGTGCATTAGATTTGCTTGATTAAATTAGTCCACCTTCTTATGAATGTGTCATAGCTATGTAGAGTAATAGAAAGGGAATAAGAATATAATCCAATCTAGAGGAACATGCTCTTCCCTTATGTTATTAGCATATTATTATGTAACAGAGCACAAATTTGCTGTATCATTGGTGAGTAAGCCTTTTGATTTTGATGGTCTACTGCATTGAGTTGAATTGTACATAATTTCTATGTAAATAGGTGGATTAAACTATAGGCTATAAATTATGGTCAACCTACATGTTATATTTCTGCATTAAGAAGTTTGCTTAGTTGGAAAGTCAAATAGCTCTTGAGATTTGGAAAGGTTTGGTGCTATCATGTTAGAGAATTTAGTAAGTGCATGTGACTTTCAATAAGTCTTGAACATGGATAATTCATCCAATTTGGTATATATATTCTTATTTTAGGAAATGATTGGCTGAACTTTACTTTCATTCTAAAGTAAAAAGAAAAAAAAAATAAAAAATAACTCTACTATAGGAGCTGAATAGGTGTCTGTTTATAAAGCCTTAAAAAAAAAAAAAAAAAAAAAAAAAAAAAAAAAAAAAAAATCAACTTATGACAAGGAAGCAATGCATTGCTTAAATGTTACATGCTTTTTTATATCCTTTGACCTACTGGGAACCAAATAGAAGAATTTTGAAAGAGACTCAGGGAATACTGCAATTAAAAACTCTCAAGAACATTTTAAGAGCAAATCAGCCAACCAATTAGCCACTTAATGGTTTGAATGTTAGCACGTCAGGCTCCATTTGGAATTTAGGAGATAGATTGCAATAATTCGATTATGATGTATGAGAATACAAGATGGAAAAAAAAATACTTAGCTTATTTCTGTAAAAGATACTCTATGTTCAACATAGATTATAATGATTTGATTAAGTTATGATTTCTATAATCTCACCATAAAATGCAGATGCCTATTCCTTTTAGTCCCAATAGTATTATATAGTGTTCAATGCCAAATGAACATCTTATTTGATTAATTTTGTTGATTTAATTAAAAAGTATGTAATATTTGATAGATAAAGAGTACAGTTAAATATCTAGAATGAATATGGTATTTAGCTATTATTTTTTCTAAATAAGATAAATTATTCAGTAGGTAAAATACACAATCCTACTGAATCATGGACATAGACCAAGTTCAAGCATTTATCTCTAGAAGCATTTTCAGAAGACCATAAGCTGTATATCTTAGCATGCTTCCACATCAACAATATATGAGGATCTGAATGTCAAGACAACAAAAAAATATATGTCAACACCATGTCATTTTTGGTGAATTAAATGGAACTTATCAGTAAAAAAATGATCCTTACCAAGGTTATGCAAAAAAAGACATCACAGATTTTCAATATAAAGTTCACTGCAACTTAATATGTACTGTAAATTATTTCATAAAGATGTAGAGCTGTAATGTTTACAGCAAGAATAACTAGTGATGCTGCTGAATAATCTCCAAGCAATCTCAAGTATAAATAGGAAGTTATAGGCAGAAAAGAATATGAAGAGAAAGAACTCTTAACTTTGATTACATCACCAAATCATTGCTAAGCCCCATACAGGACATATAGCAATGACTTTGGCACAAATCAGTGGGCCTACACAGGAAATTTTGTTTGAGGAATCAAATAATACAACATAGAGACCAACAGCAAATTTTCTTAATGAATAACTGGGCACACGATAAAACCATCAAAAGAATGGTTACAGAAGCGACTAGATACAAGCTTACAGATGTAGCACAACCATCGACTTCATTGAGCACGACGGAGCATCCGCCTCGTGAGCTGCGTGCTTCCTCGAGACACGGGACCACTTTAGCTCGCCGTTTGAAACTTTACATGCGGTCAGAAAATCAAGCACCTGACCGAAAATCCTGAACATCTCGAGCCCATAGATATGGTCACCATCCGCCACGAACGCCGCGTTCCAGTCCATGGGTGCATCTGGGTGCCGAGAGACCTCAGTCCATTTATGAGGCAAGGAAAAGTCCAGCTCAAGCAGCTTCCTCACGGCCTTCTCCCTCCTGTTTAAAATCCCATCTCTCTCGCACCAAGACACGCACAGCATAAAGAGGCGATTATTGCAAGACACGAGCTTAGGGTAGTACTCGCGAAGCCGAGGAGGGGGACGGGAGGTCTGGAATTGAACCCAAAAACCTCTTTCTAAATCATAGGCGGCAAGTTTGTCTGCTTCGGAGTACACGTAAAACATCCCACCACAAACAGATCCCGAGCAAGCGGACCCAAAGTCCGTGGGCAATTTTGCAATCTCGATCCATTTATCAGTAAAGGGATCATAGATCTCACCCGAATCCAAAGGCTCATCCCAACACCCATGACCGCCCACAACAATCAGGGCAAGGTTCGCCCTCTTATTTCTGTTTTCTACTTCAAATTTGTAGTTTTCTTTTGTGCGTCCTGATATTCGGTCATCCTCCTCAAAAGCATCTTTAAGGCGGCACCTCAGTGAAAATCGGTGCGGGTCCTCATAAACATCGGAAACTCCAGTTAACTTGGACTTCAGAGGAAGACCGACATTCTTATTAGCTCGAATGCGAAAAATACTTGAGCTAGATGCCATCTCAAAGACCCCCAATACAGCTCTGGACCTCGCTGACCTCATCGAAGCGGCTTTTCGCCACGAGCCAAGTAACGGGCTGTAAATCAACACTCCTTTGTGGGTCTTAAAGGATCCCTTCTCCAATGAAACAATTGAATCCCCAGTAGTAGAGCAACCACCGATGATGTAAACATCGGTTCCAACCCCAGCAACCGAAAATAAGGACCTACCCTTCAGTCTATCCATACTGACTCTATGCCACCGGTCGAGGGCAATATCCAAAGCATGCATTTCTCCGCCACGAAACCCTGCTCGCGTGACCCCGAAGAGGAATAGCCATCGATCCTGATGAACCCCTTCGGACCTCAGCTGGATAAATTGCGGGGCGGTGGTCAAGTCCCGCCATTTCTTGCACACGCATCGGGAAGCCATCAAAGAGGTCAGAGGAAGTCGGACCAATATCATCTCCAATATATCATCAGGAAGCGAAGTGCTAGAAGTAGTAGAGTTCGGCTGGCACATCTGAATTGCTTTTTCTTTATTCAAATTCTTCTTCCAAAACCGCTCGCGCATAATATTGGAGCATTCTACCGATGTTTCCTCGACCCCATTGTTCATTTTGTGAGGCATACAGTCGTCTAAGGAGCTCAACCTCCAGCTCCGATTCGTATCCAACTCCTCACAAGCATTGACCCGGCACCCGCCGCCCGTGATATAGAGATTGAGGCACCTGGACGAACCGGGTTCGGGTTTCGGGTTCAGTTGCAAGCCCTCTTCATTTGCACGGCCGCTACGACCATTCTTCTTCTTCTTGAGCTTCCCACTAACCGATCTCGTGAGGCGCTTCGAAACAGACAAAGCCCCCATATCCCTAGGGAGAGTAATCTCATCCCCCGAGGTCTCGGAATTACGGATTTTGGGAGCATTTCTTGATTCATTAAATAGCAACGTAGTCCTACAATTGGCATTGGATGTTCTAAAAGTGCTTGAGCTACCCATCTCTAATTTACCCAACAATCCTCCAAATTTCAAAACCCTAGATCAACATTGGTGTTCCAAATGGTTATCCTAACCAATCAAATGGAGATTATAACTATTTCAGATTAAAAGTACACCTCCTCATTACTCATTACCAAACAATTCATTAAAAAATGACTCCTTTTTGATCCTAGGTAAACGAAAAACTCAAAACTTTACAGCGAAATCACCAAATTTACATGCATTAATCAAAAAAATAGGGGAAAAAACTCAAATTGATCATAGAAACGGGGCGAGATTTAGGGCACAAACAGATGAAGGGCAGAGGAGCGAAAAGGGGATCGGATCGAGGAGCAAACCCTAGGTGGTGGGAGAACGCGAGCGCTTCGAAATCGATCGGGAGAGCGACGGGTGTATGTGCTTTTGTATGCGGGGGATCGAAGGGCGCGGCGCCCAAATAGTAAAGCTATTGGAGTCCCTTGGATGAACCCAGGCTTTTATCTTCAAAGCAAATGGAAACGGTTTTTGGAACCCCCACAAATTTGACCCAAAAATGGACACACAATGAAAGTATTGTGTGCACCGTGTGCACCGTGAACCACATTTTTTTTTAAAATATAATCTTGTTATAGAGGCTTTACCATCAGAATTTGATTTCTTAATGATTTTTTATTTGGGGGTGTATGAAATTTGAAAGTTCTTTTCATCTACAAAAATTTGCTTCGCTTGCAAATTAATTTACAATTTTTTTTTTTATAGATTCACCTCTAATTTGTAAGTTTTTACCAACTAGATATAACAATATATATTAGTTGGTAAAAAAAAAACGAAAAGTTATTTATAATTGTAGTTTTACTATATCCAAATCCATAAATTCATATTTTTTTAAAAAAAGAGACAAGTAACGCTCAATATATTATATTCATTTGAAAAATAAATTTTTGCTACAACAAGTGAGGCAACAAAATCTAAAAAAAATAAATATAAAAAAATAAGTAAGAAAAACAAGAAAAGGAAAAAGAAAGAAGAGCGAAAAAAAAGAAATTACTAACTATTCAAAAAATTTATTCTTTGTTAATATTCTGATTCGCCGTACTACAATTACTGGATTACTGGTCTGATTCTTAAAAATTATATTCTTTTTTTCTAACCAAATTATTAATCAGCATGCAGTTTATCAAATCCTTCGCTTTGCTACAGCCCTTAAATGGCTATTTTTTATTTGTTGCTACCTGATGACCCTGGTGTCCTCTACATTGCAGAGTAATAAACCTGCTGTTAACACATCTGAGGAGTGGATGATTCATATATTTTTTTTTGTGCAGCATTACGGCACAAAACAGAAAAATACTGACGAAGGAAGAAATTGCATAGATTACGGTGCATGATAAACCGGGTGCATGCCGAAAATTGTCGCCAAAACGGTCGTTGGGTTAGATTGCGGGTTCCAAAATGGTGCGCCGACGCGTTCGTAGATTTCAGTTGTTAAGAAAATGCGACTGCGATTGTACTAGTTCGGCATGCGGGGCCCACATCACGAGGTGGTGGGATCAATTGGCATTATTATTAAAATTAATTTTAAAAAAAATGTGTCGAAAAAACAAAAAGGAGGAAGTGGGGCCCACTCAAATCACACTGGAGAAAATTTAGTTAGGTGAGAGGAGTAACATTGTGAAATTCTATCCCTTTTGTAATTAATAATTTTTCTTTTAATTTTTTTTTTTTTTTTAGAAATAAATTTAGACTAACTATAAGAGGTTATGAAAGTACGAGGAGAATGGGTCATAATTAGTTATATTTAATTTGTGCTTATTTTGTTTATAGTTAAAGCCCTTTATTTTTGTATGATTTTTTGTGTTCGGAAATCAAAAAAGTTTGATCAAATCATATGATTTAACCTATATAGAAACTATACTATTAATAGCATCAAATCAAATCATATTATTAAATTTTTAATTCTTAAATAAAAAAATATGCTGTTAGAATGATAATGAGTGAAAAAATAATATAATCTAAAAAGTAAAAATAACCAAAAAAATAGATTTAATGATGAAAAACTCGATAGTACCAAATATTTGATGCCATCGATAACATAACAGCCGGACTCATATAATAATATTCTATAATCATATTTGGCCTATCTAGAAAAAAAAAATTTAAGAGAAAGGCAGCATGCTGCCGCTTCATTCATAACGGAAATGAACTTAGCAACTGGGCAACCGGTTTCTACAATAGAGCAGCCAGACCCCAAAAAAAAAAAAAAAAAAAAACTTTTTTTTTTTTTTTTTTCCTATCTAAAAAAGTTACTGTAATAGTCTAATGCTACAATATTCTATAATAATATATTAAGGTGGATAGCAAGCACCAATCCAGTACTGTTGGGGCGAGCTGTCATCTTGACATAACAAATCTTGTAAGATAGAGAAAATTTAATTTCTGCTATCTTATACACACACACACACACACACACACACACACACACACACACTCACTGATGTATAAGCATGGTGCAGAGACATGAAAGAACATGTAAATCACTGTAGTAATAGCCTCTCATAAATACCTGTCTTTTTAATCAATAAAAAGGCAATTAAGAACCTGGTTGTTGGATGATGGATCGCATGCTTGCACATATGCCCATTGCCAACGCGTACGTGGCCCACGTGTCGTCAGTATGAAGAGGACAAGCACAACACACTGTTCGTGGTCAACCACTTTGATGATAAAAATCCAAAGTAGATTGGAAGTTAAAATCCACTTGATAATGATACCAAATAGTTATTTCTCTACTTTATTCAAGGATTTATAAAAAAAGAAAAAAAGAAAAAAAGAAATGTTTTGTTCGCTCCCTTTTACTCTCAGATGCAAAATAAGATGGTGCAGGTACCCACCATGGCAAATATGATAATATATACTACAAATTTAATGATAAAAGATACAAAATATGAATAAAGGCGAAGATGGCCAAAATGTGAAAAAGCAATGGAGATTGCTGATTTTTCTTGGCACTAAAGAATTTTCCTTTCTGTGAAGGTGACTTCCTAATGGTGGAACTATAATTCTGCATTATGAGAGCCCAATTGGCTAAACAAGATGGCCATGTCCATGCCTTGTATCATAGTGGGCATAGCTATTTCGTATGGACACTCAAAGGAGAATCCACTTTTCCCTGATTTCTTCACCCTCCTGATGCAGTTCTTGAACTTGTCATGGCATCTCACACTCATCAAACCTGGGAAAACACAACAAAACAAAAAAGAAAGAAAGAAAGAAAGAGAGAAAAAGAGATTCCATCAACACTCATAAAATATTGGAAATTGTGGCATAATGATGTGAATCCTGTGAGTATTATTATTTTCACCAAGGGCCTCATTATAGCTGGGCCTGTGAATAAAGGAGTTATGCCACCTTTTATTTAATTAATACATGCACACCAAATGTAGAACAAAAGAAATGCGCAAAAGCTCTAAAGAGTAGCAATGAAACTAATGAGGTACTCTAATCAAACACTCTGCCACTTTCGATTTGAGCATGTTATATGCAATATAACTTTATGCACATTTTCACAGCTGAATGCTGAAAGTTTACACACTAGCAGCATCTACAAATAATTCATCTTCTACCCAGCTTTTCGGTATGAAGGCTTAGAAAGAAGGTTGTAGATTAATTCAAGCTCAGAATCAAGCAAACAGTGAAGGATATCACATACTTTGCATTCAATTATTAAGCACTTAACCAGTAAATAAGTAAAAGCCTATTCATAATGACAATCTCTACATCATCATATTCTTAACTATGGAAAAGCTTTATCCATCTTAGAGCCTCTGAGGTTCTCAATGATGCATCCTACAATGTTTTCTCTTGTCCTTTCTCGGATGACACTTTTAGCAACGATCATTCTTCCATCTAGCTATTGCCAGCAAAGATGATTCCTTTCATCAATACTTCTTCAAAGTTCGATTTAGCAGCATCATTCGCAGAACCAGAAACGAGCCGCCAAATGGCCATGCCCCGATACTACATTGTGACTTGTTCAAGACAAGATGTTGAATCTTCTAACAGAGAATGAGGATCGGTTGAGGCGAAGTCCCATCCATGTTACGATGCAATCTACCAAGTCGGGCGATTGCGAGTAATGTGGATAGAATTGAATTATTCTTCATCGGACAATCTAAAGGTGATCGATCAGAGATAGTTGGATTGATCACAACTGAAAAGCAGGTAGATCAAGATCGAGCTCAAGTGTCTCGAGTCTACCTAGTTAAGGCATCTCATTCATAGGGTTGATTCTCTTCTTTTCTAGTATTTAGAGAAGCAAAAAGAGGATAGTTGCTCTCACTTTTTTGTACTTATGTTCTCTGTTTCCTGTAGTTAAGTTTTCTTCAGTCCAAGTTCCATGGATGTGAGTTCACGAACCACATAAAATTCTTATCACTTAATAGTTCCACCTGAAGCAATCATCCTCGCAGAATCGATTTCCGATTAGAGTGAGCAAGCAAACAATCTAAAAATGTTATCTATAAAATTGATTAACTAAACCAATTAAACCGATTTAGACATTCGAATAACTAAAATTGAAACCAAAATATGAACTGCATTTTGTCGGATCGTTGGCGCTAACCGTTAATCCCAAAAGCTCGAGCTGTTAAAAATACGCAACCAATTCACTTAAAGCATACAGGCACAGCGCTCACGGGTCTCGACCGGACTCAACCCACCTGGACGTTGGGTCTATTGTTGGGCCTCTTGCCGTTAGGTCTGGACCGCAGCCCCACTCAACTTATTAGGCTCACCCAACTCAACTTAGTCTCCTGGGCCTATTCTCACGGGACAGGACGTTGGACGTATTTTAACCCATAAATACGTTGGACCTATTTTAACCCATAAATAATCCAAATAGAAAGGTAGCAATCACTATATTGAGACAGTAAGTAAATCTTGTAAATAAAACAAACTAATTTCAAGATTCTAAAATAACAACAAAATTTAAAAAACCAACCTTTTTTCTCGACGCATTCATCGTGATGCTTGCAACAAGCATCTAGATCATCACAGGGCTTCTCCCCTGGGCAACCACTCCATCCAACTCCACAGTACTTCCCGTATCGAATCCCCACAGCTAATAATAATGAAAGCAGAATCAAACGAAAACATACATGAGATCCCTCCAGGATTAAATTACTCAAAAGAATCGAAGAAAAAGACACCAAATCTGAGACTAACATTCGCAGTTCTCGGCGACGCACGATCTACTGCATCTCACCTACAAGATCGAGATCATCAGAATCCAAAACAAATCGGAGTTAGGTTTTCATTTGGATGGGGAGCAAAAGGGAAGGGGACCTCTGCTTGGGGATTCGCGGGGGCGGCGCCGCGTACGGAGATCGAGAGGAGGAGGACGACGACGACGAAGACGAAGAAGGGAAGCGTCGGGAACGGAAACGAGGAACGGGGTTCACGTCGCATTCTCCGACGCATCCCGTCGCACGCTAAAAAAAAAAAAATATAAATAAATAAATAAATTGTCAGGGGAAAGTGGTACATGCGACTCCGTAACGGAACGGGGTCTACAGTATTGGTGAGAAACTATTGAATGAACCCGGTGTACCGTGCACCACAATTTAAAACAATATTATTGGGTCTCCAAATTAGAATTTAAATTAAAAATTAACCTATTAACAATCATAAATTGGGGATTTTTTTTTTTTTTTTTTTTTTTTTATAAAAGTATTCCTCATATTGATCTTTTGAGACTACTTGGTTCCTAGTTAAGAGATTATTGTAAGAGCAAGTTTAGTATTAAAATCTATTTAATCCTATTAAATAAAATAAAATTAGGATAAATATATCTAGAAATTTATATATGCATATGCAGAAAGAATATTAAGTATAAAAATAAATAAAATATTTTTTATTATAATTTTTTAGTGCACGTAACGTAATTTTTTCGTAATTTCAAATAAAATCTAATTCATATGAAAATTTTAAAATTTTTATTTTAAAAAATTAAGCATGTTTGAGAATGGTATATGAAAATATCGGATACACCTGGTGCACGCAATGTTTAATCTACATCGGCAGCCAATAGCAAGCTCGTACTTCGGATACTCTGCGACGCCATTGGAGGACAATATGTGGCGAGTTCCTGTTTGCTGCTTACGTGTCTGCGTAGTTAATTAGCCGAGTCGACAAAGAACTTATAATACTCTCTGATGGGCTGCAAAAATTATGGGCTTGGCCCATTAAATAATTCAACTAAGGCCAGTTTTTTTTTTAAAAAATAAAAAATAAAAAATAAAAAATACAAGAACCGAAAGTGGGAATTGATATATTGAGAGATTATTTTGTTATTGCCTTAGCGAAATATATCACATTTAGGCCAATTGCAATGTATCTTTTCGAACAATAATAAATATAGATAGGACATTATAAATGTTCAAATTATATTGTGACGTCTCACTTCTCAAGTGAATTCATCCTAAAATTACTCTAGATATAGTATGCTTAATTTTTTTAATCTCTACTCTAGATATAGCACGCTTAATTTTTTTAACCTATTGAATTTAGCCACCGTCTAAAAATACAATAGTCGGATTTTAGAAACTCACAACCATAAGTTAATGTGAGACTCGATCGTCTCACTAACCTTTGGGAGTCACCAGGAACGAAGCCAGAATTTAAGTCCTAGAGGGGCCAAAAGCTATATAATTACAAAAATTTAAAATTAAAATTGAATTTGTTAAATATACATGATGCCATTCAAAGTACATGTATATCAACAATAATAATTATTAGACATATCTATATTTTATAGTCTATAATATTTTTTTTAGGACTATTAGATACTTAAATAATATATACTTAAATTTATAACTTCTTATATATTTAATATGCAAGTATTATGAATGCCATATAGTATAATGCCATATGGTATATCATGTGCATATAATTTTTTTAAAAAAATTTTATAGTAATACACACTAAAAAACTTTTTATATAGGTCATTATTGTAATATTTATTTAGCTATAACTATTTATTTTTTAAGTCAATAACAATATAAAGATCTAAAGTGAATATTTCAAAAGTTGAGGAGAGCATGGCCCCCCTCAGTCTACATATAGCTTCGTCACCGGGAGTCACTCTCCACCCACAACGATCATTAATCGAGGAGGCGCGATACTTTCCAATTTTAGCATACTTAATTTTCTTAACCTTTTGAGCCTAACCACCACCCAAAATGCTAAAGCTGGTTTAAAAGATTTAGCTTTATTATATCTCATATATATAGAATTATTCTAAATTCTAGGGGTGTCACATTTCTCCCCCTTTAAGCCCTGACGTCCTTATCAAGCTCAAGCATGCATACTCACAAGCACCAGATAATGTGACACTCGTCTCACTAGCCTTAACTGGCCTTGTGGGAGCCACGCTCTACCTATAATGGTCATCAGCTGGAGATCCGTGCTTGTCCGCTGTATAATCCTACCTTAACCGAAACCTTTTTTTTTTGAGAGAGGAAGGTAGCATACTACCCGCTTTATTTATTTTGAAATAAACTTAGCTGGAAATACGAAGCAACAAGACTCCGAACTTGGGAACTCGGATATCAAACACCAAGCTCTTTACCACTCGCGCTAAGGACGGTTGATATTTTAGCCGAAACTTATCTCACATTTCCGGCTAGTGGTTGGCTCTGATACCAACTGTGACGCCTCAATTTCCCGGGGGATTACTTATTCTATAACTATTCCATCTCTAGTATGCTTAACCCTCTTAACCTCTTGGGTCTAACCACCATCCAAAATACTATAGCCAAATTAAAAAGTTTAGCCCCATTATATCTTATATATAATATTATTTTAAATCCTAAAGGTGTCACATTCCTCCCTCTTTTAAATTCTGGCATTCTCGTTCGACTTATGCACACTCACAAGCATCAGCCAATGTGAGACTCGTCTCGTTAGCCTTTAGCCTACTTTGTAGGGAGCCACACTTCACCCACAACAGTCATTAGCCCGAAAGTCGCGTTCTATCTGCTATATAATTTTGGTTCGACCGAGACCCATCTCACATTTTTGGCTGGTGATTGACTCGGATACCAAGTGCGACGCCCCACTTCTCAGTGGATCACCCATCCAAAGGCTATATCTAGCACGCTTAAACCTCTTAACCTCTTTGGTCTAGGCATCGCTCAAAATGTTGTAGTCGAATTTTAAAAACTCATAATCATCAGACAATGCGAGATTCGTCTCACTAGGCTTAGCCGATCTTATGGAAAGTCACTCTCTACCTACGACGATCATTAACTAGGGAGTCACCCAACTTCTCAAGAGGGTCATCCATTTTAGAACTACTCTAATTCTTGCATGTTTAACCTCTTTATATTTTAGACCTAACCATTGCCCAACATGCTATTTCTGAGTTAAAAAATTTAACTTATATTATATCTCATATATAAAATTATTTAAAATTTTAAGAGTATCACATTTACACTAGAATTGAGCCATGTTAATTAGTCAACGGGCTTGATCTGGTGTTAATTAATTATGTTTGTACATAAGTCACTTATGTTGATGTAACAATCCAACAACTTCTTACAATAGACCTCGTACGTACGAGCGCAATTAGTTGCCGTGTACGCCTGGAGCTCGGGTTTTGTCCCCGTGCGTATTCAGAATTGGTGACTTAAAAAGATAAGTTAAAATTATGCATGTTACAAGTCATTATTAGTTTTAATTAATTTGATTAAAAATATAATCAAATTTAATAATTCTACTAACTAATAATCATTGCCTGTTTATTTTATCTGTTATATAAAATAATTAAATTTATTAATTGTAATAAAATTATTAATAAACTCAAGAAAACTCCAAATTCAAGTTTTAATCTAAAGAATTTAAAAATTAAAAGAATGTCCACATACATTATATATTTCCTGTGTGAATACACGCCTCCACGTGACGAATTAATAATAAAAAATAATAGTACTATTGAATGGAAAATCACGTACATAATTAAGCATTAAATTTTCATTCTTAAATATTTTATCATTTACACTAGAAATAATAAGTAACTTTTTCTATTGTAGATAAGCATACTTGTGAAAGTACATATGAGATTAGCCCATGACAAATTTATTGGAGAAGCACTTTGTTTAAGAATTGAATAGTACAAGTGGGAATTAAAGTAGATTCTCCAATTAATATGGAGTGATCTTTTTCGAAATGATTCGATCTGTTTTGTGGGTGGAGAATTATTTAGTGGAAAAAAGAATCAAGGAATTTGATATTACCTCTCAATCAATATTACGAGCTATATATATGTTAGGGCGATGCTAGGTATATATTCTTTTAGGGGTTTATATTTTACACCCCACTCCATTTTGGGATGAGTATTATTTTACTCGTCACATCGAGTGACGAGTGAAATTCATCCCATCTCAGGATGGAGTGGGGTGTAAGATATACACCTCTAAAAGAGTGTATACTTATATATACCAACTATCACGGACTTAAACTTTTCGCCTAGCAAAAGTTCATGCGGCGCCCACCTTCCTGCTCGAAGAGGGCAAGCCTTGCTCTCTATTTGCTAGCCTGAACCTTCGCGCCCTACGACTAAATGCAAAAGTAAAAAAAAAGAGAAAGAAGTAGTGATTCCGCAGAAAAAACTAAGTACACTCTTTATTTAGAAAATAACGCTATAAGATACAACTCTCTCTTGTTCTTGTTGATGCTAGGTGTACACACTTTTAGAAATGTACATCCTACACCCCACTCTATTCTGGGGTGGCACAGGAGGTTTATTTTTCTAATTAGATTTAAAATTTGGATGATAAATATTCTCTCATGATATGTGACATCATAGTCTATACATTTGGATTCAGCACTGCATGTGAACTAACTCTTTGATTTTTCCATTTAATTCTCTATTCTCTAAGATTCGCTCTAATTAAGTTACTTTTTGAACTTTTGCAAAAAACACGAATCATGAACTTTGAGACTTTTTTGAGTGAGTTGTATTTGTCACTACCATGACTCCATCACAATAAAGTCGTTGTGTTCATATCAGCAACTTGCTTAATTGCACTATATATACCATTTTAGAAAAGCAGCTCAAAATCTTTAAACAATGCTTTATAATATTCTATATATACTATATATGTGCTACATAATAGATTAAACCCAACAATTTCTTTTTTTTTTTTTTTTAAGAGAGAGAAAAATATAGCAAGCTATATATATATATATATATATATATATATATATATATATATATATATATATATATATATATATATATACACTTCATTCTATTTTTTATAAAAATAAATTCATATAAAAATATGAAATAATTACACTTTGAAATTGAGATCTTGAATACCGACTATCAAATTTTTAGTTAATTACACTAAATATGATCTGACCTCATCTAGACTGAGTATCCATAATCAAATTCTTTACCATATATATATATATATATATATATATATATATAGAGAGAGAGAGAGAGAGAGAGAGAGAGAGAGAGAGAGAGAGAGAGAGAGAGAGAGAGATTATGGTGGAATACTATCGATAGCACCAAGCCATTGGTGCTATCAAGTTTTTAGCCGTTGGATTAAATAATGTGCGGTTAAGATGATAGTGGTCTTCTAGGGTTTACTAGATGGTTGGTTGAATAGTAAAAATCTTAGGGGACCACTATAATCCCAACCGCATATTTTTTCATCCAACGGTTGAAAACTGATAGCACAAATTGTTTGGTGCTATCGATAATATTCTAGCCTGACTATATATATATATATATATATATATGCGCTAGATACATCACATTAAAGTGTAAGCAATAAACTAAGGTATCGAAATAAAATTTCAACAAATTACATATAATCCTACCAACTTAAAATATAAAAATAATAATAATATAAAAACGAATTCACTAGTTGGCCAAATAAAATTTTGAAAGAATTATTTAAAAAATTAATAATTTTTATATAAAAAAGTGAATAATCTATTATTTTTTTATTTCATATATATAATTTTAATAATTACATAAAAAATTTTAACAAATTATATATGATCTTAACACTCTAAAATATTTTATAAATCTATTCATACAATTATAATAATTTTCGTACAATTTATAAAAAAATGATAATAATATGAAAAGAGATATACCGCGTATTCCTCATTTTTGTCCATGACATTGAGTTAGCAAAAGGACAAAAACAAAAAAACAAACAAACAAATAAAATTTTTTTAAAAAATATTTAATAAATTATTTACCCAATCAAATGAATTTTTTTATAAAGTTATTGTGAAAAAAATATATATGTCTTGGAGACGTTGTAGAGAAGCTCCTACAATGACCCAAGAATAATTATTTTAGAAAAAGTTAGCATGCTATTCGTTTTATTTATTTTTAAAATAAATTTAACTAAAAATATAAAATAACTAGAGTTCAAATTTAGATCTCGAATATCAACTATCAAACTTTTTAACAACTGCAGTAGTACAAACGACCAATGTCCTAAGAATAATTATTTGGAAAGTGAAAGAGTACTTCGAAAGTGAAAGAGTACGCAAGGATATTATTCCTTGCTTCCAAAAGTAAAAATCCCAACACAACATGTGTTCTTTTTGTCCACCCACCAATAAAGTACTGACACGTGTACTTTAGGATTAATTTATTTTTAACCTTAAGCATATTCTTTATTTATATTATTTTTCTATTTTAATTATTTCTAAAACTAAATTGGGGATTTATTATAGTAAATTAGTAGTAGTCTATGACTTTAGTAGCTATCAGTACCTAATGGTTGGCAAAATCTGCAGCTTGCCGAATTGAAGATACATTCTGAAGAATTTAATTTAGCAAAAAAAATTATTATAATTAGCAAAAATTATTTAAATTAAAAGGATAGTATAAGGAAGTCACAAAAATTTTAAAATTTTTTGATTAAGGGGTAATTTCAAAGTGCCTACAGTTGAGAGAAATTATTGTCTGCACCTGGTAAATTCATATTAAAAATTTAAATATTTATTAGTACGAGCGACGTGGTATTATATTGACAGTTTAAAATCTTATCAGGAAAATATAAAAAAATTAATAAAAATATATAATAAATAATTATAATATATTAGTGCTAAAATATTAATATTTTATGTTGACGCATAAATATTTTTATAATTAACATGTATTAATACTGAAAAATGCTAGATGTACATTCCAAATGGGGTGTACATTTTACACTCATCATATTTTGGAATGAAGTGAAGAATTTTACTCATCATATCGATGTGACGAGTAGATAAATACTCATTTCAAAATAAGATGAATATAAAATATATACCTCATTTGAAATGTACACTTAGCATTAATACTGCACGACATGCACTGTAGTATTACCCTCTCGTAATATCATACAAAATTTCCCTTATTTCTGGGCTGCTGAATTCGCCAAGAAGTTCAGAGTTCGGGACTTGACCGTGGACTTGAGTCCCGTGTCAGTCGGAAATCTTCTGAATTCTTACCATCCCTTTGGACTTATGTCCATTCAGGATAAATTTTAATATTAAAATTTAATTAGATTTGATGTGACCTACTTTATCGAAAGAAACAATGTATAAAATATTATATGTTTTCAAAAACTATTAACTAGACACCAAATAATTTCAAAAATTACCAACTGAGAAAGCGCCATTGTTTTGTATTATAAATTGGTGTTCAAAAGACTTGATGATAAATATTCAAAAATTTAAATTTAAAATTTAATTATTTTATAATTTTTGGTGAATTTCATAGGATGCACCTATGGCCTATGCACACTAGTTCCGTTTGGATATTCAAAAAAGATATAACATAATTAAACTATACTACTATATTCATAAAAAAAAAAAATTTATGAAGCATTTGGATGGTTAGGAATATAACTTTTTTTTAGAGCATAGTTATACTATTATACCTTTAAAAAATGGGATAAAATAAAAATTCACTATAACAAAAAAAAAAAAAAAATTTCACCATTTTTGGGCTCCCTCAACCCTAATATATGGCCAATTTTAAACTTAAAATTTTAAAATTTAAAATTTAAAATTTCAACAAAGAAAATTTATATTTAAAATTTTTAATTTTTAATTTTTAAAATTTTAAAATTTTAAATGAGGATTTAAAATTTTAATTTAAAATTTTCAAATTTGAATTTGAATTTGAATTTGAATTTTAAAATTTTAAAATTCGAATGTATATTCAAATTTTAAATTTCAATTTTAGAAATTTAAATTTTGAATTTCAAATTTCAAATTTTAAATAATAAATTATGAATTTTAATTTTCAAATTTTATAACTTAAATTTTAAACTTTAAAATTTAAATTTAAATTTTCAATTTTCAAATTTTAAATATTAAATATTTAAATTTTAAAATTTTAAAATTTAAATTTTATAATATTGATTTTAAATTTTAAACATTAAAATTTATTATTTTAAAATAATAAATTTAATTTTAAAATAATAAATTTTAATTTTACAATTTAGAATTTTTAATTTCAAATTTTAAAATTTAAAATTTAAAATTAGATTTTATTTTTCAAATTTTCAATTTTTAGTTTGAAATTTTAAATTTTAATTTTAATTTTTAATTCAAATTTAAATTTAAAATTTAAAATTTAAAATTTAAAATTTAAAAATTTTTAACTTTTAATTTCAAATTATAAAATTTTTAATATTAAAATATTAAAATATAAAATTATTGTTTTTATTTTTAAAAATTTTAAATTGAAAGAAATTTTGTATAATTTTATAATATAAATCCAAACAGTTAAAAATTTTAAACCATGAAATTTTTTAGAATTATAAGATTCTCCATTTTATTTAGACCAAAACTACCATTTATAAATTTTATGGTAATTTTTTACTAGTGTCGGTGGGAACTTTGAAGTGTCTGGAGTTGATCAATATACATTTTCACAGAATTTAAAAATTTAGTGACTATTTGGTGGCCTATATAACCTCGCACTAATATATGCTAATGAAATAGGCTACTCGTACTATATCGTTTGTTTCGAGAGCAAGATCTAAAATAAAATTTTATTTAAATTTTATTTTTTAAACGTATTTTGTTATGGATAAAAATAATAGTTTTCGTCTTTCTAAAATAAACTGGTATAAAACTAAAATTACTGTTTCAGCATTTTCCTGAAACAAATCTTATTTTCATTTGAAAATAAGATTAATTAAAATAAATATAATATTTTAACTAATCTAATTATTTTATTAACTAATTATTTAAGTATTTAAATAATTAACTAATTCAATTATTAAATTATATATTATTAACTCTTTTAGGCAATTCAATACAGAAAAAAATATTACTTATTATTGTTAATTATTTTATCAATTACTTAAGAATAAATTTAATTAAAGTAAATATAATTTTAATTATTATATTAACTCTTTAATTAATCTAATATTTTTATTAATCTAATTATTTTATTAACTAATTATCTAACAAATAGATAATTAACTAATTAATTTATTAAATTATTTATTAATAATATTCATTATTATTAATTATTTTATTAATTAATATTCAGAATTATCTGACAATAGTTAATTAAATAAATTAAATTATTATTTAATTAATATTTTATATTAATTATTTAGATAAAATATTATTATTTTAAAATTATAATTATTCTTATTTTACTATTTCGATCTAATTATTCAAACGTTATTTTTTTTATTCTTAGGAACAACCAAATTTTTATCCAAACATAAAATTAATTTTATTTCTGCTTATTTTATCTTTTTCTGAAATAAATACTTCTAGTTTATATCTAAATCAAACACAATCATAACCTATAACTATAATTTATTTATTTATTTATTTATTTATTTATTGAGAAATTAATATGTTCTTAGTTTACGCACTCATTGAAGGAAAGGAATAAGACACTATTTATTTATTTATTTATTTTAAATATGTTACCCCTCTTTCCATTTGAGTCATACATATAGCGTTCCTCCAGGAGCATTTGTACCACCCTCTCTCTCTCTCTCTCTCTCTCTCTCTCTCTCTTTTAATTTGTTTTTTTGTGTCAACTGGATTCTATATTCTCTCATCAACGTATCAAAGATTTGATCTTACGCTGCAAAATATGTTACTTTACCTGCTTTGAGGTGTGCCCAAGTTGAGCTCCACTTTTTTCCAGCAATTATTTGCCATTTATTACTCCTGGGCAACTCATTTATCTCCGTACAAGCATTAATTATGTGTTGGTGATGAAATTTATTTTTCTCTGTTATACTGCAAGTTAAAAACTTGGTTCTTGTTTCATAGTTGAAAGGTTAAAATTTGAGTACTTCTTCAATGGCTATAATCTCATTTCTCCTTTTCTGTTTTAGTTCCCTTGTTTGGAGTTTTGAATTCCCTCTAATATTTTTTTTTTTGTTGAGAATAAGATAGTATGTTATTGTTTTATTCATTTGGTGGATGAATTTAGTTACAAATTAAACTGAGACAATTAGATCTCGAACTGCCAAAAAAAAAAAAAAAAAAAAAAAAAAAAGGGGAGTTTTAAACTCCCTCTAATGATATTTTTACTTTAATTAGGGTTTTTTTTCCTAGTTTGTGCAGTTTTAACATTAATTTGTGCTAATATTGATAGTATATTTATTGTTCTTCAATCTATAGGGTGTTTTCCCCAGCTCTTGATGGAAAAGGAGTAATTTGAGCTATTGTAACACTTGGACAACAATGAAATTGGATTTTGCTTTACTTTTGGCTCTCTATTTGGGCCTTTTCTCTACTGCATTATGTAGAAATATATCTTCTAGGCCTTCTATAGTGAACATTGGAGCTATATTTGTACTCAACTCGACAATCGGGAGAGTCGTGAACGTCGCCATCGACGCCGCCGTGGACGACGTGAACTCCGATCCGAGCGTTCTCAAAGGATCGAAGCTCGTCGTCACGAGGAGCAACACAAATTGTGATGGGTTTCTTGGCACCGTTGAAGGTTTAGTTTTCTTTAGCTATCTTCTATTTTATTGTTAAAGTAACTTACTATTCATGAATTTTATTTCTTTCGACGAGATATAAAGATTTGTTACAAATTTAGTACCCTGAAGTTTAATTCTCGATTTCAATTAGTTCGCGTCTTAATTGTAATAGAATTGAAATGGATATCAAATTTCGAAAACATACTAAATTTGATGATTTACGGAGTATACTTACATATTTGTTATGCATTGGATTACTGATTCCAGTTCTTCGGTTCATGGAGACCGATATTGTCGCGATAGTGGGGCCACAGTGTTCCACCATTGCTCACATCATTTCATACATTGCAAATGAACTCCAAGTCCCTCTCCTCTCCTTCGCGACCGATCCGACCCTTTCGCCCATTCAATTCCCCTTTTTCGTTCGAACCGCTCAAAATGATCTTTTTCAAATGACCGCGATAGCCGAGATTGTCGACTACTACCAGTGGAAGCAAGTAATCGCTATCTACATCGACAACGAGTATGGCAGAAATGGTATAGCCGCATTAGGCGATAAACTCGCAGAGCGGCGCTGCAAAATATCTTATAAAGCTGCATTTTCGCCTGAGGCCACTGGGAGTGACATTTCTGATTTATTAGTTAATGTTGCATTGATGGAGTCGCGAATCATCGTTCTCCACGCAGATCCAAATTTCGGGAAAACAGTCTTTTTTGTGGCTAATCATCTTAAGATGATGGGCAATGGCTATGTGTGGATTGCAACAGATTGGCTGTCTAGTTATCTTGATACTTATTCGCCCCTCCCTTCTGAGACAATGAACAATATGCAAGGAGTTCTCACACTACGGCAGCACACGGCTGATACAAAGATGAAGAGTGCCTTAGTTTCGAATTGGAAAATGCTAACCAAGAAGCACAGTAATGCGGTTTTCGGACTTAATGCTTACGGTTTATATGCTTACGATACTGTATGGGCAGTCGCCAAGGCCGTAGATGCCTTTTTCGACGACGATGGTGTGATCTCGTTTTCTAGTGATCCGAGGTTGAATGAGGCGAACGGTAGCAATCTACATCTTGAAGCACTGAGCATATTTGATGGAGGGAATCTTCTTCTTGACAAAATTCGGAAGATAAATTTTACAGGAGTAACTGGGCAGTTCCAGTTTGATTCTGATGGCTTTCTCGTACATCCTGCTTATGATATTATCAATGTAATAGGTAGCGGGTCGCGGACAATCGGTTATTGGTCCAACTATTCTGGGTTGTCGGTTGTGCCGCCCGAAACACTCTATTCGAAACCATCAAATCATTCTTTGGCAAATGAGCAGCTACACAGTGTGATTTGGCCTGGGGAAACGACTGAAAAGCCCCGAGGATGGTCTTTTCCTTACAATGCCAAGGAGTTAAGAATTGGCGTTCCAAATAGAGTTAGCTACGGCGAGTTTGTCTCTAAAGATCCGAGGACAAACACGGTGAAGGGTTACTGCATCGATGTGTTTACCGCTGCTGTTGCATTGCTGCCGTACGCTGTTCCCTACAAGTTCATACCTTTTGGGAATGGGAAGCAAAATCCAAGTTACTATGAACTTGCGAATAAAGTGGCATCAAATGTAAGTCCAAACAGATAAATCCCCTTCCTATTATACTATTTATATGTGGACCATTTTGTCGAAACAATTGGTTTCTCAGAAAGCATAGGTTGAGAGAGAACAATGTTTTGATATCCAATGGTCCCACCCCGCGTCTAGTGTTCTAATTTGCTCAAAGATGCGGACTTTGAATCAAATGGGCACGGCATAGGCGTGGTAGGATTTAAGCCGCCAGAGAATGCTATTTTCATATCATATTCAACAATTTTTCATTCCTTAGACTCCGTGAGCTTTAACGATTCTGACTTTGCCTTCTGTAGGTATTTGATGCTGCTGTAGGTGACATTGCAATCGTTACAAACCGGACGAAACTCGTGGATTATACACAGCCATATATTGAATCAGGTCTTGTGGTATTGGCCCCAGTTAAGAGGCATACCTCGAATGCGTGGGCTTTCCTGCAACCGTTTAGTCTAGAGATGTGGGGCGTCACGGCCCTGTTTTTTTTTATTGTAGGAGCAGTTATCTGGATTCTTGAACATAGGATCAACGATGACTTCCGCGGGCCTCCTAAAAAACAACTAGTCACCATATTCTGGTAAGTTAGAACAATCTACTGCATATCTTGACACATTGAGTTTTTACAGTTATCTGGACGAATTGGGTGTGTAGAATAAAATATTTGACATGTATCTGCATGGTATCTGACGAGTATGATATCTGATAATGGATGCAAGAACTTTTACTTGTGATTCTTCAGACTTTTTGGAACATATGTATCTTTCAGACTGTTCTAATTACGGATTGTGTACTTCTGCAGGTTCAGCTTTTCAACTCTATTTTTCGCACATAGTAAGTGTGATAAATCATCTCTTATACTATTTTCGTCAAGTCATAGTTAAATGCTTTTCTTCGCGATCACTCTTCTTTCTTACCTCAGGAGAGAACACCATGAGCACGCTAGGGCGTGCAGTGCTCCTAATATGGCTCTTCGTGGTTCTGATCATTCAGTCTAGCTACACGGCTAGCTTGACATCGATCCTCACGGTGCAACAACTCTCTTCTCCTATAAAAGGAATTGACAGTTTGATAACTGGCGATGGGCCTATTGGGTTTCAAGTGGGTTCTTTTGCTGAGAATTATATGGTAGAGGAGCTCAGAATTTCGAGGTCGAGGCTCAAAGCTCTTGGCTCCCCACAAGAGTACGCAAATGCCCTCGAATTGGGCCCAGAAAATGGAGGTGTCGCCGCTGTGGTGGACGAGCGGCCTTATGTTGAGCTCTTTCTGGCAAAGGAATGCCGGTTTTCCATCATTGGTTCCGAATTCACCAAAGGTGGCTGGGGATTTGTAAGTGTCATCCTAGGTCCTAAGCCCTTTTTTGCCGTTTATTTTTCGATTTTTCTCAATTTTTGTTCTGGCCATTGGACCTCAACTTTTCTTCGATATAACATCTAACTTCACAAGAAGAATTAGAATTTATTTTCTTTTTTCATAGTCAAGAACACAATTTCATGTATAAGAAAGTTTAGGAACTGAAGTTTCTGAGCGAAAATCAGTATCAGTACTAACTATTTTCATGTTAGGTGTTCCCAAGAGACTCACCGCTAGCCGTGGACATGTCAACCGCCATCCTGAGACTCTCCGAGAACGGCGACCTCCAGAGGATCCACGACAAGTGGCTGACCAAGGAGGCGTGCAGCTCAGAGATCAATGAGATCGATTCGGAGCGTCTCCACCTCAGCAGCTTCTGGGGTCTGTTCCTCATCTGCGGGGTTGCATGCTTTGTCACACTCGCGATTTACTTCTTTATCATGCTGCGCCGGTTCATCCGCCACACTCCTCCTGATGATTCCGAGTCGTCGGTTGGAGGGCTCTCGAGATCCGGGCGGAGCGTTAAGAAGTTCCTCTCTTTTGTCGATGAGAAGGAAGAAGAACCGAAGAGAAGGTCGACGAGCAATGCCGTGATTGGTATTGAAAGTTAGCATGGAAACAATGCTCTGGAAAATATATTGAAAGAGCATTCATCTACGAAACTCGAGTTCGTGCTAGTAGTTTTACATTCATAAGCAAAATCATCTATAGTTTCTATACCACCATGTATGTGTTACGAAAATAGTTATTCTAACTCTAAACCAATTTTCTGACTGCAAGAAAATGATTGCCATCAATAGATTTTTCCACAAAGAATTCAGTAGTTCAATCAAAATTCACTGAATTCATTGGATGGCCTGGTATTTTTGAATCTGAAATTTTACTGGCAGCATGACATTATTATTTTCTGAGATGCTGACATTTTTGCAGATCCAATATACAAAAATATCTCCATGAACTGAATCCCGCATACATTTAAGAGCAAATTGATGATATGTATGGATTTTATGTCGAATTTCTATGTACACTTTAAGCCTCTATGCTTTTGATCAGCTACTTGCCTGAATTTGTTACTAGCTGCAGAAATAATAGGTAAAATTGTAGGGAGACCCACTGCCATTCTGAAATAAGCTCCTCACTTTTTTTTTTTTCTGAATTTTCTTTTGAAATTGAACTATTCTAATCTAGTTCAGCTTAAATTTTATTAAATTTTCTAATTTTATTAGTTATTAAATTTGATAGTTCCGGAAGATTAAAATTAAGAAGGGATGAAAGGAAAAATAATTGTTGAGAGGATTAATTTTGAAATTGCTAATAGTTAAGGGAGCATCAGTACAATTTTGTAAGGTTTTTTTTTCAAAAATAATCTTTGAAATTTTAAATTTAGGTGATCTAATCCTCTGTAAAATTTATTTGAGGATTTAATTTTATTTTTTTACTATCGATATTCATTTTTTAAAAAGTGATAAATAATTCATCGCTTTAAAGTGTGGAGAAGAGAATTAAATCCTGAAATAATTTTTTTGAAATATTGTATTTTCAAATTAAAAATTTGAGTGGTTTCGTTTGCTTCTCCCATTTCAATGATTCCTCCTAATCGATCCAAATTTTATTCTTTTCCTCTTTTGACTTAACGGGTCAATTTCAAGCTCCTATTTCGTAAACTGTGCGCGCCATTGGAGGACAACACGTGGCGAGTTCCTATTTGCTGCTTACGTGTCTGCGTAGTTAATTAGCGGAGTCGACTCTTCACCGCAAACTTACCACTCTCTCATGGGCCGCAAAAATTATGGGCTTGGCCCATTAAGCCCAGTTTTATATATATATATATATATATATATATATATATATATATATATATATATATATATATATATATACAAGAACCCAAAGTGGGAATTGAAATAGCGAGAGGTTATTTTGTTATTGGCTTAGCAAAATATATTAAATTTAGGCCAAATATAATGTATCCATTCCGTTAATAATAAAAATAATTCGAACATTATAAATGCCCAAATTATATTATATAAAAATATTAAGTTACCAAAAAAAAAAAAAAAAATGATTATTTCATACTGTAGTTCTTTTACTGTGGCCTATGTGCAAACTATTTTTTGAGTCAATGTCGGATCAAGGTTTGAATTCTGGCGCGAACTAGAATTGAGCCATATTAGTCGAAAGTTAGGCGAGTCGGGTTAGGTCCAATTTATCTATTTGTTTTGACTAAGAACACTTTTAGCAAACTCGAGCATTTGGCTTGATGTGGTGTTAATTAAATATATTTGTTCTTATAAGTTATTTATGTCCATATAACTATCCAACCACTACTTATGCAACTGAGTGGGAGGGGTTCAGGATGGCGGCTTAAAAGGATCATTATTTTGTTCTGTGGTCGAAGATTAGATTGTGGTGAATGAAATTCAAATTGGTAGGACGTCGGATTCTGCAGAGTCATTTTAGAAAGTGGTGGAGGAGTGACAATTGAAATTCGCAGGTGCTATGTCTATATATTTTAAATGAATTAATTTTATATTTTTAATAGTTCGAGTTTTTAAAATTAATGATTAGGATAGGATTTAGTTAGATTTGTAATTGAATTCTAATTAGATTATGATTAACATTCAAATCTATTAGTGATAAATTAATTAAAATTTAAATATTAATTAAAGTTTAAATCTAATTAAACTATGATTTGGGTAGTTTTTCATGTAAGTTATAAATATAGTATAGATGCTATTATTTTTGTGGTGATGGCGGTACGGCTTAGCCACACTCATATATCATGACTAATGTGTTTATGATTTTGGATGAATCTGGCGCATCAAAAAAAAAAGGTCTTCTAAATTTATGGAAGACGAGAAAAGGATGAGAGAAATTTACAAAGAGGGTTCAGATTGAAATTATTCTATGTAAAAGATGAGTCAGATGTAATTTTTTCTTTGTTAATGAATTTTATTTCATCCGTATTTTATATGTGTTTTTTTTTTTTTGCTTTATGGTTGTGTCAGTTTCTATATAATAAAAATTCGATTTGATGTTTCTGTTACAAAATTTCAATTATTAGGACTAGAGCAAGTACCGGATTAACAACTGTCGGTGTTACAGTGGGTTGTAAATCTACAAAATTTAGTACAGGGCGAGTACCAGATTCCGGTTAAAATTTTTATCAAATTTAATAATTCTACTGGCTAATAATCATTACCTATTTATTTTATCTGTTATAAAAATAATTAAATTTATTAATTTTAATAAAATTATTAATTAATAAAATCAATACAACTCTAAATTTATTTAAGTAAAGCTACTTAATGTAAAGAATTTAAAAATTAAGAGGATGTCCACATACATTCTTTTTTTTTTTTTTTTATCGTTTTTTTTTCATCTTCGTCACGTGTTCACACATGACGAATCAACAATAAAAAAGCAACATTAAATATTAATTATAATATATTATACTAAACCGTATACAGTGACAAAAAAAGATATCAACTCAATTCTTTTTAAATTTCTTTCTTTCTAAATCGAAAAGATATAAATCGTTGGACAAGAAAAATATTAAAAAAAAATAAAAAAGAAAAATAAAGCACATAATATTTACGTGATTAGATCATTTATTTACGCCCACGGTGAAGACAAAGCGAAAACTTTTATTATAATTAAAGAATGTATAAAATATGCCTTTTTTATAAAACCTTAATTTCTGGGTTGGGCTTTGCCTGTAGCAACGGGCCAGAGTGCGACATTGGACCGGATCCCTTCGAGTGGGGCCACGTGGGGCCCACGGCCCACAGCGACGGGCTTGAGTGAGCCAAGCCCAACCCAGACTGGCTCTAGTGGCCTGGACTGTGCGGGCTCCGGGCCTTCAACGTCGCACAGGAGGAGCATCCGACTGGCTGCGAAGCATGGGGGGGTCCAGAAGTCCTCCCTTTTCCGAGCCCAAGACCTCTTATGTGGAAAATTCAGGATGGGGCGCTCAACCTCCTCTGCTGCAACACCGCCTCCGCTCCATAGGCGGATGGATGCTATCCCTGACCCGCCGCCCACCCGGAGCCCGCAAGCGCCGGGTGCTCAGCGGCCGGTAGAGGGGACGGCGGTGGAGCCAACGGCGAGCCGCGAGCTCAACCCACCGCTCTCTCCGGCGGAGTTTCGTCATATCAAGGCCCTATGTGGGATTGTGGGCGAGGGGGAGCGTCCGATCACTGCCCCAGCCGTCCTGTCTCAGGTTCAGCCGATCTCTACTACGGCTCCCTCCTTGGAGTTGGGGGGAGAGGACTCCTAGAGCGCGAGCTTGGGCTTTGGGAGCGTGTGCTTTCGTTCTTGATGACTCGGAACAGAACTTTTAGGTTTCTTTCGTGGAATGTGAGAGGGCTCAATGGGCACGACAAATGTTGCGTGGTCCGGAATGTGGTGCGCCACTCCAAGTGTGGAGTGATCTGCTTCCAGGAAACTAAATTGGCCTCCACGTCTTACAGCAAGTTTCTTTCTTTTTGTGGTGGACATATTCGGGATTATCGTACAGTTGATGCTGTGGGTACAAGGGGGGGGTTGATAACTGCGTGGAATCCTTCCCTGTTTGACTGCTGTCGGGAGTGGGTAGGGGAGTTCTCGCTCAATATTGTTTTGGCCAGGAAGGTTGATGGTACTATATTCACGATCTCTAACATTTACGGACCAACGTGTGCTTCCCGCAAAGAAGCGTTTTTTCAAGAATTGAGAACTCTGGGGGCAAGCATAGTGGGAGCGTGGGCTTTGATGGGGGATTTCAACCTACTTCTCTCGGTGCAAGACAAGAACGGTCCTCCGGCGCGGGTGGCCAGCATGTTGGCTTTCAGGAGGGTCGTCAACTTTCTTGGCGTCTTCGACCTACCTCTTTGCAACAAAACTTTCACTTGGACGAATGGGAGGCCTTCGCCCACTTTGGAACGTCTCGACCGGGCTCTTATTTCTCGGGCGTGGCAAGCTTCCTTCCCCCGGTCCACACTTCGGGCTTTACCGAGGCCTAGGTCGGACCACTCTCCTTTGGTGTTAACTGCTTTTTCTTTCATTCCCTCCCCGTATCTATTCAGGTTCGAGAGGTTCTGGCTGCGACATCCGGCGATCTACGAGGTTATCGGTAAGGCTTGGCATGCGGTCCCAAGGGCCGACTCGATTGCCGCTGGCTTTGCCGCGAAGATTGCGAGAGTCACGACGGATCTCAAGGCTTGGGGCAGGGGGCTGACCACCACTCTAAGGGTGCAAGCTGATTGCTGCCTTCTATGGATCAGTTGGATTGACAGGGCGGAAGAGGTCAGAGCATTGGTGACGAGGGAGGGCCTTTTGAGAACACGGCTAAAGATGAGATTTGAAGAACTGTGCATTCAAGAAGAGCTGAAATGGAAACAACGTTCGAGGGTGCATTGGCTGAGGGCCGGTGATGCGAACACCAAGTTCTTCCACCACTACGCTAATGCCCGGAGAAGCAAGAACTTCATCGCAAGTTTGACGGACGGGCACTCCATCTATTCGGATCACTCGGCTATTGCCAACCTGCTGTTCCGTTTCTTCCGTAATCAATCGGGAATGGCTTCCGGTAATGCCAAATTGATCGACCTTCCCTTGCTGTATGCCAATGAAGGGGTGGACCTAGCAAGCTTGCAGGAACCCTTCTCGCTTCAGGAAATCCGCCGAGCCGTCTTCTCGTCCGCCCAGGACAAAGCTCCGGGCCCGGACGGGCTTCCGCTACTATTCTACCAGCGCTTTTGGGGGACGATCAAGGAGGACATTTTGGAGGTCTTTCACAACCTGCATCGGGGACAGCTCGATCTCCACGAGCTCAACCGTGGGTGGATTTGCCTAATCCCGAAGAAGGCCGTGGCAGCCGAGGTGAGGGACTACCGGCCTATTTGCCTACTAAATGGGCTGACCAAAATCATCTCGAAGGTCCTGGCGTCCCGACTGCAGTGCTTTCTAAACGTGCTGATAAATCCCTGTCAAACGGCTTTCATCAAAGGCCGCACGCTTATGGACAATTTCTTGTCGGCGCACCTTCTGACCCATCATTTACATTCGACGAAGCAACAAGCGGCGATGTTCAAGATCGACTTTGAGCGGGCCTTTGACCTTATTAACTGGGATTTTTTGATCGAGATTCTACAAATAAGAAGGTGCGGCGGTAAGTGGATCAGCTGGATCCAGGCCATTCTCCAGTCCTCCTCAAATGCAGTGCTACTTAATGGGGTACCGGGTGAGTTTTTTCAATGTAAAAGGGGAATTCGCCAGGGGGATCCGCTATCCCCCCTGCTTTTCATACTTGGCATCGACGTCCTGTTCAGAATGATGCAAAGGGCGGTTTCCAATTCTTTGCTGCCACCCATGGGGATCGGGGACGTCTCCATTCACACGCTCCAATTCGCGGATGATATCCTTCTTTTCTTCGACGGTAGCACTCGCTCGGCGGTGATCATCAAGTGGATACTCGACGCTTTCTCGGCGGCGTCAGGACTTAAGATCAACTTCAATAAAAGTCGGCTAATACCGATCAACTTGGAGGACTCACAGGCAAGCAGGTTAGCGAGGATCTTCGGGTGCGCAACGGAGGGGTTCCCGTTCACTTACCTCGGGCTCCCCCTTTCCCCGAGAGTTCTGCGTAAAGCTGATTATATGCCGCTCATTGAGAAGATCGACAGGCGCTTGGCCGGATGGAAAGGTCTAATGCTGTCGCGGGCGGGTCGGCTTGTTCTGCTCAACTCGGCCATCTCCAGTGTCCCTATTTTTTTCTGCTCAGTTTTCAAGTTACCTGAATGGGTGTTTAAGGCTATTGATCGGATTCGCCGGGGCTTTTTTTGGCAAGGTAAAGCTCAGTGCAGCGGATTCCAATGTCTCGTGAAATGGGAGCAAGTGTGTCGTCCCAGGAGTGTAGGAGGCTTGGGAATCTGCAACTTAAGAGCTACTAATACGGCGCTCCTAATGAAGAATCTTTGGAACCTGTACAACGCCAATTCGTTACCATGGGTGCGGCTCTTGAGGCTCAAACACTACAAGCGCAGACTGCCCTGTGCGGGGGGGGCACCGCCGGCTAGGTGCTCCCCAATTTGGAAGGGCATACTCAACGCATCAGCACCTTTCCACGCCTCAGTCACCTTCCAGATCGAGGATGGGAGGATGGCTGCCTTCTGGCAAGCGAGGTGGGAGGGGGAAACGACGTTGAGGCATCGTTTCCCAGCGTTGTTTGCGGCTTCGTCCAGCACATACATCTCAGTAAAAGGATGGTTGACCCGATTCGCCGGTCGCCGCAACCTAGGTCTCAACAATGTGGCGGACTTGGACGTGGAGGGACAGCGTGCTGTAGAGCAGCTAGAACTGGTGATTACGAATGTCGCGTTGACTAATAGTCCCGACACCGTGGAATGGAGATGGACAAGCAACGGTATGTTTGAGGTCCGGAGTGCGTATAACCTCCTTGTCTTTGATGGCATTGACGACCGCAGAATCCGACATCTTTGGGGCATTAAAATTCCTTTGCGAATCAAAATTTTCCTATGGTTGGCTGCTCGGAATAGGATCCCCACGATGGATTGCTTGACCAGACGGGGTTGGCAGGGTCCCTCGGTGTGTGGGCTTTGTGGCAGGGAGGAGGAGTGCTTGGAACATCTCTTCTTCAGATGTGGTTACGCCAGAATTGTTTGGAACAGGGTCCTCCAGGATAAAGCACAGCTCTGTAACTCTCTTCTCAATCGCCCGGGGGATCTAGCGACAAGATGGATTAGGACTAAAAAGTCTTGTAGAGGGCGAGATCGGCTTTTCTTCGATATCGGTATTGCTGCTGTTTGCTGGGAATTATGGCTTGAAAGAAACCGGAGGATTTTCGACAGCAAGCTAATCAGCGCCTGGGAGTGTGGCAGTAGGATCATAAGCACAATGGCCGAGTGGAAGGTGGCATGGGGGTGATAGTGGGAAGCAGGAATTGGCGAAGGGGGGCTGCGGTAGGCGGTTGGCGCACGAGTAATTCGGCGGAGGAGTTAGCGGCTGTGCGTTTACCCTCGAGGGCATCAGCGAGAAGAGGACCAATTGCGATAGCCGGCGGCCAGTGCCGGCAGCATGGGAACGAGCATAGGTGGTAGCTACAGACTAATTTGAGTGTTTCCTTTGTTGTTCACGGTTTGGGGCAGGCGTGACTCCTGTGTTTGGTCCGGGACAGGCGACTGGCGGTTGCTCTCTCTCTTTTGTCGTTTCTTTTTGGTGTCCTTTCGGGCTTCAGCTGGCCAGCGTCTGGGGGGGCTAGGGGAGCCTCTGGCGCTTCTTCGTGGTGTCGGTTTTCTGGGTGTTTGGGGGTTAGGCTAGGGGCCTGCTGTGTTGTGTACCTCTTTAAAAATAGAGTATAACTCTGTTTAATCAAAAAAATAAGTATATATACATACATCTTTTCATCCGCCAAACCAAATTAATAAAATAAAAATATATTTATAATAGAGGCTAAATTTTAATACAGCTAAAAATACGAATTCATTAAGATTAGAAATAATCTTAGTAACATTAAACATAATTGAAACTTAACTTAATAGAATAATCAAAGTAGAATAAAACTAGAAAACTTTTCAATTTTATAATTTGAGACATATTTAACAATAATATTCTGTTTCATTCATTTTATTTTTAAAATTAATTTAGCTAAAAGTATAATGTAATTTTATTTTGAATTTTGAACCTTGAATATGTTAAATTTTTTATTATTTGTACTAGAAATAATCGATAACTCTCTCTATTTTAATTTAAGCATCTAGTCGCATGTTCCTATTCCACTTTTCATCTCTCTGTTTCTCCACATTTTTTTTCTTTTTTTTTTTTCTTTTTTTATTATTGTTTACTAATCTCTTTCCAGTTTTTTTGGTTGGAACTTGGAACTCAAGATAAGCATATTTGTGAAATTATATATATATATATATATATATATATATATATATATATATATATATATATATATATATATATATATATATATATATTTATTTATTTATTTATTTAAGAAGTGCTTTGTTTATTTAATAATTAAATAGTACAAGTAAAAATTAAAGTAGTATAGGACAAGATTCTCCAATTAGTATGGAATGATCCTTTTCAAAATGATTATGTTTTGTGGGTGGGAAATTTTTCAGCAGTGAAAGAAGAATTAAGAAATTTAAAACCAACTTTGATATCACATGATAAATTTATTCAAGAAGTGCTTTGTTTATTTAATAATTAAATAGTATAAGCAAGAATTAAAGTAGTATAGGACAAGATTCTCTAATTAGTATGGATTGATCCTTTTCGAAATAATTATGTTTTGTGGGTGGAAAATTTTTCAATAGTGAAAGAAGAATCACGAAATTTGAAACCAACTTTGATATCACATTTCTATCTAGTGGTGGGTTACTATGCTTGTAATTGGTGCTGATAAATTTTTTACCGTTAGATTTAATACTTTGATTAATTTTATTTTTTAAATTATATTATTCTACCAACTACTCACTAAACATAAAGGATCCCACCATCATCCTTATCGTATATTTCTACATTTAAGGATAAAAAACTCACAAGCACAAATAATTTGGTATTTTTATAAGCATAAAAACTTAATTCTCCCTATTTATATTGGTAGGAATGTTAAGTTCGATTTTTCTTTTTTCTAATTAGATTAAAAATTTGGATGATAAATATTCTGTCCTGATATGCAACATAATAATTTATAGATTTTGATTCAGTGGTTTCTTTATGTGAATTTTTTAAATTTTTAAAATTTTTTCATGTTGGGTTATTCATGCATGTATGACTAAGGAACTTTTTCTTTTTTTAACTGAAAATATCAATTCTCTGTACTGGGTTACTCTTAAACTTTTGTGAAATACGCTCTGGGTTACTCTTAAACTTTTGTGAAATACGCTCTTTAAAATTATTTTGAATCATCCATGTTTCTTTTTCCTTTAACTTAGAACCCATTCAGTGGTGAAAAAAGAATCTAGGAATTTAAAGTCGACTTTGATATTACATCTCTGAGCTATGTTGAGTCCGAAGTATTTTATTTTTTTTCTAATTAGATTAAAAATTTGAATAGCAAATATATTCTGCTGACATAATAGTGGATAGATTTGTATTCAGCATTCCATGTGAACTCTTTTAATTCTTGATTTTTCTTTCTCTTATTGGGTTATTCATAAACGAATTCATAACATTTTTCTTTTTAACTAAAAAAAACCAATAAACTTCTCTTTGAAATAATATTTGAAGGAATAAATACTTTTATTTTTAAAATAACTTGCTATTCTAGAATATAGAGGAATAATTTTTTTTTTTTTTTTTTTTGTATTTGGCTTAATATTTTTTTATTTTTTAGGATAACAAAAATCTTGTTTGTTAATTTTATGAAAAATAATAAAGGATAGTACAAAAGATTGATCATTTTTTTAAAAAAATATCAAAATTATTCTCATCTATATCTTTTATAAATAAAATATTTAATATATGTATAATAATACATATAAAAATAATATATTTTTTTAATATAAAATAGTTAAAATAATATATCTAATGATATTATAATCATATTATTATATAAAATATTTCAATATTAATATATAACATTCTTTAACAATAATATATAAAAATACTTTAAAATATTATATATAAATAAATAAAGAAAATATATTTTAGAATAACATGTAATATTAATATTTAATATATAATTATTCACTACAACAAAATTAGGTAATAAAAATACATGTTTGTGACACTTTTGTACAAGGGTTCTATCTATATTTTATCTATATCCAAAATTTAGTTATAGAGACATATTTTTGGAACATATTACAATAATGTGCCGCTATACACTCCAGCGACTGCACATATAGCAACACAAATTATAAGTGTCGGTATTTTTACTAGCGGCACTTTTTTTAAAATTTTAGAAATATTTAAAAATGTCGCTATAACATAATTTTGCTGTTATGATTATATATTATATAATATATAAATACTATATAATAAAATATATAAATAATATATTATAAAATATATAAATATTTTATATTATATAATATATTATATAAATATATAAATAATATATTATGCAATATATTATATAATAATTAAATATATAAATATTATATATTTAATATATTTATTACCTTATATAATATTTTATTTTATATTATATAGTATATTTTAGAATAACATAATAATATAAATAAATTTATAATAATAATAATAATAATAATTATTATTATTATTTTATATTATAAGATATTTTAGAATATTATAAAATTATATATATAATATAACCATACAATACTTTAATTATTTTTTATAAACTAACCATTACATAAGAATAATTTTATTTTTCTAAAATAATGGAATATTTATTACCGGTTTATTCTAAAATTTTCTAGAATAATTTAGTTTAACCGAAATAATTATTCTTGTTATTTTTTTTACATTGTTTGACGGAATAGTAAAAATAATTTTAATTACTCCTGATTTATTTCAAAATTAAACGGAACCTAAAATTTGTTGCAAGATACTTTTGAACTGTTGCAAAACGTGGAACATGCTCTTGGTACTTTTTTTTGAGTTTTTCTTTTTTCCTTTATCCTAGAACCCCTTTTTTTAGGTCTCGTTCGGTTGGGGAATAAAGGAAGAATAACTCTCTTTATCCTTCAATTCCTGCCGAACAGTATTACAAAATGGCATGGGATATTTTTTTTTTTTTATCCCTGACTTAACGGGTTATCTTGGGATAACCCGTTAAGTCTTATTCCTCTCCCCCCATGAAATAGAATTTTATCTCTGGGGCAGTGAATGGGTAACGTTATAATTTATTATTTATAATTAAATTATAATATAAAATATAAATTATAATATAAATATAAAATATAATATAAATTATAATATAAAATATAAATCATAATATAAATTATAATATAAATATATATTATAATATAAATTATAATATAAAATATAAAAAAATATATAAAATATAATATAAAATAAAAAATATTATTTTTTTTTAAAGTAAGATATAATTTATTATTTATAATTAAATTACTTCCAATTTAATATAATAATTAAATTAATTTTTCTATAAAAAAAAAAGTTAAGTGTAAAGTTGGTATTTTTATAAAAATTCTATCTTCTTTTTTCACTATCTCTACTATTCTATAATTTTAACCAAACACAATTTTAACTATTCCAGAGAATACCAACTTTTCAACCAAACGCAATCTAACTTTTATACTTCATTATTCCGGAATAGCAAGCTATCCCAGGTATAAAAAAATTTATACCTCTTAAATTCATCTCCGAACCAAACGGTACCTTAATGTACCACACAATAACCCGTAGCAGTACCATAACTCCACAGACGTGCTTGGTTTGCGCTATTTTTTTAAATTTTTTGATAATTTTATAAAAATAAAAAATAAAAAATATGGCGGTATTGAGCTAAATGTATTAACTAATTTAGTCGATAATATTAAACACAATTGGAAATGAGATTCATTCCAAAATACTAATCTTATTTATTTGAAAGAGGGTAGGTATTACCATATTAATGAATTGAAATAATTATAAAATTTCTAATGTGGCTCACTATTTTTTTTCCTCTCCACCGGCGGACTAGTCGGTACTGTTTTTCTATACTCTCCAACCTAATACTTTTCCCTTTAACCTTATTTTCTTCTCTCTAAATTTTAACATTTTTTCTTCTCAGGACATATTTGTCTTTTCTACTAATTTTAACTCTATCTTTTTTTCTAATTTTTTAATTATGCATTCTCTGTAACTTATGCTCCCTCTCCTCTCTTTCTAAAATCTTAATTCTCTTACTCCTTATCTCAAATATCTCTCTAAGCTGATCTCTCCTTCAGAATATCTAAACGAAAAAACTTTTCTCTTTCTATCTCAGCTCTTCCCCTTTAATCTCAAATTTCTCTCTCTTTCTCTCTCTTTCCCTTCATCTCTTTCCCTCTTTCTCTCTAAGCTAAGTTTTCTGAAAAATATATATTAGTTAGTTATTTATATTTATTATCATTTGGTAATTAATTTTTTTTTTTTTCTAAAAAGATGTTGACATTTCTGTTAGCATATGAAATTCACTTTTAGCTCTGTGAAAAAAAAAAAAGAAAAAAATTGAGAGATCTCGAACAATATAGAAAGAGTAGAGTTAGAATAATTTTTACTATTAATTTTTTTTGACTATTAAATATTTAGAATTTAGTAGAGATCGGTAAAATAATAATAATCTAAAAGTAGAAAAATTATAATAAATATTATTTATATATTATTGATAGTATCTTAGCTCAATTCATATAAAAAAGAATACAATATTTATATATATAGTAATATTATGCAGGCAAAAGACCGAGTTTGGTAGTTGATATTCGAAATTTCGAATTCCAAATTTAATTACTTCATATTTTCAGCTAAATTTATTTTAAAATAAATGAAGCAGATAACATTTTACCTTCCTCTCTCAAAAAAAATATATATATTACATAAGCATAAATTAATTTTAAAATAAAGAAATAAAATAATACCATAAATATTTCACCAATTTACAAACAGGTCTTCAAAAAAAGAATTATATACAAAAATAGGCTATTTGATAAAATCACGACATCTATATAATAATCAAATTATTGTAATAATGCCCAATATAAGACTTTTTATGAAAACAAAAAAAAAAAAAAAAAAAATTGTGGGTAACATGTTCTCTGTAATTCAAAATCTATGTAATAATCAAATTATTGTAATAATGCCCAATATAAAACGTTTAATGAAAAAAAATAAAAATAAAAAAATTGTGGGTAGTGTGTACTCTGTAATTCAAAATTATCTCGTAAGAATGGAAAAAGCTCCTAAACCGGAGACACAACTTTTTTTAAAAAAAAAATTAATTTTTAAAAAAATTATAATTGATTAAATAATTTTGTAAAAATTTATTCGGTTAAAAAAATTATTTTATTCAATTCAGTATTAAAGTAAAAAAATAATTAGAAGATACTGATCAATAATCAACTGTTTTTAGTGAAATCCATCTAATACTATGTCTTTTCTTAAAAAAAAGAATGAATTGTTATTATTTTTTTATTTTTCATACATAATTTTGACAGTCAAATTAAAATTTCAACAAATTATATATAATTCTAAACAATCTATGAATATAATTTTAATCATAAAATAAAAATTTTAATAATTTTCATATAATCTTAAAAATCTTATAAAAATTCTTACAAAATGAAAATAAATTCACTGTATTTCTCTCTCTCTTTTTTTTTTTTTTTGTTTTTTATCAACGATGACACTAATAAGTAGATAAAAATAAATAAATAAAAAATATGCAAATAAATTTTTTAAAAAAAATATTTAATAAAATAATAATTTTTATAAAGTTATTATAAAATAAAAAAAGAAATCTACCATTGCCCAAGAATAATTAAATTATTTCCCTAACCAAATGCAGTACAGAGCATAATAATTACGAGCAACTCATCCCTGGAAAGTAAAAAAGAACGCAAGGGCATTTATTCCTTCCTTCCATTCATAGTAAAAATCCTGTTCCCCACCAATAAAATACTGACACGTGTACTTTAGGATTAATTTCCTTTTAACCTTATATTTTTAAACTAGCGTATGCCTAACGGCATGGCCCAAATCGTACTAATAAAATATAAAAAATTTTGATTAAAATATATAATAAATAATTATAATATATTAATTAATATTAAAAATTAATATTTTATACGATAATATGTTGGTACGTGTATTAAAAAATAAATATTTTATAAATAATACGTTGGCGTATAGATATTTTTATGATTGATACATATTAACACTTCACGACATATATTTTACCTTATCATGCGCCAACATGCACTCAGCACGAACCTTTATACACATCTTATATTTCTATAATATGAAACCCAATATTTTAATATTAAAATCTAATTAGATTTTGTGCAATCGAGAGAGATCGTTGTTTTTTTTTTTTTTTTTGTTATAAATTGGTGTTCAAAATTTATAATGTCGTACACAATACAGTTAGCTCTGTTTGGAACGGGAATTGGTCAAGGGATAAGAGGATATTTTTTTTATCCCTTAAATATATCAGAAAGTACAAGAATAATTTATTTTAGTACTTCTGGTATAAGTGAGAATTATTGTTCATACAGTAAAATTTTACTATATTTTTCTTTTCAAAATTATCTCCAGAAAAGGCTTTCGACAATGTTAGCTGGAGTTTCCTCAGACACATCCTCATCTGCCTTGGCGCTAACCAGAAATGGTGTGTGTAGATCGACCAATGCATCGCCAATGGCAAAGTTGCCATCCTCGTCAACAGCCGCGCCACCAAATGGTTCAAGATGAAGAGGGGACTCCGTCAGGGGGACCCGCTCTCACCCTTCCTCTACCTCCTGGTGGCTGAAGGGCTGGCTCGCATGACAAACAGAGCCGTCCAAAACAACCTACTAACTGGAGTTGGACCTTCGAAGGACTCAAAAACCACCCTAATCCAATACGCGGACGACACAATCTTCTTCTGCCAAGCCAAACCAAGACAGATCCGCAACCTCCGCTTCATGTGGTCGGTCTATGAATGGGCATCCGGTCTCAAAATCAACACGTCTAAATCGGAACTACTCTATTTGGGCAACAGAATCCAAAAAGGCGAGCGAATGGCAGCGATCCTCAACTGTAAGCTGGGCTCGCTCCCGATCAAGTACCTTGGCCTGCCGCTGGGCAAGGGCATCACCCCGAAGGAAGATTGGCGCAATATAGTCTCCAGGATCGAGCAAAGAATCAATGGGTGGCAAGCAAAACTACTTTCTTATGGGGGAAGGCTAACCCTGGTCAACTCGGTGCTGTCAAATCTACCCCTCTACTTCTTCTCGGTCTTCAGAGCCCCCGCTTGGGTCATCAAAAGAATCGACTCGCTTCGCCGCGCCTTCTTCTGGAAGGGGAGCAGTTCTGTGTCAGGGGGAAGCTGCCTGGTTAGCTGGAAGACGGCCTGCAGAAACAAAAGAGATGGGGGTTTAGGTATCCTGAACCTGAAGAGCTTCAACACCGCCCTCCTTGTTAAGTGGTGGTGGAGATTCCTCTCCCTGGACGAGCCCCTTTGGGAACCTCTAGTCAAGAGGCTCTACTACCTCCGCAGGAAACCCCTTCGCGAGGGCTCCTCCTTTTCGCCTCACTCTCACTGGTGGAGAAGCGTACTCCACACGAGGGAGCTCTTAAAGTGCGGTACAACACTTTCGGTTGGGAACGGAGCTCGGACTGACTTC
Source organism: Tillandsia fasciculata (assembly GCA_029168755.2). NCBI lineage: Eukaryota > Viridiplantae > Streptophyta > Magnoliopsida > Poales > Bromeliaceae > Tillandsia > Tillandsia fasciculata. The sequence continues at coordinate 20,753,470 of CM054945.1, read as the reverse complement.
TGGTCAGATATCTGGACAGGGAACTCGCCTCTTTCTACCCAGTTTCCACGTATCTTTGAGTTGGCTAGCAGCAAAAACCTTCGTGTGAGCGACTGCATCGGTCAGGACGGCTGGAACTGGGCAAGAATCCTGGAAGGCCTGCAGGGGGGCTACTCAGGCCTCGTAGACGAAACCCAGGTCCTGAAAGCGGGCACGCCGCAACTGCATCTCAACGACAGCAAAGACCTGTTCCTCTGGCGCTGGACCGCCTCTGGCCGCTTTTCAGTTAAGTCTACGTACCTTTTTTTGCAAGACAGCGGGGAAGTCGACGACCGCTTCAACAGGCTCTGGAGCATCAAACTGCCACTGAAGGTCAAAATCTTTGTCTGGCTCGTACTCCGAAGGAGGGTGCTGACCAGAGACATCCTACTTAAAAGGAACTGGACCGGACCCAGCTGCTGCGCCATCTGCCTCGGCCTTGACGAAACCACCGACCACTTATTCCTTTCCTGCACCTTCGCCAACTCACTGATGGAGACCCTACTACCTAATAAAGCGGATATCCGCAGCTGCCCGACCGTCGCCTTGCTTTGGGAGGCTAGCTCACACAAGAGGGGGGCGTGGGGCGGGAGGACTCTTACCACCATCGCGAGCACCTGGTGGGCGGTGTGGCTCGAAAGGAATAGAAGACTCTTTGAAAATAAGAGTCGTAGCCTTGGTGCCGTCCTCGCCGAAATCAGGACTTGCCGTTCGCAGTGGACTAGGTTCTGTTCTTAGGCCCGGGACCTCACGCTGCCTTTTTCGTCTTGTTTTTTCTTCTTGTTTTAACTTCATTCCTGTAATCGTTTTTCTTTCTCTCCTTCTTCTCCTGGGTTCGAGGCCTCACGGCCTTAGTCCTGTAGCTGAGTTCATTTTCCTTTTGAATGAAGCGGCAGCATGCTGCCTTTTCTCAAAAAAAAATTATCTCTATTATATTTTTCTTTCCAAAATTACTTCCACTATATTTTTCTTTCCAAAATTACTCTTAGCACACTTCCCGAGGCACAGCTCCTCCCCTGCGTCGCTTCTCGAGACGACATCTCTTTCTCCCCTTGATTTGAATTTTATCTTATTTATTTATTTTGAATAATATGATGAATAATTTATTTTTTTGAATAAAAATATGATGAATAATTTATTTTTTTTATAAAATAGATCAAATGAAATATTAAATTAAATATTATTTTTTTGAAATATAATTTGATTTTGATTTGAATTTTATCTTATTTTTTATAAGGCTTTAATCTATTAATTAAAAGAAAGAAATTAAAATTTAACAAACTTTATCACATAATAAAATTTGAGGGCAAAAAGGTCATTTAACCCAACTAAAACTCTTTATTCCTCTTATTTCTCATTATCATATCAAACACAAAATCTCTTATTCCTGAAGCCATTCCAAATGCTTTTTTACACTAATTTCGTATTTTATACTTATTATTGGTATAACTAGTATTGCCTTATTTCGTTACCAAACGTATAGATAAAAGTTTGAGGATAAATATTTAAAATTTAATTATTTTATATTTTTCAATGAGTTTTAGATAGATATGCAAATGGATCCGGACTGGTGGAGCTGTCGCCCCAATTTGCTTCAAATTGGGCAATAAACAGGAGAAAATTCGGGCAGAAAGCAGGACGATTTTTATGATCCGAAATAAATTCGAGGCAAGAAGTAGAAAAAATCTTGACCCAATCCGAATCAGCCCCAAATTCGTTCAGATCTGAATGAATTTATTGATTTATATTTACAAAATATTAATAAAATAATAACTTGTAAAATAAATATGAACCGGCGGGCGGATTCGGCGCGGGGTGAATTATGAAAAAATATTTTTTTTTGTAACATATTTTATTAAATATGAAAAATTAATATGCATTAATGGTCTTGTAATCTATTCCATTAAATTTCTAATATATATATTTCTATTATTATTTAAAAAAAAAATAAATTTTACTAATATAGTAATCCGCACGATACTGCAAATCAATATTGTTATAATAAAACAAAAAAAATCGTGAAAAAAATATATTTTAATTTAGAAAAGACTCAAATTATAAATTCTATAAATATCACATTATATAGAATAATAAATTCATGTTGCAATCAAAAATCAACTCATAATTATTAATACAAAGTCTTCGTCTTCAAACCAAACATCACAGTACAAATCAATTCAAATTAACAAAAAATATTTTCATAGTCACATTCTTTACATTCTTCTTCATAACAAAAACACGCACAATGAACAAATTATGACAAATGAAATCTTGATTACACATTCAATACTTTACTTACCACTTATTTTTAAAATATAAATATGTTTTAAACATGCATATATTACCATATAATTTACTTACCACAAAGTAGAAGAAACAAAAAATATAGTCATGCTCATAGCAACGAAATTAAAAAGAGCGGAAATGAAGATATAAAAAATGTACAAAATTAGTATCTTTCTTCTTGTCATCAAACACTTGAACACTTCTGTGAGAAGACTAATTATAACGATTCGGCTTACTAGCAATATTGGTTGAAACTATTATAGAGTCACAGATTTCTCTCGTTTAGATATAACGTCATCGTCAGTTCAAACACATATACAGGCCATGTGAGATTTGTCATCTAGATTCAGACTCAGCCGAGACACGTCACATATTTTCGGCTGGTGATTGGCTCTGGTACCAAATGTAACCATCCGACCCACTAACAATAATAACTCGATTGATTCAAATCACAGCCAAAAATACTTAAGTACAATTATTATTACTAGTGTTCATTGTCTTTTATATACCAATCATAATTTTATTCCCACCGATATGGAACTATTAGGATGTCACACTAATTATGGCTTGAAATTTACATAAAATATAGACCAACAGTTTACTCATTTCTTTAAAAACCTAAACTACTTAACTCTGATGAACACCAAAACATAATGAAAGATCCAAATAAACATAATAAAAGATCATCCACTATCAAATCAAATAGATCAAATGACAGAATAAACATAACTTAATTGAAAATTTCATCATATACATACATCATAGATTCAGAAATATGATCGAAAACAACATATTAACAAAATCGGAAAAAGGGATCGGAGGTGAGTCCGGTGATAAACCTTAATTGATGATGATAATGAGCTAAGAAACGGGGTGGTAGTAGTCGTACTTTTCGGAGCCGATCAAGATCAATTTGCAAACTGAGGGCCAACAATCCTAAAAATAAGATGAGCCCCGCGACATGCTGGACGCAAAGAAGACCATACTCATCTTTTGAACGCAAAGAAGACCATACTCATCTTTTGAAAATCAACAGAATGCTGGGTGGCCGAAAAAAAGTCGAGCTCCAAAAACCCTCAGCCTGGAACCCTCAACCACCTCGGATTCCGGCGGCCGGCAGCATCGAGCTCCGATCGGGGAAGGTCAAAAAATCTCAAATCACTATAATAATATATTTTATTGAACTCATACAACTCAACTTATTAATTTTCTGAATCTATTGTCATGGAGCAGAAAAATGAATCTCTTTTTAACCATAAATAAATACCCAACAAATGAGACTTATAGCAAAAAATTATAAATAAATAAAAAATATAAATTTCTTTAATACATTTTCTCTGGTTATTAGAGTGACATTCATTAGAGTTCTTATTGCTATTGTTGCAATTCATGATTTACAAATTTATCGATGTAAAAAACGTCTTGCTGAATAACAACCTAAATGAAAAAAATGTATATAGACTAATCTGAGGGGTTCATTGAGTCTGGGTAAGAAAATAAAATGTGTAAACTAAATAAATCATTTTATGGCTTAAGGCAGACACCGAGACAGTGGTATGAAAATTTTAATTCTTATATGATGGAGAATGACTTTAAATCAAACGAGTGTCATAAATTCATCTACCATAAAACTTTTGAAAGTTGCATATAATTATTAGTATTTTTGTGGATGCAGATTTACTAATTTTTTGTTCTAACTTAAATATTATTAATGAGACAAAAATTATGCTAAATTATTATTTTAAAATGAAATATCTGATAAGACTAACTTTATTTTGAGTATAAAAATTAGTAAAGCATCCGATAATATTTTTTTTGATCCGTCACGAAATTTTTTTGAAAAAGTATAATTTTCTTGATTGTAAGCATTGAAGTATACATTTTGATTCGAGTTTTTACTTATTTTATGCAAAAAGTAAAAATAAAATCTTAAATTAAAAAAAATATGTTAGTATGATTGAAAGTTTGCAGTTTGCGACTGATTGTATGAGACCTGATTCTTATTTAATTTAGTATAATTTCTATTTGCTCGCAAGGCGCGGATTCCGACAATAGTATTAAAAAGTTGGTAAACTCTTGAGGGCCTATAAAATCTCACACTATATATATATATATATATATATATATATATATATATATATATATATATATATATTTGATTAAACAGGAATAAATTCTATTTGATGGAAGTACGGGAACCAAACAGACGCGAAGAACCAATGCCCCAACATCAAAAGTGCGGGCTGCCCACCCAATAAAACCCCAACTGCACCTAAAACATAGCCTACAACAACAGATAAACCCAAAAAAACAAAGCCTAAGACTTTTTTTTTTTTTTTTTTTTTTTTTTTGAGGGAAAGGCAGCATGCTGCCGCTTCATTCATTACAAGGATGAATTTAGCTACAAAGGTCGAGACAACCAGGCTTCAGAGAGAAAAAAAAAAAAAAAAAGGCTAAAGTAGTCGAAGAAGAGGAATGAAGGATTACAGAAACCTCACACTATATAGCAATGAAATATGCTACCCATTTTACCATTAGAGCCATAGCCTTCCTCTGAGGAGCATTTGCACTCACCCTCTCTCTCCTTCTCTCTCTTAATATCATTAGTTTGTTGTGTCAATTGGATTCTTTATTCTGTCACCATACCAAAGATTTGATCTTACCATGCAAAATATGACTTGCTTTGAGGAGTGCCCAAGTTGAGCTCCACTTTTTCCAGCAATTATTTGCCATTTATTTCTCCTGGGTAACCTATTTATCTCTGTACAAGCATTAGTTATGTGTTGGTGATGTATTTTATTTTTCTCTGTTATACTGCAAGTTAAAAACTTGGTTCTTGTTTCATAGTTGAAAGTTCAAAATTTGAGTACTTCTTCAATGGGTATAATCTCATTTTCCCTTTTCTGTTTTAGTATTCTTGTTTGGAGTTTTGAATGTTGGATTATATAAAATTATGTTTCGAGTCGATATCACAGTACTCAACTCCGCGATGATCTTAATTTGATTCAATTTTATTCCTAAAGATTAGGAATGATTTAAAAATATTTTAATGTAAATCAGAAACTCGGATGGATGGTGGAGATCGTTTTCTATTAGAATTATGTTTTTAGAGTTATATCAACTCTTATGATTTATCTTTTATTTTTTAGAACTTCGATGAAAAAATTATAATTGAGAGGAAAAACGTGGAGATTCACCGTGAGAGAATTTTTTCTAATCCAATTTTACTCCTTGTACTTTTGTGTCGTGGATTAATCGAAGAACGCATTGAGACGGTCTTATCCGTGGACGTAGGTCGTTCTGAACTATGTAAATCTTGTGTTATTATATTTTCTTATTCGTTTTATTTGTTTAGTTATTATCGTACTTGTTTTCTACTGTCGTTTCCGTTCACTTTCATTTACGAAAGATTCTATTTCCGCTGCGCTAATGTGTTGTGTGGGTTAAGATGTGTTCGGTAATCCCACGGCGGATCCCTCTTCATTGGACTCCCTCTAATGATACTTTAATTTTAATTAGGGTTTTTATATATTTTTTTCTCTCTTTAATAGAGATGATATTTCAAGTTTGTGCAGTTTTAACATTAATTTGTGCTAATATTGACAGTATATTTATTGTTCTTCAATCTATAGGGTGTTTCCCCCAACTCTTGATAGAAAAGGAGTAATTTGAGCTATTGTAGTACTTGGACAACAATGAAATTGGCTTTTGCTTTACTTTTGGCTCTCTATTTGGGCCTTTTCTCTACTGCATTATGTAGAAATATATCTTCTAGGCCTTCTATAGTGAACATTGGAGCTATATCCGCATTCAACTCGACAATCGGGCGAGTCGTAAACGTCGCCATCGACGCCGCCGTGGACGACGTGAACTCCGATCCGAGTGTTCTCAAAGGATCGAAGCTCGTCGTCGCGAAGAGTGACACCAAGTGTGATGGGTTCCTTGGCACCATTGAAGGTTTAGTTTTCTTTAGCTATCTTCTATTTTATTGTTAAACTAATTTACTATTCATGAATTTTATTTTATTTCGACAAAAAAACGAAGGCTTGTTACAAATATAGTCCTCTGAAGCTTAATCCTGAATTTCGATTAGTCTGCGTGTTAATTGTTATGAAATTTTGATTTATGAAGTGTATACTTAACATATTAGTTATGCATTGGATTACTGTTTCCAGTTCTTCAGTTCATGGAGACCGATATTGTCGCGATAGTGGGGCCACAGTTTTCCACCATTGCTCACATCATTTCATACATTGCAAATGAGCTCCAAGTCCCTCTCCTCTCCTTCGCGACCGATCCGTCCCTTTCGCCCGTTCAGTTCCCCTTTTTCGTTCGAACTGCTCAAAATGATCTTTTTCAAATGACCGCGATAGCCGAGATTGTCGACTACTACCAGTGGAAGCAAGTAATCGCTATCTACATCGACAACGAGTATGGCAGAAATGGTATAGCCGCATTAGGCGATAAACTCGCAGAGCGGCGCTGCGAAATCACTTATAAAGCTGCATTTTCACCTGTGGCCAAAAGGAGTCACATTTTTGATTTATTAGTTAACGTTGCATCGATGGAGTCGCGAATCATCGTTCTCCACGCGGATCCAAATTTCGGGAAAACATTCTTTTTTGTGGCTAATCAACTTAAGATGATGGGCAATGGCTATGTGTGGATTGCAACAGATTGGCTCTCAAGTTATATTGATACTTATTCGCCCCTCCCTTCTGAGACAATGAACAATATGCAAGGAGTTCTCACACTACGGCAGCACACGGCTGATACAAAGATGAAGAGTGCCTTAGTTTCGAATTGGACAATGCTAACCAAGAAGCACAGTAATGCGGTGTTCGGACTTAATGCTTACGGTTTGTATGCTTACGATGCTGTATGGGCAGTCGCCAAGGCCATAGACGCCTTTTTCGACGACGGCGGAGTGATCTCGTTTTCTAATGATCCGCGAGTGAATGAGGCGAACGGTAGCAATCTACATCTTGAAGCACTGAGCATATTTGATGGAGGGAATCTTCTTCTTGACGAGATTCGGAAGATAAATTTTACAGGAGTAACTGGGCAGTTCCAGTTTGATTCTGATGGCTTTCTCGTACATCCTGCTTATGATATTATCAATGTAATAGGTAGCGGGTCGCGGACAATCGGTTATTGGTCCAACTATTCTGGGTTGTCGGTTGTGCCGCCCGAAACACTCTATTCGAAACCATCAAATCATTCTTTGGCAAATGACCAGCTACACAGTGTGATTTGGCCTGGGGAAACGACTGAAAAGCCCCGAGGATGGTCTTTTCCTTACAATGCCAAGGAGTTAAGAATTGGCGTTCCAAATAGAGTTAGCTTCAGCAAGTTTGTCTTTAAAGATCCGAGCACAAACACGGTGGAGGGTTACTGCATCGACGTGTTTACCGCTGCTGTTGCACTGCTGCCGTATGCTGTTCCCTACAAGTTCATACTTTTTGGGAATGGAAAGCAAAATCCAAGTTTCGATGAACTTGTCAATAAAGTGGCAACAAATGTAAGTTCAAACAGATTAAATCCCCTTCCTATTATACTATTTATATGTGGACCATTTTGCCGAAACAATTGGTTTATCAGAAAGCATAGGTTGAGAGAGAACAATGTTTTGATATCCAATGGTCCCACCCCGCGTCTAGTGTTCTAATTTGCTCAAAGATGCGGACTTTGAGTCAAATGGGCATAGGCGTGGTAAGATTTAAGCCGCCAGAGAATGTTGTGCTGTTTTCATATCAATATTCAACAATTTTTCAAACCTTAGACTCCGCGAGCTTTAACAATTCTGCCTTTGCCTTCTGCAGGAATTTGATGCTGCTGCAGGCGACATTGCAATCGTTACAAACCGGACGAGACTCGTGGATTTTACACAGCCATATATTGAATCAGGTCTTGTGGTATTGGCCCCAGTTAAGAGGCGGCATACCTCGAATGAGTGGGCTTTCCTGCAACCGTTTAGTCTAAAGATGTGGTGCGTCACGGCTCTGTTTATTTTAATTGTAGGAGCAGTTATCTGGATTCTTGAACATAGGATCAACGATGACTTCCGCGGGCCTCCCAAAAAACAACTAGTCACCATATTCTGGTAAGTTAGAACGATCTACTGCATACCTTGACGCATCGAGTTTTTAGAGTAATTTTAATGAATTGGGTATGTAGAAGAAAGTATTTGACGTGTATCTGCATAGTATCTGACGAGTATGGTATCTGATAATGTATGCTAGAACTTGTTGCTTGTGATTCTTCAGACTTTTTGGGGCGTATGTATCTTTCAGACTGTTCTAATTACAGATTGTGTACTTCTGCAGGTTCAGCTTCTCAACTCTATTTTTGGCACATAGTAAGCGTGTTAAATCATCTCTTATACTATTTTCATCATGTCATAGTTAAATGCTTTTCTCTTCACGATCACTATTCTTTCTTATCTCAGGAGAGAACACCGTGAGCACGCTCGGGCGCGCAGTGCTGCTAATATGGCTCTTCGTGGTTCTGATCATTCAGTCTAGCTACACGGCTAGCTTGTCATCGATCCTCACGGTGCAACAACTCTCTTCTCCTATAAAAGGAATCGGCAGCTTGATAACTGGCGAAGAACCTATCGGGTTTCAAGTGGGTTCTTTTGCCGAAAATTATATGGTGGATCAGCTCGGAATTTCGAGGTCGAGGCTCAAAGCTCTTGGCTCCCCACAAGAGTACGCAAATGCCCTCAAATTGGGCCCAGAAAATGGAGGTGTCGCCGCTGTGGTGGACGAGCGGCCTTATGTTGAGCTATTTCTGAAAGAGGAATGCCAGTTTTCCATCATAGGTCCCGAATTCACCAAAAGTGGCTGGGGATTTGTAAGTGTCATTTTAGGTTCTAAGCCTTATTTTTTTTTTTTTTTTCTCCCTTTGTTTTTCCATGTATCTCAATTGTTGATCTTGCGATTGTACCTCAACTTTTCTTCAACATAACATCTAACTTCACAAGAAATGTTAGAATATATTTTATTTTTTCATAGTCAAGAACGCAATTTCATGTATAAGAAAGTTTAGGAACTGAAGTGTCTGAGCGAAAATCGATCAGCATCGGTACTAACTATTTTCATGTTAGGTGTTCCCAAGAGACTCACCGCTAGCCGTGGACATGTCGACCGCCATCCTGACACTCTCCGAGAACGGCAACCTCCAGAAGATCCACGACAGGTTGCTGACCAACGAGGCGTGCAGCTCGGAGATCAATGAGATCGATGCGGAGCGTCTCCACCTCAGCAGCTTCTTGGGCCTGTTCCTCATCTGCGGGGTTGCATGCTTTGTCGCACTCGCCATTTACTTCTTTATCATGCTGCGCCAGTTCATCCGCCACGCACCTCCTGACGATTCCGAGCCATCAGTTGGAGGGCTCTCGAGATCCGGGCGGAGCATTAAGAAGTTCCTCTCTTTTGTCGATGAGAAGGAAGAAGAACCGAAGAGAAGGTCGACGCAAACTCAGGCACAGAGGCCGACGAGCAATGCCATGGTTGATATTGAAAGTTAGCATCAAAATAATTCTCTGGAAAATATATTGAAAGAGCATTCATATACTAAACTCGAGTTCATGTTAGTAGTTTTACATTCATACGCAAAATCATCTGTAGTTTCTGTACTATCATGTATGTGTTACGAAAATGTATCGATTTTAAGAACAAATCAATGATATATGTATCGATTTTATGTCGAATTTCTATGTACACTTAAGCCTTTATGCATTTGATCAGCTACTTGCCTGAGTTTGTTACTAGCTGCAGAAATAATAGGTAAAAATGTATGGAGACCCCCCTGCCATTCTGAAATAAGCTCCTCACTTTTTTTTCTGAATTTTCTTTTGAAATTGGAATATTCTAATCTAGTTAAGCTTAAATTTAAATTTAATAATTTTACTAGTTATTATGTTTGATAGTTCCGGAATATGTTGAGGGGTTAATTTCGAAATTGCTAATAGTTAAGGGAGCATGCATCTGTACAATTTTTTAGGTTTCAAAAAATAATCTTTAAAATTTTAAATTTTGGTGATCTAATCCTCTGCAAAATTTATTTTAGAATTTTTTTTTTTTTTTTTACCACCAATATTTATATTTTAAAAAATAATAAATAATTTACCGCTTAATTAATATTTATATTATAAGGGCGAAAAATTATTTACCGTCTTTACAGGAAAAAAAAAACTGAACGATTTTTTAATATAATAAAATGTCAACCAGTCGAGAAGAGAGGTAAATTCTCAAATAAATTGTTTGAAAGATTTTATTTTCAAATTTAAAAATTTGAGTGGTTTTTTTTTTTTTTTTTTTTTTTTGAAAAAAATACCCCCTTTTTTTTTTTAACATAATTTCTTTTTTCAAAATTAAGAAATTTCTTCAAGCGCGCTTCTAAATAGTAAATTAATACACAGCAAGGGCGGGAGGATAAACCCCTTTTTAGGGTTTCTTCTCCTCCTCCTCCTCCTCCTCCTCCTCTCCCTCTCCCTCTCCCTCTCCGCAAGGAAATGGAGACGTCTCTCCGACTAGGGGGTGATTCCAAAACCCTAAGGATCCACGCGAAGGAGAAGCTCCAATTGGGCCCCAAAACCCTACTGCAGGTTCCGTTTGCTTCTCTCATTTCAATTATTTCCCCTAATCGATCCAAGTTTGATTCTTTTCCTCTTTAAATGCTTCCGATTTCCAAATCTGTGTGTCCATGTTTCATGTGCTATTCAACAGCATAACTCGATCTGTGTAGTTATTATCAATTAAACGAAACTATTTTGTACGGTTGGAAGATAATGAAGTTTCTTGTGTTTACTATAAACGATCAAACACCATTTTCTCGTAGCTTACGGAGATATTTGGTATTGAGGCGGGAAACGGAGTCGGGGCGAAAGCATATAGAAATATCATTTTCCGTTTTCTGACGTGCCAATAGAAAATATGTCATATCCTATTTATTGTGAAATGAAATGCGGAATGCGATATTATATACGGAAACAAATAAAGTATTTTTTCTTACTGTACTTTCGTACCATATGTGCTGCAATATTCCTGTAATCCCAAATGGAGCTTTTAGTTTTAGTTCGGCATTGCTTTTTCCAAAAGCACCCGATATTGTGCTTTAGTCTACATGCTTCTCCAGAAACGGTTGCCATTACAATTTTATAGCATGGAAGGAAGATTGGAATCACCTTTGAATTTTTTTGACCTTCCTTCCATGCTAAACTACCAGTTTAGATTGATTTTTTTTTAAAAATTATATAGCATAAAATTGTGTGCTTTGGGAAATGCAATACCAAACTACTTCTAAGCAGTTGGTTCATGCGGTACTGGAGTAGTAGGTCATGTTTTCGAGCCTTTGTAAGCTCATATTTTCATTAATTCTCCTATTCAATTCAAGCTCGCGTTACAGATGTGAGGAGGATGTATAATTGAATAAAACACCATTCTTAGAGTAAAAAAAGTTGTTTCAATTCTTTTTGCGGGTTTCGATCTTTGTCAAATTTCTTGGGAGTCTTTGATTAAATTTAGTACTAGAATGCATGATTGAGAACTTGCTTGTTAATCCCTTAAACCAATCAAATCACTTTTTAATACCTCTATAACTTATCATCTTGTCTCAAAAAATTGGTCTGTTTCTTACTTTCTTAATTTTGTCAATTTCAATATGGTACCGTATCAGATAGGCCATTATCTTGCTTCTATCACTCTCCTCATATGCGTAATTTGGAAATGTGGTGGGTCTTCTTGTAAAATAGGAGTTTTATTTATTAAGATTTAAGACTAAATACTAATATTTAATTCTTATTTCAATTTGCATTTTAATGCCCATGTATTATTTTTTGTGTTTTATATTTAATTTTTGAGGCATGCGTAATATTATCAGCAAACATGTAGAACAGGACTCATGGTGTAGTGTGACAGGCTCAAGAAGAAATAGATACTAGCACCGGGGCTCCAAGCTGTCTTGCTCTGATTGTTAGACAATTTTTTCCGGCGGTGAGCTTTGAATTCTCATTGCATTTTAGAGGAGCATCACGTTCTTGTTTGCACAGTAATATCAACTGGCGATGTGTATATGCTAAAAGTGGGTTATACCATCTATGCAGTTGTTGGCAAACGTTGGTGTTGGGGTCCAGCTTGATAAAGCTGATGATTTGACCTACAACTTTCGAGGAAAGAAGGCATTCCCGATCACATCTAGTGGTCTAGTTGGAATCAATATCAAAGGGAGGCTGATTACTAATAAAGAATTCAGACAGGTGAATTTGTTGATTAACCAGATTGCTTTCATTTGCGTGTTCATTTTTTGTCATTCTGTTGAACTTTTCACCTGTTTATTCATTTTATATTTTCTTCTTATTTCTACAATGATATTGAACTTTCTCTTATGCATATATTGTGCATCCCTGTCGTGTTTGGACTGCCTCTGTCTAATTGGAGCCCTAATATATCCTACTAAGTCTGGAAAACATTAGTTATAAACATTAAGAGCCTGTGTTGTAGCACACCTTTCATCACTACTTTTGACCGTGCAATCTTCCCTGAGGACCAGCCTTTGTCCTCTGAATCACATGGTGTAAAGCTTTTCTTACACTTGAGGATTCACATAGAAAATGTGAGACTTTTTATTTGTCATCTTTCCCTCTGCACCTTTTGTTGTGGTAGCATATTGTATACCACCCAATAACTCATCTTTTGTGATCCAGCTGTAACTGTTAGTTCTCAGATTTTCTCATTTGAAATGTATTACAGAACATTAGGTTTTTTAAGCATAGGATTGTTTTAGATGGTGATTCTTGCATAGTCGTACATTTCCGAGAACAGAAATTATGTTATCTTTAGTAATTTACTCTGATCTGGGCCCATATTTGCCTAGTCTTTACTAAACTATATCTATAAATTTATACTCTCAGGTAAGGACCACCCAGCTTTCTAATCCATTTTGACATCTTGTAATGCAGTTATTTCTCTCCAGTATAGCATTATAGGTGACTCTATGTGGAATGGTGTACCTTCTCTAGCTTGCTCTCCCAAAAAAGGTGGTGCAGTCACAAATAAAGCTATCTCACAGGATCAGCACATTAATGCATATGGTGTTGTGTTCATGTGCTTCCACCTTTAATTATTCTATGCAATCTCTTACAAAGTGATTTCCAAATAACCTATTCAAGCCTAAATTTTTCTTTCATCAGGGAGAAAAAGAAAACTAGTCTCCGTCTTTGTCATATGCACTCTGTCAATATCTTTTGATGTTATGAATCATATTTTCTTGCCATTTATTCTGTTGAAACAATATAATGCTATACATGGTTGTTAATAAATCATCCTAAATTCATAGTGGAAGAAAATCAGTGCGGTTGAATTGGCATGGAGCATATTCAATATCCAAAAGGACCAAGATGTGAGAATTAAGTTGGGCTATGATATATTTGACAAGGTATGTGGCTCTCTGTGCGCGCGCGTACACACACACACAAAGAAAAAAAAAGAAAAAGAAAAAGAGTTGTAATGATATTCAGTAAAATTCACACAAATGGCGAATTTCCTATTGCATGCTTGTGATCTTTTTAGCTAAGATGTGAGATTGGCTTGCTATGCACTAATGCATTAAAATATTCGTTATATTGCCATCAAATAGTAGTGAATATTAGAACCAATGTATTGGCATGTCCCCATATTTCCCCTTTTATTTGGCTTTAACCAACTACAATGGTACTTCAATAAATGTACACGAAGTCATTATAACACGAACATATATGCTAACACACGTGCACACACCCGCACATGCTCGCATACACGCTCGCAGACACACAACACACACGCACGCGCGTGCTCTCATGTGAAGACTCGTCTTTTTATTTAAATCTCTGAGAGTACTATACAAATTTGTGTGTTTTTTAACATGGTTAGTGTCTTACTTTCTTTCCTCTGAATGCAGGTTCCATATTTCCAATTCAGGGAAAATAACTGGACCCTCAACACTTACATGAATGGCAAGTGGAATGTAAGATACGATTTATGATCTTTCCTGATCATAATTTTGCTAAAAGTGACATTTAAAACTATTGCTAATCCCTTTTTTTTCCCCTGCATTCACTATATATCATGCTGGTCGTTTTAAGGCCAATTTTTATTCAAGATACCTTCAATAATCACTTGTTGTTTCTAAGTTAATAGTTTTTGTTCCCCTGGTTAATTTTTCAGTGAAACTAAGTTTTATATGGACAAATATGTGGACAGGAACTTGGTAACACTTAATTTTCTCCTTCAACTTTATCTGTCTTCACAGTTTCATTGGCTTAAATGGCTACATCGGAGTATCTTCAGGTATAATATTTGTTAAGCTTGATATGCTTTAACATTTGGGGAAATATAGCTTTCACTAGATGTCAATTTTCCTTGTTCACAAAAAGAACAAGCCATATAATGGCATGTTTATTGCTAGAACCCATATATACCTCTCTTTAGATTGGAGAAAATATCTTATCCTACTGGGATAGATAGCAAGAATGGTTTATGTGTTGGCCTGTAAACTTTTTACCCTTTGATTGGGTTATGGATAAGAAGTGCCGTGGGAGAACAGGGTCCCTAGAAAAGAAGGGATATAAAGGGTTTTGGCCCATACTTAGGCTATCATAGTTATCACAGTTCTTGAGAGAGAGAGAGTGAGAGGATGTGCCCACAATATAAGTGCCTCTTGTACCTACTCTTTTCCACCTCCATTATATAAAAAGTTAGCCACGGAAAGACCACCTGCAGCAAGCCAATTGGTCGATCTCTGTGTTGATGTAGATTGAAATGGCTCTCAGTTCTTATCCTAATCTTTGAGGCGTGCTTGATGTAGTAGTTACATGGTTTAGAGTCAACTCATTCATGGTCAATCCATTTTAGATGTAAGGGGAGAATCTTTTACATACTTTTTTGAAGTGGTTAGCTCTGGTTAGATTTGTTTTCATTAGGAGGAAACTTTGGGGTTTATTTTGTTGGTCATGTCCATTACTTGATTGGATAGATGAGACAATAACTCTCATTAGGAGTTTGTGCTGTTAAAACGGCGTCCGCTGTTGTCTTATACATTAGTAATTATTTCTCTGTTAAGATTTGAGGCTCCAAAACAGATTCAAGAGAATGAACTATGAATTAGATGGTAGAGATTTGTTTGAAAAAATAAATTAGGGATGATTAAGTTTAATTTATATATCTCAAGCAAACTAATTTATGGTAGGTTGCATGTGAAAGCATGTAGAAGTTAAACACCCCTGTATCTATTAAGTGCCAATGGCAAATAGACACATAATGCAAATACTTGTACCATTGTTTTAATTTACTATTTATCATATCCTTTGCCAACATTACTATTCCTGCAACATTTAAAGTGTTCTTAAGTTTCCTCTTTTCAATTATCCTCACAAGATAAAAATGAATATACTTTTCCTCTTCTCAATTGCATGGTGCTAAAGCAGGTACTAAAGCAGCCTTGTTCTTTAGATAGAGGGCATTTATTTTTATGATGAATCTGTGAAACACTTTTGCTTTGATGGAGTAATGTTTTGGGTGCCCTTTATGCGGGCACACCTCTAGAAGTGTTGTTGAGTGTTGGCAGTGTGTAGAGACGCGTACGTGTTTCACATTATATGGAAGATTGTGAGGAGTTTACATACGTGACATATATTACAAGTAATAACTGTGTTTAAATATTTTGAACATGTTACTGTTATTAGTCAGTTGAATCATTGAATCAGTTGGGCGTTGGAGGTGAGTAAGCACTTTCTTAATCAATCCGCCTCTTTGTAATGCAAACTTATGATTGCCTTTTAATATTAATCATTGAAAATGATTTAGTCCATCAAAGAAGATCAAGTTGGGTCCCATTGCTAAGCTTTGTGACACACCATGATAAACACTGTACATGCAAAAGAGAGATATATTAGAAGGAAAATGGTTTTTATACATTCCAGATGGGGTGTATGGTCTGTATTCTATTTATTTTAAGATAGGGTGAATTTTATTTATCACTTCGAAGTGATGGGTAGAAAAAATTTTATCTTTAGATGAGTGGGATGTAAGTTCAATATTTGACTAAATCTGTCTAGAAAGAAGAGGGTTATATTATTATTATTATTATTTTCTTATTGAAGATATTAGTAGGTCATAAACACACACTCCATTTACTCCTAAAACCAACCAAGCTGCTCTTATTTGTAAAAGAAAAAAAATAATTTTTGAAACCACCCTAGTTCAATTTCTAGTTTAAATAATAATAAAAAATCCTCAATAAACAGTGTTTTTTGGGACCCATGGGCTATATGCTGTGTTCTTTTCCATTTTTCGGTCCATCTTTTTTTTTTTTTTTTTTTCGATATATATATATATAGAGAAATGCTAAACCCTGGGAAAATCCCCAAAACCCTCCTTCGCTCTCTCTCTGACGAATGCGACAATGCCCTCGCCGACGAGGCTCCTCCGCTCCTCCGACGACCCCTTAGCATCGCCGTCGTCGCCGCCGCCGCTCCCCGTCACGATCGACCCCGACGTGGTGGTCATCCTCGCGGCGCTGCTCTGTGCCCTGATCTGCGTCGTCGGCCTCGCCCTCGTAGCGCGCTGCGCCTGGCTCCGCCGCTCCCTCCCCTCCGCCGCGTCGTCGGCGGCGCCGGCCCCCACCAAGGGCCTCAAGAAGAGGGCCCTGCGCTCCCTCCCCACCGTGCTCTTCGTCTCATCCTCCTCCTCCGTCGCCGCCGCGGCGTCGTCGGCGAGGGTGGCGGCGGAGTGCCCGATTTGCCTCGCGGAGTTCGCGGAGGGCGAGGAGATCCGCATCCTGCCGCAGTGCGGCCACGGGTTCCACGTCGCCTGCGTCGACACGTGGCTCGGCGCCCACTCCTCCTGCCCCTCCTGCCGCCGCCGCCTCATCGTCCCCGCCCCCTGCCGGAGGTGCGGCGCCGCCCCCTTCGCCGTCGCCGTCGACGCCTCCGCTTTGACCGCCACGGCGGCGGAGGAGGAGCGCGGATGTAGTAGGTTTTTGCCCTAAAACCCTAAAACCCCGCTTACATAAATTCCCCATCTCCTCTCCTTTTCGGTTAGGAAAATGTAATATTATATATATGCTTTTTTTTTTTTTTTTTTTCTTCTATTTTAGCTTCTTTTTTTTTTTTTTTTTTTTTTCTCTCTCTCTCTCTCTCTTATTTTATTAGGTGGGTTCGTACTTGGTAGTTTGGTTGAAAGAGGTTTGTTTGGAAGAGTAGTAGTAGTGGTTGGGACAAAACGTCGAACGAGTTCTGTGCGTTGGGATGGGTCATGTTCCGTAATGTATATCACTGCTTTTACAAAGAGTTTCTGATTTGTTTCTCCCTTCTAGCTGTGTGCTTAGTTTTAGGAAAATTTTGAGCCGAACCACGTAATGCTCTCTCTCTCTCTCTCTCTCTCTCTCTCTCTCTCTCTCTATCTGGGATTGAAGTTGGAGTATTTTGAACTTCTAATTTGTGTTTTTAAAAATGGGAGAAAAACGACAATTACAAGTGTTGAAACTGCTGTTATTTGGATAGTTCTAGTCAAAAATATAAAGAAATTTCGAGTTTTCAGCTGCTCTGATTTATCTCAGATTTTGAGAAAAATATATAAAATTATTATTATTTTTATTTTTTAACAAAATATAAAAAAAAATATGGTAACAATTTAGCTTGTACATGAGATTTTTTGCTTTATTCTTTGAGCTCAAATTGAGGTATTTGACTTTTAAAATTTATGCAAGTATTTTATTTTATTTTATTTTATTTTTGTGAGAAAGATGATATATGTCATCCACTTCGGTCATATTTTAAAAAGAAACTTAACTGACACTGCGGTATATATCTTACATCAACCTTTCCAAAAATTGAAGTATTTTTTATAATTAATAATACTAATAAGAAAGATTCATAAGATCAGCATAAAAATATTTTGTTTTTTATTTTTTTTGAGATTAAGTTAGCATGCTAGCGCTGTTGGATTTTATTTAAAATTTTTGATGATTTAAAACTTATTTAAATATTATTTATTTTTTTTTTATTTAATTATTATTATTATTTTTATTTTTATTTTTATTTGACTTATTTTTATCTTGCGGAGCAAGTTATCGTGCCGTTAGTGCACTCGCTTACCTTGCGGAGGTGGATATTTTACCGTTGGCGCACGTTCGCCCATTTCGGATGTTTTTAAGGGGAGGTTTTCCCGTACGTTCTCTCCCCTCCTAATTCACACCGCCATCTCCACTAATCCCATATTCTAATTTTTATTCTGTTTTTCGATTTGCTGGATCTTTGAAAGCTTGCCGGGTTCACCTTGCGCCACCTTGAAGTCGTGCCGACGGGGTGGAACGTGGACGTTGTATCGCTGGAAGTGATTACCGGGAAGCCTCGGGCAATCTTGCTTCTAGGACAGTGCTCTGCACGCCTCAATTCACAGACCTTCTCTAAATCTTTTATTTAACAGCATTCATTTATATTTCAATTTGAATTTACTGGATTTTAAATTATTTAATAGAATCAATTTGAAAAGATAAATATTTCACAACAAGCGCTTCATTCACGAGAAAAATAAATTTCGCAAGACAACTAGACCTATAAAATAAATAAATAAATAAATAAATAAATTTAATTTCAACAATACAACAACCAATTATTTTTTAGGGAGCGGATCTCAGTCGCTAGGAAGCTAAGCACGTTGAGAATTTTCAAAAATTTTTCTATTCCGCTCGAGCCAAAAGACCCACAAGGTGCTCCCCCCTTCCTAGTGCCCTATCTTTAAGTCTCTCTTTGGAAAAAGTTGTTGTTCGGCAGGAGACCTTCCAATAAGATTTTAATAGCTAACCAGTTCGTGAAAAGGTGGTCCATCGATTTCGACGTGTCAAAATAGAATACAGAGCTTTCCTCACCATTCCAATCCGATTTCGACGTGTCAAAATAGAATACAGAACTTTCCTCACCATTCCAATCCTTTTTCAGCAGGTTATCCACAGTGAGAACTTTTTTCTTCAGTACAAACTACACGAAAATCTTAACTTTTAAAGAAATTTTGATCGTCCAAAATTGGATGAAGCTCCTGTCACTAACTCCGCCCCCTGTAGAAAAATATATTTTATTTTTAAATAGATAAGAAGTAAGATTTACACTTGCTTCTTAGCTGTGCAAATAGACTAGTTAATCATAATAGCCACACGGAGAGGTTCGGTATATCTTAAGATGTAATTAAGCCAAAAAAGTTGGAGTAAACTCCTTATTTATGTAGTTGCTCATGATTCAAGATGGCAATCATTGTTAAGCCAATTAGCAGGCTTTTCATCTAACCTAAGGTTTTCTCCACAGAAAAAAGTTGTCTTTAAAAAAAATAATTTTATTAGAAAGAAATATATAAATAGTTAGTTAAGAAGCCAACTAATGTCCAACCTAACTTTATTAAAAAAATATATTTCAATCTAATATTTCTTTTAAAAAAAAAATTAAAAAAAATTAAAAAAAAATAATATTATTAATATGAGTTTATGTGTTAATCCGGAGAGAAATTTTTTTTTTTTCTTTCAACTCATTTTCTAAATAATTTAATAATTTTATTAATTTAAATTATTATTTAATAATAATAATAATAATAATAATATTATTATTATTATTATTATTATTATTATTATTATTATTATTATATTTAACTTATACTATTGATATTATTAAATATTTGATAAAATTACATATTCAAAAATAAAATTTGACATTGCTGAGAATAAATATAATACAAAATAATATAATTATATACTAGATATAAATAAATATAATAATATTATTATTATTATTACACACTCAATATGATTAAATATTTAACATGACTATATACTAAATATAACATAAATATAAGTTAATATAACTAAAAAATTAATATGATATTAAAATAATATGACTATATATTATATATAAATAAAAGTGGTATAATTATACAGTAAATATAAAATGTCTTAAAAAATAAAGAATGAGAGAAAGAAAAAATAATTTCTCTCTTCCAATTAACATATAAACTTATATTAATAATATTAAATTATTTTTTTTTCTAATATATTCAAATGAGGCTATATTGATAAAAAAAAAAGAAAAAAAAGAAAAAAAAAAAAAAAGAATAGATTAAAAATATTTTTTAAAAGTAAAATTAGGTTAGGCATTAGTTCGTAAGAAGCTAATGTCAGCTTGCTCACTGCCTGAAACTCAACAGCTTCTAGCAGGAAGTGCAATAGCATGTGCTAGTTTATCAAAGTGGGCAGCTTATTTCCTATCACTTTCTACGGACAGAGTGCACAGATATTCTGTGCACATCATGAGTTATCTTCCACTCTTAAAAGAGTAAATAAAAGTGGAATGCATGACTAAAAGTGGAATGCATGACAAAGTGTTTTAAATGACACCTGGAGTCTAGTTACGTGACTTCTATACAAATTTTATATGTTTTTTTGTTTTTTTAGAGAAAATTAGTGTGTTATTCGTTTTATTTAAAAAAAAAATAAACTAAACAACATGAGTGAAATAGCTAGGTCTGATAAGATGTAAAAAAAAAAAAAAAAAAAACCTCAAAAGAGTTATATACCAAAAACCGACCAGTCAGCCCAACTCCGTTCAAATCATCAACTCTCTTCTAACTCATCCGACGGCGGAATAAACACTGTTAGAAAATGAATATTTCTGATTTTTTATGTCATCCACCAGTTTGCTGCCAGGTAGGTTAGATTCTTATTCTTCGCCAGCAATGCTTCCCCTCCAATTCGATTTTCTCATACACGCCGGACACCAACCCTTAACTCTTCGACCCCTATTTCGTCGATCCTAGCGGTCCCGGCACCCATCCCAATAACAAATGGTTAACAGATGGTCAGCCGTCTCAACCTCGAATCCGCAGAGCATATAGAGAATGTTTCCAGTCCATTCCCTTTTTCGAAGATTGTCTGCTGTAAGGAGACAATTTTTCAGAATGAGCCAAATAAAAATCTTAACTTTAAAAAGCATGCACAACCTCTAGATGGAAAAGACGGTGGGATCCCGTAGACCCTTGTCGCAAAGGACCGTGTAAGTAGATTTAACGGTGAACATCCCTTTCTCATTCCATCTCCAAACCACACTGTCGTTCCCATATCCCAGTGTGGCGCCCCCCACTAGTTCCTTCAGTTTTAGCACTTGCTCTCTTCACCTCTGCCTCCACACACCAGTACCTCTTAGTATTTTCCCCGAGCTCCATCTGTTACAATTGAAGCACGCACTGACTCTAATCAACTTCCGTTCTACCTCGCAGAACACCTCGGGAAAGTGAGATTGAAAAGCCACCTCTCCACACCATCTATCCGTCTAAAAACTAATCAAACTCCCACATCTAAGCTGGTAGGAAACCCCCTCTTTAAAAATATCTCTGATACTGATAACATTCCTCCACTATTATGAGATCGGCCTAAATGAGCCCCCCTCCAACAACGGTTTTTTCTTCGAATAGTAAAGAACTCTGATAAGCTTATTCCACTGAAGGTCGAGTAGCGTGAAGAACCTCCACCACCATTTACAGAGAAGAGCATCATTCATTACGCTCAGATCTAAAATACCCAGGCCCCCTTCCGCCTTACTCCTACAGACGTTTCCCCAAGCAACTAGCTGTCTCCATCCTTGTAGGTGCGCGATTTTGGCCGAGAAAAAATTCCTTCTAAGAGTCTCAATACGTTTATATACCCATTTTGGCATCTTGAAGATAGAAATAAAATAAAGGGGTAGGTTGGTTAGTACAGCATTGACAAGCGTAAACCTTCCGCCCCTTGAGAGTAGCTTAGTCTTCCATCCCTCAATTCTTCTATGTATCCTATCAATAACCCCTCTCCAATCCTCCTTTCGATCTTCTTATTGGACAATGACAGTCCCAGGTATTTTGTAGGGAAAACACCCACTTTACACACCAAAATCTTTGCTAGTCTAATCCCCTTGTCTTCAAATCTTCCAATGTAGAACAATTTCGTCTTCTCTTTGTTAACTTTAAGTCCGGAGGCCCATTCAAACAGGTGCCACATGAATCTTAGGTTCCTTAGTTGTTTCGATCGAACTTCACAAAAAAAGAGAGTATCGTCCGCATATTGAATTAGCGAAATCCGATCATCCTCAGACGGGCCTAACCCTCTAATAAGCTTGTTTCTGATCGCCTCCTCCGTCATTCGTGTCAAACTTTCAGCAACCATGAGAAACAGGTAAGGCGACAGGGGATCCCTTTTTCTCACTCCTCTCTTGCTTTTGATCCACGAGGTTGCATCACTGTTAACAAACACTGCCACTTTGGCATTCTCGATACATTGTTTTATCCAATTGCACCATCTCTCATTGAAACCCCACCACACCATTACACTGCGTAAAAACACCCAATTGAGCCTGCCATACGCCATTTCAAAGTCCACTTTCACTCCGACCCCCTCGCAGTATATCCTGCTTCCCTATCCTATCAGTTCACATGCCGTCACAAAAGCTCTGAGATATTCCTCCCCTTTAGTAAGGCCGACTGTGACTATGAGATCAGGGTTTGCAGGACCGGTGCCAATCTGTTAGCCAGGACCTTAGAAATAATCTTCTGTATCCTGTTGAGCAGACTAATCGGTCGAAAGTCGCTCGCCTTCCTAGAACCTTCTACTTTAGAGATCAGGCAGACATAGGAGTAATCAATAAGACCCGTGCATATTCTCCCTTCATATAGTTCTTGAAAAATTTTAACAATATCAAATTTTATCGTATCCCAAAACACCTGGTAGAAGCTGAGTAGGAAACCGTCAGGCCCCGGAGCCTTGTCCCTTCCAAGCTAAAAAACTGCAGCCTTTATCTCTTCCGAGCTAAAAGGTACGATCAGGTTCCTACGATCTGTATCGGATACCCAACGCGATTCGAACAGTGCACTCCAATCCCCGAAGGACGACGGACCGGTGTCCCTAGGAGAAAAGATCTCTTTGAATTTTCGAACAAAATAAGACCTCGTATCCCCTTCCTCATAATAGGTTCTTCCATCATCTTTAATCATACCTATCTGATTGGAACGCTTTCTACCATTAGCATAGCGTGGAAAAACTGTGTTTCCATCTCCCCCCTTCAACTAACTTTGCTTAGCGCGAGATTTTCAAAGTATCTCCTCGTCGTCCAACACTTTATAGAGACTAGCTCTCAAGTCCTGCCTTTTATCGAGCAGAACCGAGAGGAGATCTTGTTGTTCCTCTAATTTATCAAGCTCTTGAATCTCCGTCATGATCTTCCTCTTTGTCTCTTTAATACCGTAGAAGTGTGCAATACACCAATTTTTTATTCTTCTTTGGCAATGCGTTAACTTTGCCGTCAGGGTCAGAACCCCAGAGTCTTTGTCCTCAACGTCCTGCCACCAACCAAGGACACTCGAGACGAAATCCTCACGTTATAGCCATACCTCCTCGAATATGAAAACCCTGCCACTCCTCATTTTCTTTCCACCCGTAGTTAGCAGAATGGGGTAGTGGTCAGACGTGATTCTAGGTAGTACCTCTACCTTCGACAATGGGAACGTCGAATCCCACTTCGTCGAAATGAGAAAACGATCCAGTTTTGCTAATGACGGAGAGCACTGCATGCTCGACCAGGTATATCGGAAGTTCTTCAAAGGTAGATCCATAAAGGCTAGCTCATATATCAGATCGTTGAACATACGAGCCGTTCTGCCTCCCCCACTCCTACCGTTGCATTCCTCCTGTGATCTGGTGAAGTTGAAATCTCCACATAACATCCAGTTGCCCACACAGCAGTTCTTAAGCTGTGCTAACTCCGAACAAAAAGAATCTTTTTCCTCCTACGTTGGTGGGTCGTAGGCGTTCGAAACAAAGAACCACAACCCACTAGCACGGTGGCACAGGCGAATTAGCAAAGGGCTTTGTGGTTGATACCCGAGGTCCCGAATTCGAAATCTAGTTACTTCACTAAATTTATGTGTTCTTTTTGAATGCATAAGTATCTTATTCAATATTTTTTTTCGATTTGCTTAAAAATTTTATAATATTTAGTAGATGACGTGTGAAACCAAATATCTATACTAGTATATTATATTCAATTTTTAAATTATTTTTTAAAATAAAATAAATTATTTGAAAAATAAAATATATTATTCTACCAAATTAAAGAATGTGAAAAGCTTTTAAGAAGCAAAAATAATATTTCTACCTTTCAATGATAAGAAAAAAACTCTCACACAAAATTACTTATTCTAATATCTAATCAGGACTCAAAAATATTATCACACAAAATATTTTGATAATATTTCTACCTTTCAAAACAATGTGAAAACCTTTTTTTTTTTTTTTTTTTCTTTTGGCCCGGTTGCTCTATAGCAGATACCGGCTGCCTCTTTGCTAAATTCACCCCCGTCTTGAAAAGCGACAGCATGCTCCCTTTTTCTCAAAATATATATATATATATATATATTATCACAATCAAATAGATTCTACTTATCTACTTATATAAGTGTACATAGCATTACTAATTCCATTTCCTTTGCCAAACTTGTTGATAAATAGCTAACTTTATTTCGAATCACCAATGATAATGATTAATTCCACTTGTCCAAGGAACAATCATTTTGCACTATGCATAAGAATTTCCTGGGCAGTCGGTCTATAAAAAATGTATACATCTTATTTGGCCACTTAACAGTTGACCATTAATTAAAAGTGATGAATAAATTAAGTTTTTAATAGTAGATAATAGAATCTTGCTACTCATGAGCTCCACCTAGGTGGAGGAAAAAAAAGGATAAATTTGTTTATTTCCCTTTAATTTGTAGCCGATCTTTTATTAAAGGTATCTTTGTCTCACTCTCTTTAATTCATAGCCAATCTTTTTGTCTCTACTTGACTATTTTTCAACTTAGTTTTAAAGTATACCAAATATGCAATGAATCCTCTAGTTGTTGCTTATTATTTTGTTAGTGACATCACTTTAAAATTATAAGGAATATATATATATATATAATATATATATATATATATATATAGAGATATATATATATATATATATAGAGTTGGGCTGGAATGCTATTGATAGCACCAGCCCAACTTTGCCACCCATTTTATACCCTTTGAATTGCGTTGAGATTTGTGAAAGCTATTTAATTTTTACTTTTTCTTTTTACTTTTTTTTTTTTTTTTTCATTAAATAGCTTTCACAAATCTCAACGCAATCCAAAGGGTATAAAATGGGTGGTAAAGTTGGGCTGGTGCTATCAATAGCATTCCAGCCCAACTCTATATATATATATATATATATATATATATATATATATATATATATATATATATATATATATATATATATATACTTATACTTTAATAAGAGAGTGAGAAGTGTTTAGTGTAAACTTTACCAAGCTTATACATCATTCAATTAGGGAAAAAAGAAAAAAAACAAAAGAAGGGGAATTCCACTCATTCAAATCAAAGTACCACACGTGGTAGGTTAAGCCTCCACATGGTCCCGCCACTATTTATTATTTAATGTATAAAAAAAAAATAACTTGCAATATATTGTTAAATTATATAAAGAGCTCTGTTATCTCTACACCCAAAATAATTAGGTGTAGATCCTACACCCCTTCTCCACCCATCACTTCGAAGTGATGAATTAAATTTACCCCACCCTAAGATGAATGGGGTGTAAGATGTACACCCAAAATTGGATGTATAGTTAGCATTTACCTTATATAAAACTTGAGCAATGCTAGGTGTACACTCCAAATGGGGTGTACATTCTACACCTATCCCATCCTAAGATGGGATGAATTTCACTCCTCACATTACCCACCCCAGAATGGAGTGAGTGTATACATCTAATATTTTCCATAAAACTTAAATGAAGAGAATAATATTTTTAACATTTATATTCAACGTCTATGCGCTCCGACAATAACAGATATTGATTTGTTAATATAATATATGAAAAGTGTTTCATTGTATATTTGTAAATACAAGCAAAAAAAAAAAAAAAAAAAAAAAAAAAAAAAAAAAAAAAAGGGGTTTATTGCAAAGCCCCGCACTCGATTCCATTTCTGGGATATAGATCATGTAAACATACAAATCAATCATTTTCCCTCTTAATATCAATCACTATATTGGTGCAACAGAAATCTGCACCAGAATGCCTTACAAATATTTATAATAGCAAACAAAAGAAAAAAGAAAGTTACAGAAAGCAATCCTGTAAATAAAAAGATCAAAATCCCTTTCTCAACAGTAAAAAAAAGTTGGCAGGTGACCACTGTACAATTGGCCTACAATCTGATTCAACACCGTTTTCGATCCGATCCTTCGTTTCAATCCTTTCGTAAGTTTAATGCATCTTGGCGCCAACATTGAAAAACTCGATAATGACCTCCAAGGGAAAGCCCTTAGTTTCAGGCACGAAAATGATAACGAAGGCCAAGGCGACGCAACAAACGACCCCAAAGAATCCGAACACCGCAGCAAGCCCTACACTCTTCAGCATTACAGGAAGGGTGTACGTAATGACGATATCTCCGAACCAGAAGGTGAGGGAGCAAATGGCTATACAAAGGCCACGAACCCTCGTGGGAAAGATCTCGGAGCAGAAGATATTGGGTATGGGCCCGAAGCCCATGACGAAGCAGCAGATGTAAAGGGTCACACTTACAGTGGAGATTGATGCATTGACCAGAGTGCCGAAGTTTATCGTCGTGGAGAGAACCAAAAGAGAGAGTGATGCAATTAATACCGGGATCGTGTACACCAGAAGACTCCTGCATGAGTGGAAAATGAGAAGAATAGTGTTATAAAACAATGCGAATTTGCAGTTTTTCGGTAATGAAACAGTAAGAGATAAAATGTTTTGCTGCTGTTATAAAACTATCTAGAAGAAGATTATGCATCCAGTCTACATATGCAAATAGTATACATAAATAAGTAAAGCAGAAGCAGAGCTTTCACAACATGGACAGTTCCTACAAAGAAATGTTTAAAATATTGAGATTTGAGTCCTATATAATGTGTAATAAATGTTTTTATGTACAGAGATAAATATCATATTATCTGTAAATATTACTCCAACACAATCCTGTATAAATATTTAGCTTCTATTAGATCTTTATCACTGTCTATTATTGGTTCTCTTACAGAGAGAGACATCAACACTGTGTCTACACATTGATATTTCCAACAAAGCCAAGTATACAAATATCTATCCCAAATTATCATTCTCTACTGATCCTGTTTCGACAAATACGTGAAATTCTCCTATACTATATAAATAATGAATGTCAATCCAATCCATCCAATCCAATCCTGCATATTTGTTTCTATTAAATCTCATCTCTATCTCTTATTATTCTACAATGCCAATAAAATCCTGTTATCTACAATTTGTACAGCAAGATTAGAGAAATGGGATATGGAAATAGGGGTTTTGAAGGCAACTAACTTTCTCCCAGATACATCCATGAGCCGCATTGCAACACAGATACAGGGGAGCATCAGCAAGGTAGTGAGACCGCTGATGAGTATTGATGCTGAATCGGAACTAAGTCCCATGTTAGCAAGGAGAACTCCCACGCCGGCCTGCTCAAGGATTTGAGGGGTGTAGTAGAGAACGCCGTTGATGCCTGAGAACTACAAGGGGCAAAAATAGCAAAGAAAAACAAAATCAGCAACAGTTTTCCTGAAGTAGACAAGAGGAGGAAAATATACTATAGTAGTTTGGTCAGCAAGTGGCAAACTGATATACAGGTCTTGCACTTCAAATAGAGAAGCAATATTAAGCCATATTGACTTTTTATTGCCGCAATTCTATGTGCAAAGATGCTTAGTAGATAATGATATTTTGCAAAATTCACTGTCCATTTCCTAAACATTTTCTAAAATTACAAAAAAGGAGCCTAGGAGATCACGAAAGAGTTTTACTCTCTATATCAGAAATTAGAATGCTGACTTTAGCAGATATGTGGTTGCAATTTACATCCCAGGAGAAATCAGAAAGCCACTTTGACATGTAAAGCACTAAATCATTAAATTACTGATCTTTACTTGAGAAAAATTTTGCAATACAGAACGAACATAGGTTAAAAAAAAAAAAAAAAAAAAATGAAGTTAACAAAAATCTCATAATGTGTACTGCAGAAGGTAGCTATCAAGAATAGAATAGGAAGTTCCATCTCTCAACTCGGTGTTGACTGGAAAAAAAAAAAAAATGAACCAGATAGATTATCTCAATGAGAGAAGGAAAAAAAAAGAAAAAAGAAAAAAGAAACGCTGAACTAAGTTGCGCACAGTAAAAATTACATGGGCAAGAGATTCACCAAACTCATCAACAACAACAAAGCATTAATCACCAACTTTACCTGCTGGAGAATTTGGATACCAACACCAGCAAGCAATGCACGCTTAACCGCCGGTTCACAAAGATCTCGCCATCTAGGACCAGTACTAGCAGTCCCGGAGGGGTGAGCCATCGCAGGCCCCACCAGGTGCTGATTCGTTAGCTCCCTGGTAAACAATGCAGACTGGCTAACCAATGCCGCAGCATGTATGTATTCACCGTTTACAGGAACCACAGTCCCCGTAAGTGAAACAGCGGAACCTCTCTGTGACAGAGCTGGGCCCTCCTGATGCAAGTAGATTCTCTTGAACTCCCCTTCAATTTCTCCTTTCTCATTCGCTCTTTCCGACCATTTCCAAGCTAGTTGCCACCCACCACCTATTCCCGTGCTATTTACTGCCTCCCCATCATTTGCTTGAAAGAGGCTGCCATCCCCTCTTACACTTAAAGTGCTACCGTTTCGGTGAGAAATCAATGGGGCTTCAAGATCTACATCAGAATTATGCCCTTCAGATTCCGAGGAATACTCTTCATGCTCATGTTCCTCATCTGAATGCTCCGTTTTCGGCAGCGACTCTGCTATACTAATCATGCTACCAAAGTTAGGAAAGAGCATACTTCCTGTGCTTCCCATATCAGGGAGCTTTTCGTGGACACTCTCGAATAGAGTGACGATGGGGTCCTTTATTTGATCTATAATACTGCCGTGACGGGATGCGAGGCCCACGGCACTTCCGAGGGTGCTTTCACCCACAGGCTGAGCAACCCAGTAGAGACCCTCTTCAGGTCCATATAGCTTGATCTTGTCCTTTTCAGCAGCTGGGTCCTGGTCAGCATTCAAATCAGTAGCAGGGCCGATTATGTACTCCTCAATTACTGTGTCCTTACTTATGCCTAAACCTTCTACAAGAAGAGCCATTTCCCCTGTACATAAACAAAAATTCAACGATAATGTGTTAGATTAAATATCATGAGGATACCTGCAGAAATTCAACATCCATGTAACATATAACCGATGTCATAACCATAAAAATCTTATTTGAAATTACTAAAAGATCAGTCGACCAGTAAAATATATAAAGTTCAGATTCAACAAACAGCAAGCTCTATGCGAAAGATTCCTCAAAAACATTAACTATATGGCAAACCTGAGACATCTTCCCTTCCTCGGAGCATTTGCAGAACCTTTTTTGCCTCTTTCATCCGCCCTTTACTTACAAGCCACCGCGGCGATTCAGGCAAGAAAAATATTGTCAATACGATGTATAGAACAGAAGGGATGGAGAGAACTCCGAGGATGACTCTCCAATTTGGAAGAGGAGCTAAAGTCATGAAGAAAACCATTATATATGAAAAAAACATCCCTCCAGAGCCAGTGAACTGTGGAAAGGTGTTCAGCAGTCCCCTAATCTCTGGCGGGGCCGTCTCTGATATATATACAGGAACAAGGGTGACAGCTAAACCAATTCCGAATCCATTGATTAGCCTTCCCAGTAATAGAACATACACATTAGGCGACCACAGCATAAGCAAGCCACTCGAGAAGTATAGGATTGATGAGGCAATTAACATATACCGCCTACCAACCCAATCCGACACAGGTCCAGAGAATGTCGTGATGATTGTGGCACCAATAAGTGACATTGCCACGATTAATCCTTCGATTGTGGGTGCACTCTCCAACTTAAATTCCTTTTTGATGTAGATAACGGCAACTACAGGTGAAAATTAAGACAAACAAAATAATGTCTACAATTGATACTACAGCAGGTAAGTTACAACACGAAAGAACATCAAGTACTATACATGGTCATTGTTCAACCATGAATACCTGCAATTGTAGCATTATCCCATCCCTGCAACATATTACCAATTGAAGCAGCAATCGCGACCAACGCAGCTCCCAACATCTTTGCCGCAAAGAATGCTACACCGTCTTACGGATAAAATGAATCTGCAGCCAAAAACACTTATTATCCACAAGAAAACATTTCAATTTAAATATGTTTCTAAACCATAGGCAAAAGATACGAAACATTCTATAAACTTGAAAATCATAAAAAAGGAATATAAAGAAAAAGTGAAAATTCAGCCTTCTAAGTGCCTAAGAATAAGAAATTGAAAATCATGCTAAAGATTGTAATATAACAGCAAATACAAGAACAGAAAATGTAAGTGAAAGATGCCGTAAAATCACATACAGCTTGAAGAGATTAACAATATATTGAGCAAATCACTAGAACAACAAATCGCATATGGCACACATGACAATCAAACCAAAAAATTGCTATGAGGAAGCTGATAAATCAACAGAAGAACTAAAGAAAAATAAGCCCGATTGATCCAAAACAGCCCGCAATCAATAAGCCAAAAAAAAAAAAAAAAAAAAAAAAAAAGAGTTAGTTCTTCAAAAGGTTGTCCTCTGCCGGGAAAAAGAAAAAGACATTTACATTAAAAGGAAACAAAACTAACTCTACAAATCGAACAAATCAGAAAAAAAAAAAAAAAAAAAAAAAAAAAAAAAAAAAAGTGTATAAGAAATTAAGCAGTTTGAGCTCTCTCCTCCACTATCAGATACTTGTGCCTCTTCTCTCACCTTTCCTCTCATCACTAATTTCCTCTGTTCGAGCATTATCTCACCTCTGAATTGCATATTTTTGCACTTTCTTATAAGATTCTAATTTACCCAATCTCCCCCAAAACAAAGATATTAACTTTTTCAGAGATTAAGCTCAGAAATGCACAAAGATCTCACCTTTGTCCCGGAAACCATCCCCATTTTACCTTTATTATAAGGGATTATAATAATTATTAACTGAATCACACCATGGACATAACCCACTAAATGACAAGCATAGTGGATTGTGTTAAGAATCATAGTCTCATATTTAATACAAATTAGAATCTTAATCTGCATATAATATGAAGTGTATCTCCACCTAACAATTTAAACTTTTGGATTTGGCCTGAGCCCTTTAACATGGTATGAGAGCCTGGTTGACACTCCCCAGAGCATGTGAAGTTATTACTACTGCATTTCACACTTCGTGTGATTGCATTGAGTTCATAAGCTAATAGTAAACGATCCAGAAATCGTCGAAACAACAACGATCACATAATTTACTAATTAGAATCAAGAGAAAGAGACGAAGAGGGAAAGAGAGATTACACTTATTAGGGCTTCTGAAGAAGCAGCAGCGATCGATCTCTCAACTCCCACCTCCCGCAATATCTACTCCAAACCCTAAAAAAAGCTAAGATCGGAGAAGAGAGAGAGAGAGGAAGAAGAAGAGGAAGAAGAAGAAGAAGAAGAAGAAGAGAGAGAGAACGTGTTCGCTGATCCTTCGATGGGGATTTATAGCGAAGAGGTAAAAGGATCGATGAAGACATTTTTTTTATTTTCTTTTTCATTTTTTTTATTTTGAAATTTGTGTGAGGAGGGAAGAATGGGTAAAGGAGCTGTCACTTTATTGGGACACGGCGTGGCCTTCTGGGGGCCACAGTGCTGACGTGGAATTGGTGGACTCGCTGTTAACGGTTTGTTGGCCCGCCTAAAAAAATTATTAATTAAAAAATTAGAAATTAAATAAGTAAATAAAAATATTAAGAAGAAATAGTAAAAAATAATTATATTTGATTGGTTAATAATATAAAAAGTATATTAAAAAATAATAATATAAGAATATAAAAATATTATTCGATTTGCAAACTGATGAGAAAAAAAATATCGTTATCATTTTTTTTCCGTCGCTAATCATATAAAATTCAAAAAAAATTTAAAAGATTCTTAAAAAATATTTTTTTTCTCTAAAATTGATCGAAATCGAATCAAATTAAACCAAAATCAATACTAAATCTAAAAGCCGCGAGTACGAATGTAGCGACTTGTGATGGTTATCGAAATTGTTGTTGTTAGAATAGGTAGGATCGATTGGAATTGGGATCGTTAAGAAAAGGGTGGGAACGATCGAATGAGTTCTAAATATTGCGGCCGATCTCAAAAAGAGTCTGCTTGTAGGGGGAGCGAAAGCGGAAGGAGTTAGTGTCGAAGCGAAGACGAGCAACACAGCATTTGTGTAGGTGGGGTGAGATGTAGAGAAAGAAATGGTTGCTGTCGGTTCGATAAAAAGAAAAAAGTAATAGAGATGGAGAGATAAAGCGTTTCACAACAAATAAAATTAAATATCATCTGGAAGGATTGGGGGGAGATAAAGAGATGCTTCAGGATAGAGAGGAGAAAGTAAAATAGTGTTTCACAAAAAAAATAGAATTAATTGCCGTACGAGTTGAGAGAAAGAAAAAAACGATTCAGAAAGCAAGATAGCTGGAGAGAGAAAATATTTTTAAAAATAGAGAATTAAAAAATAATAAGTCCCACTGCTTTCAAATTAAAAAATTGATGTCACTTCGAATTTAATTAGAAAAAATTATATAAAGATATATACGTTTAGAATCGCATTTCAGCTTTGCATCTCAATACCAATCATCCTTCGCGCAAGTGGTAAAAGACTTGGTAGCTGACATATGAGATTTCAAGTTCGAAATCTAGTTGTTTTACATTTTCAGCTAAATTTATTATTATTTTTTTTTAAAAAAAAAAAACATGCTACCTTTTTATCAAAAAAAAAAAAAAAAAAAAAAAAAAAAACCCCTCAGCGATTTCGATTCTTAAAATACACATTGAGTCGAGCTCATGTCCCACTCATTTAATAATTAAGTCGAATACAAATTGAGATTTTAAAATAATAAGTTAAAAAATTTTGCTTGTATTCGGCTTATTATAATAACTGAAACACACAAAATATAAGTTTTTTTTACATTTCAGGTAAGTAGTTTGAAATTCAAATAGTAAAACTTTATAATACATACATACATACATACATACATACATACATATATATATATATATATATATATATATATATATAATTGAATTCCTATATTTTTAAAAGTATTAAGTTATTGGTGTTTGTAGGTTTTAACCCTTAAATAAAAAGATGTGTAGTTAGGATGATAGCGGGCCTCTTGAATTAAATAAGTGGTTGGTGGAATAGAATGATTTAATAAATAAATAGTCAAAGAGTTAGATCTAACGGTAAAAAACTTACAAACACCAATTGCTGATGCATGTACAAGCATAGTACGTAGCCGGACTATATATATATATATATATATATATATATATATATATATATATATATATATATATAGAGAGAGAGAGAGGAGAGAGAGAGAGAGAGAGAGAGAGAGAGAGAGAGAGAGTCCGACTACTATACTATCAACAGTACTAAGCATTTAGTACTATTGACTTTTTGATCTTTGAATGAAGGAATGTACGGTTAGTATTAAACTAGTTTCCTAGGATTTATACTATTTTACCAATAACCCACTAAACGGGACCACTATATATAATTCTAATCGCACAATATTTCTTTATCCAAAAATTAAAAAGTTAATACTACCAAATGCTTAATACTATTGATAGTATAATAACATAATTTTCTCTCTCTCTCTCTCTCTCTCTCTCTCTCTCTATATATATATATATATATAGATAGATAGATAGTTGAGGTCCTTTTAAAACTACCAACTACCAAGTCACCTTGGGGTTATATATATATAAAAATTTCATCACATATACTACGTGAAATTTGAATTATTAAAATGCAGTGATGTAAACAGAAACTAAAAATAGATAGGCTAGAGAAAAATTCTAGTCTAGTGAGATAAGCAGTGCATGTGTGTGCATTGTAATTTGTCTTATATTATTTTTGGGTATTTAACTCAAATATTGATTTTTAATCCAGGATGCATGTGGGAAATTATGTTATTAATTTTTAAATATAAAAGCTTAGTTGGACTTTGCACCTACAATATTCTAGTAGTTTAAACCAGAATAATTTCCAAGGGTTAAGTGGTTACAATGTCCAATATCAAGAACAGGATACATTACCTTTCAAAAGGAATTCATGTAGCCATTTTTAATTAAGTTGAGCTTCCATTTAATTCAAATCTATATTTTAAGCCTATCAAAAAATTCTCGAAGTCAGATAGATGCGAGAAAAAGTCTTAAATATAGAATATTAAAACACCGCTCTCTAACAATTTAAAATTTTAAAAATAATATAATATTTTTTTTTTAAAAAAAAAACCCTCTAACATGATTGCTATAATTAATTTCTCTCAATCCACAAACTTTTCTGTGATATCCTACCTGTAAGTAGTTGGATAAATATGGTAGAGAATCATGCATTATTATTATTATTATTATTATTATTATTACTACGTAAAAGTGTACACAAACCCTCTCAACTATAGGCCATTTAGATTTGTCTACTTCTTCTTTTTTTTTTTAAATTGATCACTTTTTACAGATAATTAAGTTAGTAATTTTATTACATTTTAATTCAGTCTTACTCGCTTTAATGTAATTTATATAATTATATTCGATAGAATTATCAATTGATTTGGCTAAACTCACTTAGATTCCAAAAATTCAAAAGTTATTTGCAGTGGTTTCAATCAAAAAAAAAAAAAAAAAAATGGAGCGCACAGGAAGGTCACATCAGAGCGTACAATTATAAAATAATTTACATGCATTCTAAATGAAATATATAATGCACATTTCATTCTTTCTAAAACAAAGACTTTTTTACTAGTCATATTAAAGTGACTAGTAAAATTTATCTCATCTTAAAATAAATAAAATATATAAAATATACATTTTATTTAGGATGTACCAAAAATACTGTTTTGTATTATTATGTGTAATACTATAATACATACACTCAAATAAATAAATAAATAAATATATATATATATATATATATATATATATATATATATATATATATATATATATATATATATATATATATATATATATAATTAGACTGGAATGCTATCGATAGTGCCAAATTATTGGTGCTATTAACTTTTTAGTTTTTGGATTAAAACATGTGTGGTTAAGATGATAGTAGTTCCCTAGAATTTACTAGGTGATTAGTTGAATAGTAAAAATCTTAGAAGACCACTATAATTTCAACCGTAAATCTTTTCATCCAATGACTAAAAATTTAATATCACCAATTGCTTGATGCTATCGATAGTATTCTATCAGAACTATATATATATATATATATATTACGATCAAATAAATAAAATACTTTTACTATATCTCATCTATTAAATAGATGAGATATAAAATCTACATCCATACAAATAATATTTTGTTATTATATATTATTATTTATTATTTGACTTGGTTTCATTGGACGTGGCACTGCGGATGCGAAGGGTAGTTGAAATGTTACAATGCCGAGACAAATACAAGCCCAGCTTGAGCTGGCACGCTGCGTTGGAGGTGACACAGCAAAATCATACCGACGATACATCTCATATCTACGTGGTAACGACAACCAACGGTCACTCGCACGCGCCCGTCCCTGTCCCCCGCGCGTGTGATTTTAATGTGAAATGAATTATTCGCTGCACCGCATGCCTCCGTACACCCGTGCACCGTATATTTTATTTTATTTTATTTTCTAAGCCCATAGACACACTGGGGGGGGGGCAAAGTGGTTAGATAATTTCGATCGTATTTGATATCGAATTAAATAAAATATGAATATAAATGTCAAATTTTATCATTCGGTAGTATCTGAAATTGCACCAAATTTTTTTTTTAATAAAAATATAGATGGTAATATAATTTTTTAAAATAATTCAACCGCATTCCAACATTTTTACCGTAAAAATAAGGATTTTTTTTTATTTTACTATAAAATTTAAAATATTAAATTTTGTTGAATAAATATACGTATACAAAGTTTAAACACGAATATTAACTTTTAATTATATTATAGGTATACAAAGTTTGAACACGAATGTATATCTTATTAGTACTAATTTTAGTTCATATTTATATATAGATATTAGTAAATATTATTATCCAAATAATATCTAAATATAAATTTCACAAATATCTAAATCGGAATTCCTTTTTAGCTGCATCCGAAAAAAAATATAGATACAAATATGATTTTGTCAAAAAATCGATTGTATTCGATATAACCGTTCTTCTAAAAGCTTCCATTCTAGTCACAAATTTTCAAAAGCGCATGATAATTAAATATAATTTTTGAATTATGTGATGGTAAAATAAAATATGCGCAACACCACATAGTCCAATTTGAAGTTTATTCTTTTTTTTTTTTTTTTCTATTACCTTTTCTATGTTAGCTAGTAATTTTGCTCTTAATAAATTTAGAAGCACACAAAAATAGTGTCACATACTCCTTCGGTTTAGAACAATAAAATTAAAAAAATTGTGTCACAGACTCATTCCGTTTAGAACAATTAAATTTAATTCACTAAGGGAGTAGTTAAATTCAACTAATCCTAAAATTAATTTAGAAAAGTTATTATATAACAAGTATATATATGCAACACAATTCTAAAAAAACTTGATGCATTGAGTAGTAGTTTAAAAGCCAATTAAAACTCCACACTACATCCATTCTTATGACACTCAAAATTGATTAAATTGTAGCCTGAGTTTCTACTCCAACTAAAACACACACAAAAAAGGATTAATCTCACAACTTAACATGTTATTTAAGGAGGGGAACTTGGGGGATGACTCTTCCAATGGTTCTTCCGTGGGCGTTGAATCCGGTGGCCTTCGCCGGAGCCCTTTTTCCCTCCCAGTTGAGCACCACGTTACTGAAAATGATACTTCTGCAAGCTACACTTTTGCTGCACGCGATCTTTATCGCCTCCTCGCCCGACGATGTCCCGTGTATGTCCACAAATTGCACCATGCTTATTGCCACTGCGGCCGTCTACAAAAAAAGCAAAGGGATCGAGAAATGAGTTGGTTAATGTACGTTCATACCATACGAGTTTGTTATTAGGGTATGTTTGGTCATGCTTCTGAGTAAAAGTAATGCGATTCGGTTCACTAACAATAATAATTTGTTGGATTCAAATCACAGCTCAAAATAGAGTGTCACAGATTTTCTCCGTTTAGATCTAATGTCCTCATCAGCTCAAATATACACATAGTTTAAAATTATCAGATAATGTGAGACTTGTCTCACTAGCTCTGTCATCTAGATTAAGACCCAGTCAAGATTAGTAAGACAAGTCCTGTCATCTAAACTCAGATTCAACCGAAACTCGTCACATACTTTCGGTTGATGACTAACTTTGATACTAAATAAAACAATCCGACCACTAACAATAATAACTCGTTTGCCCCAAACCACAAGCCAAATATTTAACCTCAGTTATTATCACTAGCGTCCAAATGCTTATATATCCAATTATAATTTATTTTCATCTGATGTGAGATTATTGGAATGTCACGGTAAGGGCTATACCTTATTTGGGCAATTTCCGCGAGGGCAGTAGTACTGATCAATAATAATAGGGGTATGGACAGAGGAGATGCTAATGTGCTCAAAAGAAATCCCCTTTGCATAACCTGACCCTCCCTTTACTCACCCCCCCAAAAAAACAAAGAAAAAAACAACAATTTACTTCTTCAAATGTAGATAATTTAACCTGGTTTATAAATATACAATAAGTAAAATCGAATAGAACTAATCAGAACTATGCATCAATTTGAAATCGACTATTCAACCTTTCAATTTGTTTGATTTGAAAAGTCGAATAGTGGACTCAAAATGATCCATAAGTTCTGATAAATTCTATACATTTTTACCTACACAGTGTATATACCTGCCATGTCTTGATTCTCAAACCAGTCAGAGTCTGAAATATGTTACAATAGGAGACGTGAATTCGCTCCACCGCCGCTTTCTCGCCGCCTCCCCCGAGGCTTCCGATGCTGCGATTTAATTCATTAATGCGCAATGATATGTCTATCCACTAACAAATGAAAAATATTTGGTACATTGAATCAAGAATGTTTGCATTCGTCAGTCTGACACGGCTGGCAAGTGCTGTCTGTCTGTCTGTACTGCTCCTGCCAATTCGAATGGCAGAACATTGAGACATACCTAATGCCGTGTCCTGGCCCGCAAGTGATCTTGCTGATGTTCACATCCGAGCTTCCAGATGCGACGGCTATGCAATCATCCCCTGCTCACATTCATCGCAGAACATCGAAAAGCGAATGAACTAGACTTATTTTGCGACTCTAAGAGTACATAACAAGTATATAGAGGGGTACCGCATCCGATGGTGGACGACGTGATTTGGACGTGCTGCGAGAAGGCGACGAGTATGCCGTCGGTGTTGGGGCTCTCGCCAGGCGCCGTCACGGTGACACCCTCCACGTGCACTCCGCGACACTGATAGAATGTCATATGCTTGCTAGGACCGTTCGTCAAGCTTATTCCCTTCACCGAAAGATCGTCGCAGCCCAAAAATCCTAGCAACTATCACGACACGAATCCGAAACTGTTACACAAATGTAAGGTAGGTGTCGAGGAAACAACGAGACGAGCGACTTACGTTAGGACGGCTGTCGCACGTCTGCAGCAAATCAAAATAAGCAAACTGATCAGAAGCTGGTAAGCGAATTCGCCTGCGAAAAATCACAGCCAAGAAACAGAGAAAAAATGATCACACATTTTCGGCGAAGCAAGCCCACCAGACAGAGCCTCTACCGTCGATGCGACCGCCCCCGTCCACCGTCAGGCGATTGATGTTGATGAATGTCACCAAATTGGTCTGCTCTGATGTCCATTCGCGATTTGGCGCGACGATGTTGCCACTCAGCTGCACATATACAAAATTTAGTTCACAGTTTCTTATGTTAAGTTCAAATTTCGTGATATCAGACGTGAGAAAGAATGATGAATATATAAATTAAAAATATAAATTTTTGTTTCTAAATTTATAAAAAAAGTCTAAGATAACATGGTACTTATCCAAATCGATCTAAATTCCCTTAAATTGAGCAGATACTTTTTTGTCGAATCGTTTTCTATACCTGGAAGTGAATGCCACTGCGGCACGGGCCTTCGAAAGTGATTCTGTTCAGCAAGAAGGTCCTTTTCGGGGGGACGAGGAGGGTCGAATATCTCGAATCTCCGCACGCTGCTTCCCATGCTTTTGCAAATGCCTTCGTGATTAATCAAAAACAAACATAATGTTCACAATAACAATAACAGTATCCATCGTCACTATCACTAGTGTAAGTGACAAAGGACTTGATATTTCTAACTATGCTTATTTTTATAAAAATTAATTAAAAAAAAAAAAGACAATAATAATAATAATAAGATTTGGGGGAGAGAGATTTGTTACTTGTGTGTCATCAGTTTTGGCATCTCCTTTGGCATGAAAATCAAGCACATTGCAGACATGCTTGCCAAGAGTTAATTGAACACCCAGCAGGAACAGCAACCCAATAGTTGCTGTGATTTCCTAAAGTCATAAAAATGCCACTCAAATTAAAAAACATAAAAGCCATAAAAATGCCACCCAATAGTTGCTGTGTTACAGTTACTTTCTTTTTCTTCTTCTTCTTCTTCTTTTTTTTTTTTTTTTTTTTTTTTTGTATCGTAATCTGTTGCTTCGAGAGATCCTGTTGTCTCCCTCTTATTGCTTAGTTTATTTTTGTCATAAATGAAACAGATAGCTCGTTCACCATTTTTTCAACAAAAAAAAAAACAAAAAAAAAAAAAAATTTATTTTTCTTCCTCCTTAAAATTTATTTATACTGTGCTGAGCCGAATCATTATATATATATTTCGTATACTTATAAATAAATTTTTCAAATATAATTAAAACTATAGCCATATGAAAGTTATCTAAACTTATGTAATGAATAAATGCCTACATATTACTTTATAAAATTAATATTTAAAGTAAATTTTAAATAGTTAAAATAAATAAAAAATGAAAATGACTAGACAGACAAATTTATTTTAAAATTTTATTAAATTTACTAATAATTTCAATCACATGTTAGTAAATGAAATTACAAATAGAAATACTACTTCTACACCGATATATCTTAATCGAAAAAGTTTAAACACTCTTTTTTAATTTTTAATATTAAAAATAAAAAATGATAAGAATAATGTAAAAGAAATTTTATTAAATAGAATATGAAAATTACAATAATTGAAAAGAAAAATAATGAGTTGTATAATGTAAAACATGAAACATATATTAAATAGTTTATATTTTTTTAAGTTTTTAAATATTTTTAAAATAACTGTAATAAATAAACAAAAGGAAAACAACTATAAGTAATATCACTACTATTACAAAAGCTATGCAATATTTGCTAAAAAAAATTAATAAAACTTAACATCTCCAATATACCAAGCATTAAAAAAAAAAAAAAAAAAAAAAAAAGGATCTTCACCTGCTTCATCAAAACCAACTTGTGGTATCCAACCACGGCATGTATATTCAAAAACTAATATTTTTCTAAACATAAACGAAGAAGAAAATGGAAAACGATAAATTATGGCAAATTAATAAAAAAAAAAAAGGAAAAAATAGAAACTACCAATTTGGGTTATGAAATTTTCGAAGCATTTTTGTCAGTATAATTAATTAGAATCTGATTTCAGATGTGATATATAAGGAAATAATAAATTTGAAAAAAAAAAAAAAAAAAAAAAAAAACTCACCAAATTAATTAATGGCATGAGTACCGTTTAGAAAATTGGAAATTAGGAAATTTCTCTACGTGAAATTTTCGTTAGTAAGCTTTCAATATGGATTTCATCAGAATGTTTTTTATACATATAAATCGAGCTTACTTTTTTAAATTTTAAAATTACTTTAAAAACTTATTTTTCATATATATTAAATAGAATTTAGATAGTTTTCTAAAAAAATAATAATTAAATAAATAAATAAATAAATATAAAACTGTCGAGGCCCGGCCCATTACAGCCCATAGTCAAATCATGGGCCGACTAGGTGTGGCCCAATACAGCCCATAACCATCATGCTCGTAACATACAAAATATAAAATGTATTTTTATACACATAATTATTAGGGTTAATTGCATACGGGTTCCTAAAAACATATCGAATAACAAATATATTCATATAAAATTTATTTTTTCATATTTATTTTTTCAAAAAATTTTAATTATTCATATATATTCATCTAATTTATTACCGTTTATATTTTAACAGAATATAGATAAAATATCTATTTTGTCCTTACAAATGGTTATAATATAAAAAGGGTAAAAAAATAAATTTACTTTTTTTCTAACCAACGTTAAGCATTTAATCTATAATAATTAGATTTTTTTAATAGAGATAGACGGTAAAAATATATATGAATAATATTAAATTTTTTAAAAAATAAATATAAAAAATTAAATTTTATAAAAATATATTTATTATTTGATATATTTTTAACAATCTATATATAATTAATCCTAATTATTATTGCAGTAAATCACGTCATTATGCTTGTCCCTTTTCAC
Organism: Tillandsia fasciculata; assembly: GCA_029168755.2. Lineage (NCBI taxonomy): Eukaryota > Viridiplantae > Streptophyta > Magnoliopsida > Poales > Bromeliaceae > Tillandsia > Tillandsia fasciculata. The sequence continues at coordinate 20,711,371 of CM054945.1, read as the reverse complement.
GATGAGGAACATGTGGTAACACTTCACAACCAAATGATTTTGCTACTTGCCACATCAATGTTCCCTTTTTTTTTTTTTTTTTTTTTTCTTTTTGTTAAAAAATTGTATATTCAAATATCGATTTTATAATTATAATTCTATAATATAAAAGAAAAAAAATAAAAATACTTTTAAAAATTTTAAATCTTTCTATAATATACAAATAATATTTTCAAATGTTAAATTACCAAACTAGGCTTGAAACACGAACTTCACCTTCGTGGAAAGTGGTGGACCCACTTAGAACTCAAGAGTAATAACTGCCTAGACCTGGTTCACCATATCAGCCGTCACTACAACAAAATTAGGCTATAGCGACACTTTTAAGTATTTCTAACATCTAAAAAAAATGTTGCTGACAAAAATACCGACACTTATTGTAAGTGTTGCTATATGTGCCGTCGCTAGGGTGTATAGCGACACATTTTTGTAATGTGTCACAAAAATATGTCCCTATAACTTAATTTTGAATATAGATGGAATATAGATAGTACACTTATACAAAAGTGTCACAAACATATGTCTATATAACCTATTTTTGTTGTAGTGCGTAGACCACAATTTATTTATTTTTATACTATTTATTATTCTTCCTAAGAAAATAATTTATTATTTTCAGAAAAATAAAACTAATTATATGCATAGAGTAATAAGGGCGCCATTTCTGGCTAATTATAGAAAAAAAAAATATAACCCCACACTCATACAAAATTACTTATTATTGTAAATATTTAATTAAAAATGATATAGTAATTTTTTAGTTGAAAATAATGAGAAAAAAAATAGTGTTTTTTTTTTTGCATAAAATTATGATTTTGGTTGGGGTTTAGTATTTTTAAAATTAAATATATAATTATGGATTGCTATGCATTTATATTGTCAACATGCTAATATGTTGTAAATGTAAGTAACTCGGGACTCATTTATCTCCTGCTGTGAGTTTTACTGCTTCAGTTTTTTAGAATCTAAAATTAAAAAATTAAAATTTAAAATTTAAATTAAATTTTAAAACCAAACGTTTTGTTAGAAATATAAAATCACTTTTAGCACTAAAAATTACTTTTGCCTAACAGCTGGTAACAGTGATATCATCATATATGTTTGGTTTAGTAATATTAAATTCACCTATTGTTCTATTTGATTTATTTTGAGTTTGATTTTAATAACTCTAGTAAGCTAAATGGTAATAGATTTTGAGTTTAATTGATCTATTAGCATATTAGGTCAAGTGGGATTATAAGATGAATTCCATTAAATATAATATATATATATAGTTTTCTTTTATTCTCTAATTAAAGTTCTTTTTCATGTCACAGAGAAGAACGGTGTAAAGAGAGTCGGTAAAAAGAAAGCTTTCTTATTTTTCGTACCTAATTCAAGATTTTAAGGTTGATTGAAAAAAATTTAAGAGACATTTCGGAGTAAAATTTACAGAATCGAAAAGTACTTTAAAAAAAGTGTAGCAAGAAGAGTTTTTCGATTGAAAGGTTGCACGCTCATTGTAATAGATTGGTAATCTCTAACTAAATCTTGTAATCTCCTTAATTTGATAGTGAATTTGATTTCTCCGTACCCGTGGATGTAGCTCGATTTTGGATAAACCACGTAAATCTTTTTGCATTATTATGATTGTGCTTGGATTTTTTTTTTATTTTTTTTACTTCATTTATTCTAAATTTTGTATTTCTTGATTATGAGTAATTAAGATACAACGTATCGATTGATTTATTAGTATTGCTAGTATCTTATTAGTACGGATTCTATTATTATATACTACAATATATGAGAATTACTTTGGACTTGCTCGAGATTTTTTAGAAATTAATTAATTTAAGACTGAATCTAAATTAAATGAACCAAATAGAATTCGGATTTACAATTTTTTATTTAGAATTTATATTAAATAATATAAAATAATTATTATAATTTTTAAAAAATATATATTTTATATTTTATATTTCATGTTCAACCGTGTATATTGTACAAGTCAATTTACACATTATACATTAAGATATTAGTAGGCAATGTTTGCTTTCCATGAGGTGAAACTCAAGTTGAAGTATACTTTTCCACAATGTTTTTTTTATTTTTTTTTTATGTAGTTTATTTATATAGTTATAGAATCAAAGTTTTCGCAGTGTTACTATTTGTTTATATGTTGTAACTGACTTTATTTAACTTACGATATTTTAGAGAGTTTGAATTTTGTTACGGTATATCAAATAAGGAAATTAAGTGAATATTTACAATCAAACTGAAACAAAAGCAAACATATATATATTTACTATTTTGGGTACTCGTAGCAAGTATTTGGTAGTGTAATGAAGAAGCCCAAAGATGTCACTACATTTGTCTTACACTGCACACGTTGCGGTCGAGGGTAGGAAAGAAAATCTACGCCCCCTTTCCGTCAAAACTTCGTACTACTGCAACGCTCGCAACGTGTGCATGGGCGTGTCACTTGCCTTAATTTAATTCTCACTCTCCTATTTACATCTCCATGCACGCAGTTTCTAATATCAACCCCTTTTTTTTAAGAAAAATAAATTTGAAAAATCTTATTCTTAGACTCTAAATTTTAGCATAATTTTAGACTCTAGTTATATATACGTAAGAAGAAAATAAATTGAATGAAGTAGAAATTGTGTATATATGAATCAAAATGAAGGCACGGAATTAAATTTGTAAATTAAATGATCGATGGTTACGTAAATTAAGAAAATATAGCTATATAGGTGGTTGATTAAAGTGTGTGTGTGTGTATGTGTGTGTGTGATCTCTTTAAATATTCTTCATTTTTTGTAGATATTTTCTTAAAGTTCTTAAATTGATTTCTTAATGTAAATATACCCTCTTATTCTAACTATTATTATGTGTATTTCCAACTTTACCCTTTCAACAAGTCCATCCTCCAAATGTACACTCTCTCCAGTCCCTCTCTTAACCACTCCTACAAGACCCACTTCTCCTCTTAATTTCCTACATACCATAGTTTCATCTTCCAAAATCAAGAAGAAGGAGAAGAATAAGAAGAAGAAATAAGGTACATAAAATAATGAATCCGCTCGACAAGGAAGAGTGGACCCCTTCGGATAGGAAGAGGTTCAACGAGGCGCTCTCTGAGATCGACTTCCGCCAGCCAAATTGGCTAGAGGAGCTCGCGCGGAGGTTTCCGACCAAGACCATGCGCCAACTTAGGGACCAATATGTCGACCACATCGTGGACATGCAATGTACATACATCGAGCGATCGACGCCACCGGAGTACGTGAACCCTGTCGACATGTTAGAGAACGATAACTTTGGCTTGCCAGTTACGGAGGAGGGAGAAGAATCGCAGTCCTTCGAAGCCGCATTGATGGAGGCCACCGGGAGGATGAGCGACGCAAAATCGCTGTCACCGCGGAGCTTAAATAAGTTAGTGAGTGAGCATTTAGGAATAGTAGGAGTAGACGCAGAGAAGGAAAAGGTAGCAGGACAATTTGGTGCAAGAACATCCACTAAAGGAAAGCCTTGGACTGAGGAGGAGCATAGGTTTGCTACAATTCTTTTTTATTTCTTTTTTTCTTTACTTCTTTTTGGTTTTCTATACATGAAATCTTAATTTGCAGGTATATATATATATATATATATATATATATATATATATATATATATATATATATATATATATACATATTGAGGTGATTAATATATATGGAGTTTTTCATGGTCTGACTCAACAAGGAAATTTTATTTTCTCACTAAATATTGTTTTTTCAACCTCGATCTCTCTCTCTCTCTCTCTCTCTCTCTCTCTCTCTCTCTCTCTATAGCATGCATGTAGAATTGAGTAATCAAGATCATGTGAAAACCCTAAAGAATTAACAATATGCTGGAAATTTGTGAGAAAACAATCATCCATGTGTCTGTTTGAACATTTTTTATGAAATAGTTGGCACTTTCCTTTCTCAAGTTTATTAGTTAAACTTTAATTTTTTGCATTATGATAACAATAATAAATCTAGGCTGAAATTTATTCTGTCATCAAATTTAGCCATTATATATTAAGAAGTCTCATATATAATATTATGATTCCATATAGATTGAACATGCATCAAATTCGAATGACGTTGATGCGAAGTTGTTTATACTTGATCACTTGCCATGAAAAGAAAACGAAGTATGAGAATTGTCGGCATGTTAATCTAATTATAAATTTTGCTTTTTGTATAAAGTGTGACATCCTATAAATTTTGCGTACTTTGCACTTATGATCATAACACTATATATGAAATGCATGTACCATAGTGTATACATGTTCTATTAACAATATAGTTAAGTAGAGATAAAAGATACATGAAGGATGTAATAATTGAGTCTTTTTATTTATTTTCACATATATATGACCAACTTTTTTCATATTATGTTTCTATATCTAGTGTATGTAACATGCAGGGTGTTCTTTTCCTATATATCTACTTACAGAAGTTTCTTATTATACATAAGTTTCAGCTGACATGTTTCTTTTGTAGTTAACATCGAAACCAAATGCGAACAAATAAGAGAATGAACACTTTCACCTCATTGTCGTTTTATGTCGCGACGACGACTATGACACAACTGTCCTAAATCTCAAATGGCGGGACAGTAGCAATGGAACGACACATTGACAGTAGCATGTTGGAATAATTAAGCATGACAAACAAGATCTGTTTTCCAACTACATAGTTTTCGCCAAATGCATGCGTATATAAGCACGCGACATGCGATCCACACTTTGAAGATGGCATAATATTAAAGCAATATGCTTAGAATATGAATATATATATATAATGAAGTATAAGTATATATACTGAAAAACATCCCCTCACATGCACTAGTTGATATCACTAACAGAACTTTTCCTTTTTCATTATACTACATAAAATGTAAGTTTTATTTGAAATAAAAACACTCGCCCTGAAGTGCACAATTGAAAGTATGTCAAATTAAGCAAGAGAGGTCTTATTTCTGATCGTGTATAAGATATATAAAGACATAATAAGGATGATTGGCACAGTTAGCTTTTCAAATTATCACCTACTCGGATGAACGTGATGAATACACGAAGTTATTAACAAGTCTATTATGTAAAAAAATCAACAATTAATCGGTATTTTTTTTCTTCCTGTTCAAATAAATGAACTTAATTATAGGGCCATGCTCCAACAATTTGTCAAAAGAGAGAAAAACAAAATAGATATGTATAAGTATGTATATGCACTTTCTCATATTCATCTAGCTAGTCTTGTTTTTGACAGGTTATTCCTGATTGGTTTAAGTGTGCATGGGAGAGGTGAATGGAGGACCATAGCCAAGAACTTTGTCACCACAAGAACACCAACTCAAGTGGCTAGCCATGCGCAAAAGTACTATAACAGGCAACTGGTGTTAAAGGACAAGCGTCGACATAGCATACATGACATCAGAAACATCGAGGACGATGTCGAGGCTGCCTTAGAGAAAAGCTTATGTGAACTGGTAAGGCCGACGAAAACTTATAGTGCCACTAAAACTAACCAAGAAAAGCCAACATCGAGCGCAACAACGACTCAACGCGTCGATTCGTTGTCCCTTGCACCGATTGGAGAAACTACTCTTTCGGAGAAATTGGTTCGCGACGGTAATTTCTTATCTGATGACGTGATGGTTCAATCGCCTTTCGATACTTATATTGATCAGGGTTCTTCAAGCATGTGGCCCTTTTGATGGTCACACAAGCTCAGAGGAATTAAGAATAAACTGGTTAATTTACCTCTGTATAATATTATACATATGATACTGAACAATATTTTAATATTCTTATGTTTTACCAGTAATGTACTTTGCTTGTGAACATCAAGGTGTATTAGTATATACCAATAGTACTTAATTAAAAAGCTTTGTTGAAAAGTTTCTGAGTTTTCCTTTATTTACAATTGATTCCTATAATTTTGATTCATATACAACTTCATCATGCATGCATTGCCTTGAACAATTAAGGAATGCCACAGGTTAAATAAAGTAATTGGCAGAACATTAATTTTCAAATTTATTACATTAACAGGGTAAATTAATCATTGATGAGAGTATTGTTGGTTTGGTTTTGAACCATATTTAATTACAGTAGGACATTTTTATATATTTGGATCATGACCACCCATAGAAGGATGTATATATGTCACGCCCCGGAACCCGGGCTCGTCTACAGATCCGCCGTGCACACGGAATTTTCCGCGTACACGAAGCGCTGGTAACCTGCTCAGACATACTCTAACAATAAAAGAGCATAATACAGAGCTGAAATAGGAGAACCACATAGTATCTCAGACTGGGACTACAAATAATGCTGTAATAAGTACAATAATCTCCCAGCTCACCAAAATAGTACAACCAGCTGGCTAACGCCAGACCCAAAATAAAAGGGGAATACCACAGTCTGAGTGAAAGGTACAGCCTCTATCTACAGCTCTCAGTCTCCCAGGAGATCTATCTATTCGGCGATCCCCTTACCTCGATCAGCTGCCGATGGCCTAGCAGCTCCCGCAGATGACTCTGCAAAATAAGGGAGAAGGAAGAAACAGAAAATAACAATGGGGGTGAGAACTACCAGATAAACCAATAGCCTCCCCTAGTGGGTAAAAACCTCAACTCTGACGCACCCACTAGGACTACTAGAGGCAAAAGGGAAAAGGTGAAGTGGTAGGATAAGTAAGGTACTGAAACAGTAAAACTACCACTACTATGCCTCTACTGCGGTACTGGCTATCAAAACTGTATGCATGCATCAGAAAACAAAAGCTGTCCAAAATAACCCAATCCGTCATCTGATCCACGATCGGTACTGCCTGCTCCGCTCTCATCATCGGGCAAAAATCCGCGCCGACGTGATAGCAAAACTGTCAACAACTGTCTGGCCCCAGCCTCTAGAGTGGAACTCGAGGGGAGCGACCCACACGAGTAAAGCATCACCGGGCAACAACCGCGCCGGTATGATAAGTCTCAAAATTCACCGGGCAACACCGCGCCGGTATGATAAGTCTCAAAAGCAGGACTGGATCATGACTATGATCAAAGTGGGAAAAACCATCCACTAAAGAAGCCTGATACCCAATCAGATGCAATAGTACTCAATAAGTGGGAAACATCATCCACTAGAGGAAATCCAACCCCCAGCTAATGCAAAATAAACCAGGCTCAACCCCTATCTGATGCAAGGACAACATCTGGTCGACCGCCTACCGTCCGCGGTCACCGCAATACCCCACAAATCCACAATCTAATGCAAATAAACCAGAATCAACCCCTATCTGATGCAAGGACAAACATCTGGTCGACCGCCTACTGTCCGCGGTCACCGCAATACCCCACAAATCCACAATCTAATGCAACCTTGGCTACACTATCCCAAACCCCTGCTCACACTTGAGCAACAACATATGAATGCAAAGGACAACAATGAAAACATGTTCAAATCCCAATATGATAGTGTAGCAATAAATAGTGGCCTTACCTGATGTCCGGGCATGCATGCAACTGTCTTTATTTTTAAAAGTTGTAAAATAGTGTCAAAGGTTTAAAACAATTGATTTACTGAATAAAAGTCATTTGCATGCGAGATCATAGCCTTTGTCTCAATCACAGTGTCCCAATATAAGTCATCATATCATTTGTGGGGTTATATTAAATTTTAGGGGAGTTTGTCCCAGCGGTCCTTGTCATTTGTCATATTAATTTGTCCCAATGGTTCTCATTAATTGTCCTGTTAGTTGTCCTGTTAGTAGTCCTGTTAGTAGTCCTGTTAGTAGTCCTGTTAGTAGTCCCAATGGTTCTCATTAATTGTCATATTTGTATGTCCCAATGGTTCTCATCAATTGTCATATTTTAGGGGATTTCTAGTAATCCCAGTGAGCTTGTCAAAAATGAGGTAAGCAACAACCGCCCACCTCGAACAGCTCAAACAACACCCCAGGTAGTCTCCTGGTTGTCCACAGTCCTCAATCCTGCAAATCAACGCTCCCGGTATAAATACAAATCCCAAAAAGCACAATATTTGCTGTTTTTCAGACAGCACGGGAAAAGAGGAATTTTTCACCTCTAAAATGAGCTCCTAAAATCCCAGAAAAATCACGGTTGCGTTCCTCGCGAAGAGTAGATCAAAATCGACTCTTTAAACGCCTCGATCTGACGCTCCTACGTCAAGATAAAAATCGGAGAAGTCGGTGCTGTCCAAAAACCATCACAGTAAAAAGGGGGGTCAAAGAGGACCTAAAAACTGTGCCAAAAGTACGAAACGGAGCAAAATGATCAACACGGAAATCGAAGCCCTACCTCTTACGGTCGCGCTGCCGCAAAAATCGTCCAAAAATTCCACCCGGTTAGCCCGCAGTGAATTTTCGACGGAACTGCGACGGGAAATGGGCCTAAAAGAAAAATCGTCGCAGTGCGCCGCGTCGCAGATAACTCACTATCTGTAACTCCAGAAATTCTGAGATTCTAGAGAGAGAAAGAAGAGAGAGAGAGGAACAACTTTTGTATTTGGCACTTTTCCTGATTCTCTCTCTAAGGCTCGCAAAACGAGGTGCAAAGAGAGGGGGTGGGGACTCTCTTATATAATGGGCCAAAAGGGAATATTCCCACACGGGATCGGATCCGAACACGAAACACCAAAACGGGCCAACCAAAACGCGCCACGTGTTGCCCAAACAGGAAACAGCCGGTGCAAGGGCCACTGGGAGGCTGCCACGTGTCCCACGTGGTGCACATGGCCGGTCCGCGCTCCGGGTCTTCCGGATCCTGTCGGCCAATGGGGTGCCGCCACGTGTCATCCATCCAGATGCTTCTAGAAGCCGGCCAGCCAATGGGGAAGCGCCACGTGGCAAGGGGAATGTTCGGTGCTCCCGGTGCACGCCAGGCCCATGGACCGCGCACCCGAGCCCTGCCCGCGCCTGCCCGCGCCTGCCCGCGCTGCGCGCCTCCGCGCTCCGCCGCTGCGCCGCTGCCCGCCGCCGTGCGCCGCCGCCCGCCGCCGCTCGCCGGCGGCCGCCGCCGGCCGGAACAGTAATTCCGGCGGCCGGGTTACTGTTCCGGTGAACAGTACCGATGTGCCGAAAAATTAAGCGAATATACCGTTTCGATCGTTTTCGCGCGCTGAGTCCAAATACGACGTCCGTTTCGCCAAATTCTCATCCGAAATTTTCCAAAAGCTCCCGGAAAATCCCATTTGCTCCGATTTTCGCGCAGAGTCTATTAAAAATATCCAATTTCGTTCTACAAGCTCCGTTGCACAGTACAAGCCTTCTACAGTCACTATTAATGTTACGGAGGTTCTGCGGGAGTCCGGATCATCACATCCTCCCCCACTAAAAGAGTTTCGTCCTCGAAACGAGACTAAACAATAATACTCAGTCCGACGTCTCGAATAAGTAGGGGTGAGCATCCCTCATCTCCGACTCGAGCTCCCAAGTAGTCTTGCGCTCGTCATGATTGCCCCGTTGGATTTCACCTAAGGAACGGCCCGATACGCTCCAATACCTCAATGGGTCTAATATATCGGGAGCTAAGTTTCCCACGAATGCCGAATCTCCTGATTCCTTTGGACGGCGAGACTTACATGATCTCCAACTTGAAATTCCAAGTCTCGTCGCCGAACATCGGCATAGCTCCTCTGCCGGCTTTGGGCGGTCTGAAGATACATCCGACTCGCTCGGATCTTCTCCTCTGCCTCAAGCAATACGTCTGGTCCCAAGGTCCGCCTCTCGCCCCCGTCACTCCAAAAAAAAGGGGTGACCGACACTTGCGTCCATACAACGCTTCAAACGAAGTCATCTGAATGCTCGCTTGAAAACTGTTGTTGTACGCGAGCTCAGCCGAGGGTAAGTGTCGAATCCACCCTCCGCCGAAATCCAAGATGTATGCTCTTAGCATACCCTCCAAGATCTGCATAATCCGCTCTGACTGCCCATCAGTCTGCGGAGGAAAAACCGTACTAAACCTGAGTTTAGTCCCCAAGGCTCAAATCTCGGGTCTCTAACGGATACAAAATAGAGGCGGGCACTTAGATAACCGCACCACCTCATTAAGTACAGCAGGACTAACCGCTCAAGTGACTAAGTAGTCTACACCAGCAAATGCATCCGCTCCTCCCAGGGCACCTGGTAATCCAATCCTCATGTCCACGGGCACAGATACTCGATCCGAGTACCTCTGTACTCCTGAGGTTCCTAATAAATCCCCAAATGATCATTTATCTAATTCCCGGTAATCCCTTACAATGCCGAAGTGAACCTACTTCCTACATCTCAAAAGCACCGGCGCCCCGTGGGCCCCAAACTATGCTAGCCAAAATAGTTCCGCACCCAAAGCGAAACATCCGCCTCGCTAGCGAAGTCAAAACTTCAGAGGCAAAGAAAGCCCTGTGACAACCCCGGCACACAGACCTCTCCTGGCCTGGCTCCCCAAAAGATCGTCCTCGCAGCACAATCAACCGCCGCGAAAAGGGATACTGAGCCAGCCAGTTTATCTATGTACCATGATCAAGTCCCGCAGCTGAGTCATGACCATCTGGTCTACTGGCATAATCCAGGACTCATCTGCACCGGTCAGGACCAACGACACACCTCCATGTGCTAAAAGATCGGGAATACGTATCGCCCGTGCATAAGGTGACCGTCCTACCCCTAACCCATACAATGAAGTAAATGTACTCCTAACGCATATCTAGCATGCTCAAGTGCAATACAATGCAAAATCTAATGCCAAAAAGCAAAATAATAATACCTGCCACCACCACATGGTCGGCTGCTGCAAAGTCCTCCACCTGAGCGGCATAAACCCGACCGCTCTGAGCTGGTGGCGGGTGATCAGCAGGGTAAAAAGATGGGGATCCGCTCACTGGAGCGTAAGGCCGTTGAGCTGACGACCGTTGCTGAGATACGAAGGGAGCCGAAACTGAAGAAGATGCTGCTGGGGTCGAAAAGGGGCATGAAGCTCGAACATGGCCTGACTGTCCACATTTATAACAACGACCCCACCTCTGATCACAGGTGTGTGACAAATGAGGTCCTCCACAGAATATACATCTGTCTCTATCGCGAAGCCGTGGCTGTCCCGACTGCTGCTGCTGCTGATGTTGCGGGGGTCTCTGGGATCCACCAGGCCCTCGCTGCTCTGAACGTCCACGGCCCGTGAACTGAGGCGGTGGCGGTCGGGGCGGCCTCCAGGAACTGGCCTGTCCCTCGTCGTGCTGTGCTGGACGCTTTTTGTCAGAACTCTGAGCGACCAAGCCCCCACGTCTGGCAATGACGTGGTCTCCCCTTTCAACCCACTGTGCATGCTCTGCTGCCTCCTCCAAGGTCTGCAGCCGCTGAGCGTGCACCAAAGTATAGGTTTCTGGGCGCAGACCCGACTCAAAGAGCTCCACCTGGTGCGGTCCGTCCCTGGCGACATAGGGTACGCAGTTGAGCAACCGCCTGAACTCCTGAAAGTAGTCCAATGCTGTCCGGTCGCCTTGCTGAAGATTCTTCAAATCATCTTCTAGCTTTTTCTTCACACTTGTGGAAAAGTACGTATCCAGAATCATCTTCTTAAACTCTGCCCAGGGTAGCTGTCGAGTGATCCGAAACTCCAGGGGCTCCACCCGACGCCACCATGCATCAGCATCCCCGTCTAAACAGTGTACAGCCATATGTACCCTGTACTTCTGGTCTATGAAGAAGTCCCGGAATAACTTCTCCATTGACGAAAGCCAAGTCCCAATCTCCCAAGGCTTAGTATCCCGCCCTGAAAACCTGGGCGGTCCCCGCTTACAGAACTGAGTAAGTTTGTCAGCAAACTCCTGCTCCTCTGCAGGAGTCAATGGCCGAATTGCTCCCTGAGCAACAGGGGATGCCGTGGTCACCGGTCCAACTGGGGGAGCCACAGCAGGGGAGGAAGGTACGGAGAACTCTCTGGGGTGCTACAACAGGCTGCGCCCTCTGCTCTAACATCTGCGTCAGCCGACCTATGGCCTCCTCCTGACGCCGCACGGCCTCTGACATCTGGGCCATCAGAGCCTGAAGCTCCTGCACCTCACTCTGCTGGCCCTGCTCGGACTCCTCCGGCTCGGGCTCAGAGGAAGAAGGCTGCGAACGCGTCAACATTCTACGTTGCGGAGGCATCCTACCACAAGAAACCACACTCAGTATCATCACCCCACACGACCCAATCCAGCGAAAGTCAAAGACATCCCCCTATTTCTGTGACTTTATGTTGTCTGCAGCCAACATAACTGTACACCAGAAATTTGAGTATGTCGGTCCCTCTTCTCTCACTGGAAGAGTCAAACCAAATAAATCAGCGACTTTCGCGAAATGTCACGTCTCTCATGCCCTATTATCCTAGGGTCTGCCAAAAGCCTAGGGTTTCCTAAGTCCCAACTGACCTATCCCTAAGCTCTGATACCAACTTAATCTGTCACGCCCCGGAACCCGGGCTCGTCTACAGATCCGCCGTGCACACGGAATTTTCCGCGTACACGAAGCGCTGGTAACCTGCTCAGATATAATCTAACAATAAAAGAGCATAATACAGAGCTGAAATAGGAGAACCACATAGTATCTCAGACTGGGACTACAAATAAACTGTAATAAGTACAATAATCTCCCAGCTCACCAAAATAGTACAACCAGCTGGCTAACGCCAGACCCAAAATAAAAGGGGAATACCACAGTCTGAGTGAAGGGTACAGCCTCTATCTACAGCTCTCAGTCTCCCAGGAGATCTATCTATTCGGCGATCCCCTTACCTCGATCCGCTGCCGATGGCCTAGCAGCTCCCGCAGATGACTCTGCAAAATAAGGGGAAGAAGAAAGAAACAGAAAATAACAATGGGGGTGAGAACTATCAGATAAACCAATAGCCTCCCCTAGTGGGTAAAACCTCAACTCTGACGCACCCACTAGGACTACTAGAGGCAAAAAGGGAAAGGTGAAGTGGTAGGATAAGTAAGGTACTGAAACAGTAAAACTACCACTACTATGCCTCTACTGCGGTACTGGCTATCAAAACTGTATGCATGCATCAGAAAACAAAAGCGTCCAAAATAACCCAATCCGTCATCTGATCCACGTCGGTACTGCCTGCTCCGCTCTCATCATCGGCAAAAATCCGCGCCGACGTGATAGCAAAACTGTCAACAACTGTCTGGCCCCAGCCTCTAGAGTGGAACTCGAGGGGAGCGACCCACACGAGTAAAGCATCACCGGGCAACAACCGCGCCGGTATGATAAGTCTCAATTCACCGGGCAACAACCGCGCCGGTATGATAAGTCTCAAAAGCAGGACTGGATCATGACTATGATCAAAGTGGGACAAAACCATCCACTAAAGAAGCCTGATACCCAATCAGATGCAATAGTAACTCAATAAGTGGGAAACACATCCACTAGAGGAAATCCAACCCCCAGCTAATGCAAAATAAACCAGGCTCAACCCCTATCTGATGCAAGGACCATCTGTTCGACCGCCTACCGTCCGCGGTCACCGCAATACCCCACAATCCACAATCTAATGCAAAATAAACCAGAATTAACCCCTATCTGATGCAAGGACAAACATCTGGTCGACCGCCCACTGTCCGCGGTCACCGCAATTACCCCATAAATCCACAATCTAATCAACCTTGCTACACTATCCCAAACCCCTGCTCACCTGAGCAACAACATATGAATGCAAAGGACAACAATGAAAACATGTTCAAATCCCAATATGATAGTGTAGCGATAAAATAGTGGCCGTACCTGATGTCGCGGGCATGCATGCAACTGTCTTTATTTTAAAAGGTGTAAAATAGTGTCAAAGGTTTAAAACACTTGATTTTACTGAATAAAAGTCATTTGCATGCGAGATCATAGCCTTTGTCTCAATCACAGTGTCCAATATTTCATCATATCTTTGTGGGGTTATATTAA
>CM054945.1:20686239-20697283 GCA_029168755.2 Tillandsia fasciculata | reverse complement strand
AACGCCCCGGAACCCGGGCTCGTCTACAGATCCGCCGTGCACACGGAATTTTCCGCGTACACGAAGCGCTGGTAACCTGCTCAGATATAATCTAACAATAAAAGAGCATAATACAGAGCTGAAATAGGAGAACCACATAGTATCTCAGACTGGGACTACAAATAACACAGTAATAAGTACAATAATCTCCCAGCTCACCAAAATAGTACAACCAGCTGGCTAACGCCAGACCCAAAATAAAAGGGGAATACCACAGTCTGAGTGAAGGGTACAGCCTCTATCTACAGCTCTCAGTCTCCCAGGAGATCTATCTATTCGGCGATCCCCTTACCTCGATCCGCTGCCGATGGCCTAGCAGCTCCCGCAGATGACTCTGCAAAATAAGGGAGAAGGAAGAAACAGAAAATAACAATGGGGGTGAGAACTATCAGATAAACCAATAGCCTCCCCTAGTGGGTAAAAACCTCAACTCTGACGCACCCACTAGGACTACTAGAGGCAAAAAGGGAAAAGGTGAAGTGGTAGGATAAGTAAGGTACTGAAACAGTAAAACTACCACTACTATGCCTCTACTGCGGTACTGGCTATCAAAACTGTATGCATGCATCAGTAAACAAAAGCTGTCCAAAATAACCCAATCCGTCATCTGATCCACGATCGGTACTGCCTGCTCCGCTCTCATCATCGGGCAAAAATCCGCGCCGACGTGATAGCAAAACTGTCAACAACTGTCTGGCCCCAGCCTCTAGAGTGGAACTCGAGGGGAGCGACCCACACGAGTAAAGCATCACCGGCAACAACCGCGCCGGTATGATAAGTCTCAAAATTCACCGGGCAACAACCGCGCCGGTATGATAAGTCTCAAAAGCAGGACTGGATCATGACTATGATCAAAGTGGGAAAAACCATCCACTAAAGAAGCCTGATACCCAATCAGATGCAATAGTACTCAATAAGTGGGAAACATCATCCACTAGAGGAAATCCAACCCCCAGCTAATGCAAAATAAACCAGGCTCAACCCCTATCTGATGCAAGGACAACATCTGGTCGACCGCCTACCGTCCGCGGTCACCGCAATACCCCACAAATCCACAATCTAATGCAAAATAAACCAGAATCAACCCCTATCTGATGCAAGGACAAACATCTGGTCGACCGCCCACTGTCCGCGGTCACCGCAATACCCCACAAATCCACAATCAATGCAAACCTTGGCTACACTATCCCAAACCCTGCTCACACTTGAGCAACAACATATATGAATGCAAAGGACAACAATGAAACATGTTCAAATCCCAATATGATAGTGTAGCGATAAATAGTGGCCTTACCTGATGTCCGGGCATGCATGCAACTGTCTTTATTTTAAAAGTTGCAAAATAGTGTCAAAGGTTTAAAACAATTGATTTACTGAATAAAAGTCATTTGCATGCGAGATCATAGCCTTTGTCTCAATCACAGTGTCCCAATATAAGTCATCATATCTTTTGTGGGGTTATATTAAATTTTAGGGGAGTTTGTCCCAGCGGTCCTTGTCATTTGTCATATTAATTTGTCCCAATGGTTCTCATTAATTGTCCTGTTAGTTGTCCTGTTAGTAGTCCTGTTAGTAGTCCTGTTAGTAGTCCTGTTAGTAGTCCCAATGGTTCTCATTAATTGTCATATTTGTATGTCCCAATGGTTCTCATCAATTGTCACATTATTTTAGGGGATTTCTAGTAATCCCAGTGAGCTTGTCAAAAATGAGGTAAGCAACAACCGCCCACCTCGAGCAGCTCAAACAACACCCCAGGTAGTCTCCTGGTTGTCCACAGTCCTCAAATCCTGCAAATCAACGCTCCCGGTATAAATACAAAACCCAAAAAGTACATATTTGCTGTTTTTCAGACAGCACGAGAAAAGAGGAATTTTTCACCTCTAAAAAGAGCTCCTAAAATCCCAGAAAAATCACGGTTGCGTTCCTCGCGAAGAGTAGATCAAAATCGACTCTTTAAACGCCTCGATCTGACGCTCCTACGTCAAGATAAAAATCGGAGAAGTCGGTGCTGTCCAAAAACCATCACAGTAAAAAGGGGGGTCAAAGAGGACCTAAAAACTGTGCCAAAAGTACGAAACAGAGCAAAATGATCAACACGGAAATCGAAGCCCTACCTCTTACGGTCGCGCTGCCACAAAAATCGTCCAAAAATTCCACCCGGTTAGCCCGCAGTGAATTTTCGACGGAACTGCGACGGGAAATGGGCCTAAAAAAAAATCGTCGCAGTGCGCCGCGTCGCAGATAACTCACTATCTGTAACTCCTAAATTCTGAGATTCTAGAGAGAGAAAGAAGAGAGAGAGAGGAACAACTTTTGTATTTGGCACTTTTCCTGATTCTCACTCCAAGGCTCGCAAAACGAGGCACCAATGAGAGGGGGTGGGACTCTCTTATATAATGGGCCAAAAAGGGAATATTCCCACAAAGGATCGGATCCGAACACGAAACACCAAAACGGGCCAACCAAAAGCGCCACGTGTTGCCCAAACAGGAAACAGCCGTGCAAGGGCAATGGGAGGCTGCCACGTGTCCCACGTGGTGCACTGGCCGGCGCGCGCCGGGTCTTCCGGATCCTGTCAGCCAATGGGGTGCCGCCACGTGTCATCCATCTAGATGCTTCTAGAAGCCGGCCAGCCAATGGGGAAGCGACACGTGGCAGGGGAATGTTCGGTGCTCCCGGTGCACGCCAGGCCCATGGACCGCGCACCCGAGCCCTGCCCGCGCCTGCCCGCGCCTGCCCGCGCTGCGCGCCTCCGCGCTCCGCCGCTGCGCCGCTGCCCGCCGCCGTGCGCCGCCGCCCGCCGCCGCTCGCCGGCGGCCGCCGCCGGCCGGAACAGTAATTCCGGCGGCCGGTTACTGTTCCGGTGAACAGTGCCGATGTGCCGAAAAAATTAAGCGAATATACCGTTTCGATCGTTTTCGCGCGCTGAGTCCAAATACGACGTCCGTTTCGCCAAATTCTCATCCGAAATTTTCCAAAAAGCTCCCGGAAAATCCCATTTGCTCCGATTTTCGCGCAGAGTCAATTAAAAATATCCAATTTCGTTTCTACAAGCTCCGTTGCACAGTACAAGCCTTCTACAGTCACTATTAATGTTACGGAGGTTCTGCGGGGGTCCGGATCATTACATTCTCCCCCACTAAAAGAGTTTCGTCCTCGAAACGAGACTAAACAATAATACTCAGTCCGACGTCTCGAATAAGTAGGGGTGAGCATCCCTCATCTCCGACTCGAGCTCCCAAGTAGTCTTGCGCTCGTCATGATTGCCCCGTTGGATTTTCACCTAAGGAACGGCCCGATACGCTCCAATACCTCAATGGGTCTAATATATCGGGGGCTAAGTTTCCCACGAATGCCGAATCTCCTGATTTCTTTGGACGGCGAGACTTACATGATCTCCAACTTGAAATTCCAAGTCTCGTCGCCGAACATCGGCATAGCTCCTCTGCCGGCTTTGGGCGGTCTGAAGATACATCCGACTCGCTCGGATCTTCTCCTCTGCCTCAAGCAATACGTCTGGTCCCAAGGTCCGCCTCTCGCCCCCATCACTCCAAAAAAAAGGGGTGACCGACACTTGCGTCCATACAACGCTTCAAACGAAGTCATCTGAATGCTCGCTTGAAAACTGTTGTTGTACGCGAGCTCAGCCGAGGGTAAGTGTCGAATCCACCCTCCGCCGAAATCCAAGATGTATGCTCTTAGCATACCCTCCAAGATCTGCATAATCCGCTCTGACTGCCCATCAGTCTGCGGAGGAAAAACCGTACTAAACCTGAGTTTAGTCCCCAAGGCTCAAATCTCGGGTCTCTAACGGATACAAAATAGAGGCGGGCACTTAGATAACCGCACCACCTCATTAAGTACAGCAGGACTAACCGCTCAAGTGACTAAGTAGTCTACACCAGCAAATGCATCCGCTCCTCCCAGGGCACCTGGTAATCCAATCCTCATGTCCACGGGCACAGATGCTCGATCCGAGTACCTCTGTACTCCTGAGGTTCCTAATAAAATCCCCCAAATGATCACTTTATCTAATTCCCGGTAATCCCTTACAATGCCGAAGTGAACCTACTTCCTACATCTCAAAAGCACCGGCGCCCCGTAGGCCCCAAACTATGCTAGCCAAAACAGTTCCGCACCCCAAGCGAAACATCCGCCTCGCTAGCGAAGTCAAAACTTCAGAGGCAAAGAAAGCCCTGCGGCAACCCCGGCACACAGACCTCTCCTGGCCTGGCTCCCCAAAAGATCGTCCTCGCAGCACAATCAACCGCCGCGAAAAGGGATACTGAGCCAGCCAGTTTATCTATGTACCATGATCAAGTCCCGCAGCTGAGTCATGACCATCTGGTCTACTGGCATAATCCAGGACTCATCTGCACCGGTCAGGACCAACGACACACCTCCATGTGCTAAAAGATCGGGAATACGTACCTCCCGTGCATAAGGTGACCGTCCTACCCCTAACCCATACAATGAAGTAAATGTACTCCTAACGCATATCTAGCATGCTCAAGTGCAATACAATGCAAAATCTAATGCCAAAAAGCAAAATAATAATACCTGCCACCACCACATGGTCGGCTGCTGCAAAGTCCTCCACCTGAGCGGCATAAACCCGACCGCTCTGAGCTGGTGGCGGGTGATCAGCAGGGTAAAAAGATGGGGATCCGCTTACTGGAGCATAAGGCCGTTGAGCTGACGACCGTTGCTGAGATACGAAGGGAGCCGAAACTGAAGAAGATGCTGCTGGGGTCGAAAAGGGGCATGAAGCTCGAACATGGCCTGACTGTCCACATTTATAACAACGACCCCACCTCTGATCACAGGTGTGTGACAAATGAGGTCCTCCACAGAATATACATCTGTCTCTATCGCGAAGCCGTGGCTGTCCCGACTGCTGCTGCTGCTGATGTTGCGGGGGTCTCTGGGATCCACCAGGCCCTCGCTGCTCCGAACGTCCACGGCCCGTGAACTGAGGCGGTGGCGGTCGGGGCGGCCTCCAGGAACTGGCCTGTCCCTCGTCGTGCTGTGCTGGACGCTTTTTGTCAGAACTCTGAGCGACCAAGCCCCCACGTCTGGCAATGACGTGGTCTCCCCTTTCAACCCACTGTGCATGCTCTGCTGCCTCCTCCAAGGTCTGCAGTCGCTGAGCGTGCACCAAAGTATAGGTTTCTGGGCGCAGGCCCGACTCAAAGAGCTCCACCTGGTGCGGTCCGTCCCTGGCGACATAGGGTACGCAGTTGAGCAACCGCCTGAACTCCTGAAAGTAGTCCAATGCTGTCCGGTCGCCTTGCTGAAGATTCTTCAAATCATCTTCTAGCTTTTTCTTCACACTTGTGGAAAAGTACGTATCCAGAATCATCTTCTTAAACTCTGCCCAGGGTAGCTGTCGAGTGATCCGAAACTCCAGGGGCTCCACCCGACGCCACCATGCATCAGCATCCCCGTCTAAACAGTGTACAGCCATATGTACCCTGTACTTCTGGTCTATGAAGAAGTCCCGGAATAACTTCTCCATTGACGAAAGCCAAGTCCCAATCTCCCAAGGCTTAGTATCCCGCCCTGAAAACCTGGGCGGTCCCCGCTTACAGAACTGAGTAAGTTTGTCAGCAAACTCCTGCTCCTCTGCAGGAGTCAATGGCCGAATTGCTCCCTGAGCAACAGGGGATGCCGTGGTCACCGGTCCAACTGGGGGAGCCACAGCAGGGGAGGAAGGTACGGGAGAACTCTCTGGGGGTGCAACAACAGGCTGCGCCCTCTGCTCTAACATCTGCGTCAGCCGACCTATGGCCTCCTCCTGACGCCGCACGGCCTCTGACATCTGGGCCATCAGAGCCTGAAGCTCCTGCACCTCACTCTGCTGGCCCTGCTCGGACTCCTCCGGCTCGGGCTCAGAGGAAGAAGGCTGCGAACGCGTCAACATTCTACGTTGCGGAGGCATCCTACCACAAGAAACCACACTCAGTATCATCACCCCACACGACCCAATCCAGCGAAAGTTAAAAGACATTCTCCTATTTCTGTGACTTTATGTTGTCTGCAGCCAACATAACTGTACACCAGAAATTTGAGTATGTCGGTCCCTCTTCTCTCACTGGAAGAGTCAAACCAAATAAATCAGCGACTTTCGCGAAATGTCACGTCTCTCATGCCCTATTATCCTAGGGTCTGCTCAAAAGCCTAGGGTTTCCTAAGTCCCAACTGACCTATCCCTAAGCTCTGATACCAACTTAATCTGTCACGCCCCGGAACCCGGGCTCGTCTACAGATCCGCCGTGCACACGGAATTTTCCGCGTACACGAAGCGCTGGTAACCTGCTCAGATATAATCTAACAATAAAAGAGCATAATACAGAGCTGAAATAGAAGAACCACATAGTATCTCAGACTGGGACTACAAATAACACTGTAATAAGTACAATAATCTCCCAGCTCACCAAAATAGTACAACCAGCTGGCTAACGCCAGACCCAAAATAAAAGGGGAATACCACAGTCTGAGTGAAGGGTACAGCCTCTATCTACAGCTCTCAGTCTCCCAGGAGATCTATCTATTCGGCGATCCCCTTACCTCGATCCGCTGCCGATGGCCTAGCAGCTCCCGCAGATGACTCTGCAAAATAAGGGAGAAGGAAAGAAACAGAAAATAACAATGGGGGTGAGAACTACCAGATAAACCAATAGCCTCCCCTAGTGGGTAAAACCTCAACTCTGACGCACCCACTAGGACTACTAGAGGCAAAAGGGAAAAGGTGAAGTGGTAGGATAAGTAAGGTACTGAAACAGTAAAACTACCACTACTATGCCTCTACTGCGGTACTGGCTATCAAAACTGTATGCATGCATCAGTAAACAAAAGCTGTCCAAAATAACCCAATCCGTCATCTGATCCACGATCGGTACTGCCTGCTCCGCTCTCATCATCGGGCAAAAATCCGCGCCGACGTGATAGCAAAACTGTCAACAACTGTCTGGCCCCAGCCTCTAGAGTGGAACTCGAGGGGAGCGACCCACACGAGTAAAGCATCACCGGGCAACAACCGCGCCGGTATGATAAGTCTCAAAATCACCGGGCAACAACCGCGCCGGTATGATAAGTCTCAAAAGCAGGACTGGATCATGACTATGATCAAAGTGGGAAAAACCATCCACTAAAGAAGCCTGATACCCAATCAGATGCAATAGTACTCAATAAGTGGGAAACATCATCCACTAGAGGAAATCCAACCCCCAGCTAATGCAAAATAAACCAGGCTCAACCCCTATCTGATGCAAGGACAACATCTGGTCGACCGCCTACCGTCCGCGGTCACCGCAATACCCCACAAATCCACAATCTAATGCAAAATAAACCAGAATCAACCCCTATCTGATGCAAGGACAAACATCTGGTCGACCGCCTACTGTCCGCGGTCACCGCAATACCCCACAAGTCCACAATCTAATGCAACCTTGGCTACACTATCCCAAACCCCTGCTCACACTTGAGCAACAACATATGAATGCAAAGGACAACAATGAAAACATGTTCAAATCCCAATATGATAGTGTAGCAATAAATAGTGGCCTTACCTGATGTCCGGGCATGCATGCAACTGTCTTTATTTTTAAAAGTTGTAAAATAGTGTCAAAGGTTTAAAACAATTGATTTACTGAATAAAAGTCATTTGCATGCGAGATCATAGCCTTTGTCTCAATCACAGTGTCCCAATATAAGTCATCATATCATTTGTGGGGTTATATTAAATTTTAGGGGAGTTTGTCCCAGTGGTCCTTGTCATTTGTCATATTAATTTGTCCCAATGGTTCTCATTAATTGTCCTGTTAGTTGTCCTGTTAGTAGTCCTGTTAGTAGTCCTGTTAGTAGTCCTGTTAGTAGTCCCAATGGTTCTCATTAATTGTCATATTTGTATGTCCCAATGGTTCTCATCAATTGTCACATTATTTTAGGGGATTTCTAGTAATCCCAGTGAGCTTGTCAAAAATGAGGTAAGCAACAACCGCCCACCTCGAACAGCTCAAACAACACCCCAGGTAGTCTCCTGGTTGTCCACAGTCCTTAATCCTGCAAACCAATGCTCCCGGTATAAATACAAAACCCAAAAAGCACAATATTTGCTGTTTTTCAGACAGCACGAGAAAAGAGGAATTTTTCACCTCTAAAAAGAGCTCCTAAAATCCCAGAAAAATCACGGTTGCGTTCCTCGCGAAGAGTAGATCAAAATCGACTCTTTAAACGCCTCGATCTGACGCTCCTACGTCAAGATAAAAATCGGAGAAGTCGGTGCTGTCCAAAAACCATCACAGTAAAAAGGGGGGTCAAAGAGGACCTAAAAACTGTGCCAAAAGTACGAAACAGAGCAAAATGATCAACACGGAAATCGAAGCCCTACCTCTTACGGTCGCGCTGCCACAAAAATCGTCCAAAAATTCCACCCGGTTAGCCCGCAGTGAATTTTCGACGAAACTGCGACGGGAAATGGGCCTAAAAGAAAAATCGTCGCAGTGCGCCGCGTCGCAGATAACTCACTATCTGTAACTCCAGAAATTCTGAGATTCTAGAGAGAGAAAGAAGAGAGAGAGAGGAACAACTTTTGTATTGGCACTTTTCCTGATTCTCTCTCTAAGGCTCGCAAAACGAGGTGCAAAGAGAGGGGGTGGGGACTCTCTTATATAATGGGCCAAAAGGGAATATTCCCACACGGGATCGGATCCGAACACGAAACACCAAAACGGGCCAACCAAAACGCGCCACGTGTTGCCCAAACAGGAAACAGCCGGTGCAAGGGCCACTGGGAGGCTGCCACGTGTCCCACGTGGTGCACATGGCCGGTCCGCGCTCCGGGTCTTCCGGATCCTGTCGGCCAATGGGGTGCCGCCACGTGTCATCCATCCAGATGCTTCTAGAAGCCGGCCAGCCAATGGGGAAGCGCCACGTGGCAAGGGGAATGTTCGGTGCTCCCGGTGCACGCCAGGCCCATGGACCGCGCACCCGAGCCCTGCCCGCGCCTGCCCGCGCCTGCCCGCGCTGCGCGCCTCCGCGCTCCGCCGCTGCGCCGCTGCCCGCCGCCGTGCGCCGCCGCCCGCCGCCGCCGCCGCGGCCGCCGCCGGTCGCCGGCGGCCGCCGCCGGCCGGAACAGTAATTCCGGCGGCCGGGTTACTGTTCCGGTGAACAGTGCCGATGTGCCGAAAAATTAAGCGAATATACCGTTTCGATCGTTTTCGCGCGCTGAGTCCAAATACGACGTCCGTTTCGCCAAATTCTCATCCAAAATTTTCCAAAAAGCTCCCGGAAAATCCCATTTGCTCCGATTTTCGCGCAGAGTCAATTAAAAATATCCAATTTCGTTTCTACAAGCTCCGTTGTACAGTACAAGCCTTCTACAGTCACTATTAATGTTACGGAGGTTCTGCGGGGGTCCGGATCATTACAATATATGTCTCTGACTCTCTGCAAATTATGTAATAACCATTAGAGACAATTGGAGCAGGATTTCTAGTACTCCCTGTGGATTGAGAGAAGGCACTATCATTTTAGAATGAAAATTTAGTAGAAAAAAAGAAAGAAAGAGAGAGAGAGAGAGAGAGGCAATGACTTTTGATAATTTTTTTTTTCTTCTTATGCTTTTTCAAAAGTGCAGAAAAAAAAGAACATACATACTTTTCTTAATTTCTTTTCTTTGTATTATTTATACTAGAGAATATATATATATATATATATATATATATATATATATATATATATATATATATATAGAGAGAGAGAGAGAGAGAGAGAGAGAGAGAGAGAGAGAGATAGTTCGGCTGCTATGCTATCGATAGCATTAAGTATTTGGTACTATCAAGTTTTCCACCGTTAGATCCATCCCTTAGATCATTTTCATCATTTAGATTATACTAATTTTCCAACCATCCACTAAATCTTAGGGATCATTATCATACTAACCGCACATTCCTTCATCCAAGAGTTATATATATATAGTCTGGCTGGAATATTATCGATAGCACCAAGTAATTGGTGCTACCAAGTTTTCAGTCCTTAGATGAAAGGATGTGCGGTTGAGATTGTAGTGGTCCACTAGAATCTTTACTATTCAACCAACTACCCACTAAACTCTAGGAGACCACTATCATCCTAACTGCACATCTCTTAATTTAAGGGCTAAAAAATTGGTAGCACCAATGACTTGGTGCTATCGATAGTTGTTAGGACCAAATTTTTCGCCGCACGACAAAGTAGCACGTGGCGCTCACCGTCAGTTGAAATCATTAGCCGATGAGATAGAAGGGCAACCGAAGAGGGGCCCGCGTCCAGATACGGATCGATTTCAGTCGAAACACAACACGTTACGTTCGCACTCGGCTGAAGATATCAGCCGACAGAAGAATAGCCGACAAATAGGGTAACGTCTCGGTTTCGGCCGTTATCGGACCGCCCCAGTTAAGCGACGAGGAAGAGTGCTAGAAACGAGAAGGAAAAGATCTTGGAAGGAAAGAATGGGAGATTTAAGCGCGAATCTCGCAACCAACCCAAGACGACAAGCAGTGTCCAGAATTAGAAGGTGCCGAGAATCCTGTTCCGGTGCAACAACCAAGGGAATGAACTTAGACGGGAAACGACTGCTTCCTGAGAAGAATAAACGACTCGAAAGGAAGTCGTTAAGGATATCATGATGATCCTCCCCTAATTACGCCGATAATTCAAAATTCAAATCAGCGCCCAATAACTATGGTTCGAGATATGTATAAATACCCGAACCATCGAAGAGATCGAGGTCCGGCAACCTCGTAAGCCCGTACCACCCCAACTCTTCATTTATCTAGGAGTAGGAGTAACTTAACTTTTTTTCCTTTTTTTACTGCTTTCCTAGGAATAGGCTTAATTAACCATTCTATCCTTTTTTTCACTTGTATTCCCTTCTTTTTATCAATAGAAAGTGTAAACCGATCATTTGGTCGTATCTTTATTTTGTTATTTTTTGCATTTAGAGTGTAAACCAATCCCT
>CM054945.1:20636239-20683739 GCA_029168755.2 Tillandsia fasciculata | reverse complement strand
TACAGCTTATATACTCTTAAAAGTACAAACCCAAATATGTTTGTGAATTTTTTACTATTGGATTTGCATTGGGATTTGTGCTTTTGTAAAGTCAACTAAAGAGAGAGAAAGAAAAAGTAAATAGCACAAATATCAATCCAAATTCAAGAATAAAACATTCACAAGCATATTTGGAATTGTACTTTTGAGAGCATATAAGCTCTACTCAATATATATATATATATATATATATATAAATAGTACAGCTTATATACTCTTAAAAGTACAAACCCAAATATGTTTGTGAATTTTTTACTATTGGATTTGCATTGGGATTTGTGCTTTTGTAAAGTCAACTAAAGAGAGAGAAAGAAAAAGTAAATAGCACAAATATCAATCCAAATTCAAGAATAAAACATTCACAAGCATATTTGGAATTGTACTTTTGAGAGCATATAAGCTCTACTCAATATATATATATATATATATATAATATATATATATATATATATATATATATATATATATGTATATATATGTGTGTATATTCTTTGTCTCTTTTTTGTTTTTTCTTCTTTTGAAGATAAACCATTCCATCTTTACGTTATAATAAATGAATGAAAATATGTTAGGCCTTTTTCTCGGACCCAGCTACGGATGCTAATGGGCTGCAACGTGGGCAGAATTTCTCATTACACAGAGCACGCTACTAGGCCAGATTCTAAAATATGGATGTTAACAAGAAAAAGGCTAAGAATGGGCTCTCACTTCTTGTTACAATCAAATTCGTGGAAGCCCATTTCAATGTACACTGTACGATATAATATTTTTTACCATGTGACTATTTAGATAAACTCTAATTTAAAGGCCAATAAACCTACCCATCTATAACTTTTTTTTTTTTTTTTTTTTTTTCTTTCACGGATGTTGCTATACATTACAGTATCTCATTCATGAATATTGAATACAAACTCCCCTCAGTTTATTCTCCACACAACAATACAAGAAATTAAAAAGCTCTCTCATTATAACCACAAACTAAATTTCAAATTTGAGAGTATATATATGGGATACTATTCATCAATATTATTATTGTTCAGATAACTTCACGTCCGGATTTCGCATGGGCTTGAGCCACATATCAGCCATCACTCTGGATGACATGCTCCACACTACATCCTTCCCGCCCTTGGCCTGCGCCGCCCTCCCCTTCTTCCCCAAACCGTAAGCCACCAGCCACTGCATCGCCGTCAGCCTTTGCCGCTCTCCGTCCCACCGCCCTCCTCTTCCTGCTCTCAGCTTCAAACCTCCGACGTGCAGACTGCCCACTTTGAACCTCCCTTCTTCATCATTTCCCTCCCCCGCTCTCGCCGCCTGGATCACCGCTATCGTAGGCGCCCCCACCGTCTCGTACCGCCGAAGCGGATCCCTTAACTGAACCGCCACCAACACCGTCGCCGTGTCGGCTCCGGCACAAACACTCCCCCACTCTTCCGGCGGTGCCGCCGAATCTAGCGGATGGTCGTTGGTTTGCTGCTTGTTCATGAGCGGTGAGACGTCGAACGGAGCCTGCTCTTCGGCCATCTCCGCCTGAATCTTCAACGCTTCGATCGCCATGGCCTCGATCTTCTGCAAAGAGAAGGCTAGTATCTCCTCGACGAGCACCGGCTCCTCCCGAACGTTCCAGATCCCCGTCAGGATCCTCTCTTTCCGCCCATCACTCAACGCCGCGGCCATCGTCTTGAGCGCCGCGACCGACTTCGCCGCGCTGGAGCTGGCGCCTAATTCTTTGCCCCGCCCGCTGATGATCGCCGACGCCATGCCTTCGAACGCGATCTGCTCGGCCGTTTTCCCCGTCAGCTCGTCCATCGCGGCCAGCGCGCTGAGCTTCGAGCTCAACTCGTCAGAACCGACAGTGGCCAGCCGCTGAAACAGCTCGAATCCGCTCGCCGCCTGCTGATCGACGAGGACGAGTGGCTTCGACAGCTGCATCGCGAGTTTCGAAGGATCCTTCCTCGCGACCTCCGCGTCGAACGGATTCGTAGCGGCTAAGAAACCGCCGTCCCTCGTCTGAACCACGGAGCCCAGTCCTTTTCCTAGGTCCGAAATATAGGCGCCGGATTCAGCTTCCGAACCGGCTTTCGTGCCGATTTTCGACGAAGAAAAGCGGTCTGGCATGTCGTATTCCGCATCCTTCGAGCCCTCGAGCTCGAGCATTTGGAGGAACTCTCTAGTCACGGTCTCTTCCTCCGCATCCAGCTGTTGTAATTCGTCATTGTCGTCGTCGTCGTCGTCTTGCGCCACAGTCTCGGCGGCGTGCGAATTTGGTTGGTCTCTAATCATCATCGACTCCAGCGCGTTGATTTGCTTCGCGATAGCGTCGAGCTCCGTCAGCCGGGTCAGGTGCGCGCTGTCGTGCACCACTTCCTTCACGACTTCGCTCGACGCCGAAGCCGTGTCGGCGTTCTCCGTAGGCTCTGCCGCCTCGCCTTCTTCTGCCTCGCCTTCTTTGTCTTCTTGAATTTCTACCCCCTTATCGACGATTTCGAATTCTGGCAAGTCCATATCGTCCTTCGGCTCCGGCTTGTGAGCAGGTGAAGGGCTGGACTCCGGTGGGCCCAATTCGTCGAGGCTGAACTCGTCGATCCCCTTGAGGTCGACGATATTCACAGACAGATGCTTCGTCGTCGGCGTCGACGAAGGCTCCGACCGCGTGATCTTCGGGCTGGCGACGCTGAACGAGGATTTCGACTGCTTCCGCGCGAAGGAGAAGGACAGCGACAGCGACGAGTCCTTCCCCTTGCTGCTCGACTTCGCGGCCTCAGCCTGCTGGTTGTAGATCCCCACCCCGGCATCCTCCATGATCTGAAATCCTAGTTTGA
Source organism: Tillandsia fasciculata (assembly GCA_029168755.2). NCBI lineage: Eukaryota > Viridiplantae > Streptophyta > Magnoliopsida > Poales > Bromeliaceae > Tillandsia > Tillandsia fasciculata. Next base: position 20,680,878 of record CM054945.1, on the reverse strand, counting down.
GCACCAATTCCCCGCCCTTCGCCTTCCCGACGAGCGGGAACGCCACGTCCCACTGCCGGACACGGGTCCCCTCGAGGCTCTTCTCCATGGACTCCTTCACCAGCGAGCTCAGGTCCACCGTGCTCCTCCCGAAGTCGAGCTCCGGCGCGTCGATCGCCACGGTCGAGATAACGAACGGCCGCGGCTCCAGCTTCAGCGGCTTCCCCGTGCAGTAGATGTGGCAGCGGACGAAGAGCGTCTCCTCGAAGTCGGCGGACCCCTGCAGGACCCGCGCGGGCATCGTCTGCACGGCGCCGTCCTTGGTCTCCTTCTTACGGACGGAGACCGACAGGCGGAGCCCGTTCATCGATGTCGGGACGCCCTGTACGGCGATGACCTCGACCGAGAACAAGCACCCGAGGCGCTGCATCCTGATGTGCGACAGCGCGCGCATCGGCTTCCAATTCCATATCCCTTTCTTCTCTGCCGCAGAAGCGGGCTCCGCCACCGCCGCACCCGCGGCGGTGTGGTGGAGGGGTGGTGGTGGTGGTGGTGGTCGTCGTCGTCGTCATCGTGGTGCTGAGACTTTGGGTGGGAGCGCCAGGGGGACATGGACAAGCGGCGGGAGCGGGGGCGGGACTCCGCGCGGGGCTTGTCGACATCGGCGGCATCGGAGCGGGGGAGGGCAAAGGAGGCGGTGCGGCGGGAGGTGTGGGCTTTGTAAAGGGAGTGGCTCAGCGAGTCCAGCTCCTGCAAGATCCGAGAGCTGTCCTTTTGATCAGCCATGGATGACATGGAGATCTTTATTTGCTGTACTAAGAAAAGAAGCTCAATTTTGTGGACTCTACGAAGTTGTGTTGCTATAAAAAGATAAGAGTGTTTGAGAAGAGTTTTGGGTTTATGGCTCAGGAGGTGCCATGGCACATGAGCACAAAGTGTGGGTCTATTTGGATGGATTTGTCATTTGTGTTGTGGAACGAATGGAGGAGAGGAGAGTAGGGTTTGGAATAATATGACTAATGTTATCTTATATGTGAAGGGAAAGAGGGACAGGTTGGAATTTATGGTTGATGCCTGTTTCTTTGGCGCCAAAGGAAGTTGAGAAGGACCCCTTTTTTGTTTTTTTTTTAATTTTTCCAAACTTCCATTTCAAATGCTACAGGGGGATTTATTTCATGTTGGTCCACCTCCTATCTGTTTACTTTCTATCTTATATCTTATATTTTAATTTAATCTATCTAATGTGCTGCAGTGTTCGATTACTGAATCAAAAAATAATTATGTAGAAAAATCTTACACACGAAAGTGTTTTTTGCTGCTCATCAATGATAAAAATGTGGCATGTTCTCTGACATGTAATTTGCCATAAGAGTTAAGAAGCTGAGGATTTACAAACTTCGTTTGGATAAAAGAAAAAATATTTTCTAATAAAAAGCTTTATATTGGATTTCTCTATTTCTGTTGACTATATATTTAAATTATTAGTTTTAAATTAATTTTTGTAGCCTCTGTGCCCCGAAGGTGTTCCGGAAGTCCACAAAGGACTTGTCCGAAAATACGAAGATTCATTTCTTATCACGAAAAGATTTAATTGATGTGTATTAAATGAGTCGGCTTTGCTTGAAAAGCAGAATATTTTTTATGTTCATTTTGTCTCAACGGTCTGCGTCCGATCAAATCGAGTCGCATTCTTTTTCGTTGTAATCCACTTTTCGCTATCAATAAAATATCGATTGTTTGTGCTCATTTGGAGAACATCGTGTGTTTTTTTCTTCATTCTCGCTCGATACAATTTACGGAATTATACCTCACAATGATTTTGGCTGGCTCGTCCGTGCAGATAATGGACGAGAGCCGCACGAACTTCGTCAAGCGATTCTAACTCCATTACAAGTACCCATCTCCCACCATTGCAAAAGTAAACTATAAGCTAGCCCTTACTGCAAAACTAAAAAATATATATATATATATATATATATATATATTTCAAATATATATATATATATAATACACACTCTTATCCTAAAATTTATAAAATTTTTAGTATTGAAAAAAAAAAAAAAAAAAAAAAAAAAAAAAAAAAAAAAAAAAAAAATAGTGTCTATTTAAAAAGCTCAAAACTGCTCAAAAGATGACCAGGAGTCCAGGACTGCTACTACTCTACAACAGCAACTGGGCCTATGTGAATGTAGGCTTAGCCATGTAGCCCAATCTACACAACTACCAAATAAAATTCAGCCAAGATTCTTCTAGTTGCTACAAATCCTGAAGTGTGATTGATTTGATGGTGGTTTCTCTTTTGCAGTTTTAATAGTGGGTTCTCTTACTCCTCTTAGAATCATCTATGAATTGCCAAACAAGGACAGAAAATGAAGGAACTAGGAAGCTTCAGACTTTACCCCCTCAAGTTCCTCATGGAATTGGAATAAATGAGTTGTGTTGGGTGTTGATAAATTATGGGCATTTACATGTTTATGGTTTGTTTGGTGGCCATATTATAGATTATAGAATTGGTCGGCGAACCTTCGTTCGAGTATTGTGTTTGAGATCTCTTTCGTGAAAGATTTTTAAATTGAAACTTTCGACTTTTAGGGTTCAGAATCTCATTTTATTTTTTTGCAGGAGCACTCGAACATACCCACGGGAACTCATGTTACTGGGCCTGAATTTGGCCCTAGATCTAAATGTCTGGTTTAAGTCAAACCACCTGGTCCATGGTTGCTTATTGGGCCTTGAGCAATTATGCCATGATTACTGCCACAAGAGTTTAAAAAAAAAAATTAAAAGAGAGAAAAATTGAGTTCAAATTAATTACAATCTATAACTTCTAATTAAAATATGTTTGATAAAAAAATAAAATAATTATATTTTGAACTTGAGATCTTATCATCCAAAATAAATCATTTATTAGCAACAATTTTTCTTTCAAAAATAAATAATAATAAATTAAAAATTAATGTTAAGTAAAACTTGGTGACAAGTTGGGGCAATTTACCAGCAACTTTAAATCGAGGTAGCATGTGGCTGGCCTTCGTATTTATTTATTTACGACAAAGCAACTAAACAATGCAAATGGGATGGATTCGGGGAGGAGTCTCCATCTTTTAGTCCCTTTTTTTTTTTGGGGTGGGTTGAGGCATATTTTTTTTTTTTTTTTTTTTTTTTTTTTTTTTTTTTTTTTTTTTTTTTTTTTTATTATTATTGGGTCTCTATTTGTACTGCACTATTCGGAGCAATTTATTTTAAATACTTTATAAAATTTTTATAAATTTAATTAAATTAATATATATATATAGAGAGAGAGAGTTGTGCTGTTATTGATAGCATCATCCCAACTTTGCCACCCATTTTGTAGCCCTTGGATCGCATTGAGATTTGTGCAGCCCTTTAATTAAAAAGAAAAATTTTTTATTTTTTATTTTTTATTTTTATTTTTTCTTTTTTCTTTCTTTCATTAAAGAACCTGCACGAATCTCAATGCGATTCAAGGGCTACAAAATGGGTGGCAAAGTTGGGCTGGTGCTATCAATAGCATTCCAGCCCAACTCTCTCTCTCTCTATATATATATATACACACACGCACCTCTTACATTATTTTTTTTAGTTAATTAGAACGAATTTTTTATTTTTTGATTTGATACGGATGTTTAGCAGGAGCTCCAACAAACTCGATCCATTTGCATTCCTAACTCGACCTTCTTCTTCTAAAAAGACCGAAAATGGAAAGAAAAAAAAAAAAAAAAAAAAAGGGAGAAATCGAGACCGCACGCTCGTCCGACGATCCGATCAATCCATTTTCTCCCGAGGAATCCCAACCGTCCGTTCCCTCCTATAAATAAACCACACCACCCCCAATCTCCCAGATCTCAAATCCTGTCTCCTTCTCTCTCCGCTGAGAAATTTTTGAGAAATTCTTGTGTTGCTTTCGAAAACCTAAAAAAGAAAAAATAAAAAAATAAACGCAACGAAGACGAATCAAAGGGGATTCTCGCGTGTTCCAATCTTCGTCCTCCTCTCGATCCTTAATCTCGGGAACCCTAGGGATAGGGATAGGGATAGGGTTAGGGTTACGGCCAGGGTTCGCCGAGGGTCCGATCGTGGGTTTCGGTGGTTTTTCATCAACGGCCGATTCGTAGATCGCTGTCAAATTCCGCGATCTGAGGGATCTTCCTCGTTTCCCCTTATTTTTGCTAGGGTTAGGGTTTCGCCGATCTTCTGATTCCCTCTTGTTCTCGCAGTTGAATCGTGCTAGGGTTTCGTGGTAGGAGGGGGGAGGAGGGGGTTGACGATGAACGACCCGTCGCAGATGATGAATCGGAGCTTCGGGATGTGGCAGCCGCCGCAGCTGCCGCCGCTTCCGCCGCCGGACGATCCGATGGGATTCCAAAACCCTAGGCCGGTGTTCGCTTCCGGCGCCGCCGCGGCGGGGCGCGCCAACTGGAAGACCAAGAAGGCGGACAAGCGGCGCAAGGCGGCTGCGGCGGCGGCGGCGGCGGCGGCGGCGGGAGGCGGCTTGGAAGGCGTGGGGGGCGGCGTTGGAGGAGGAGGAGGAGGAGGAGGGTACAAGCCACCGACGCTGAACGAGCTCCAGTTCCAGAACCGGATGAAGACGCGGCGATTCTACCCGAGGAAGTATGCGCGGTTCGCGCCATTCGCGCCGCGGAACACGACGTCGTTCATCATCAGGGCGAAGAAGTCAGGGGGGATCGCGGAGCTCGTGTCGCCGTGCCCCGTGACCCCCGCGATCCTCCCCACGCCCAAGTTCTCGCCCTCGCGCGAGGGCGTGGTCGACATGGCCAAGGAGGAGTGGGGCGTCGACGGCTACGGCTCCATGAAGGGCCTCATCCGCCTCCGCAGCTCCCCCGGCCGCGGCGCCGACGACGACGACGCCGACGACGGTTCCAGCGGGAGCGACGTCGAGGAGCACCTCGAGGTCGAGCGCCGCCTCGACCACGACCTCAGCCGCTTCGAAATGGTCTACCCCGGAGGCGGCGGCGGAGGCGGCGGCGTAGCGGTCGATGCTTACCTTCTAGAGAGCAGGATCGATGACCAGGATAGCCACATTGCGCAATTGGAGGAGGAGAATTTGACCCTCAAGGAGAGGCTCTTCTTGATGGAGAGGGAGATGGGGGATCTGCGGAGGCGGCTCCGGCTTATCGAGAAGAATCTGAACGTCAAGAACAGCAGCAGCACTGATGATGTCGGCGGCGGCGGCGATGGTGACGGCAACAATGAGGAGAGCAATAGGAACGATGTGGTGATCGAGGAGACGCCCGAGAATGACGGCGGAGGCGACGTGTGCTCGGAGAAGAGCGCGGGGGACTGCGAGGACGGCAGCGGCGGCAACAACGTCTGCAGCACGCCGATGAGGGAGTAGATTGATAGATGAAGGGATCAAAAGAAGTGGTTTGTAAATATTTGTTTTGGTATTTTTAGGAAAAGACCCGAGTATGAACAATTTGCCCTTAATTTCTGTAATTTGAACATGCAGATTTATCATCTTCCTGCAATTAAATTCATGGTTTGATGTATATTTGATCGATTGAACCGATCGACCATGGATTGCCAAATAGAGATGTCCTTTTCTTTTTTAATTATGTGCCCCATGTGTATCGTTTTTAGTTGCCAAGTTTCTTTCATTACGTGGAAATGTATTATGGGGCTAGCCAATCACATTTAGGCAGAACAGTTCGTGACATCCAATTTGATAGTGCGGAGTAATAATCGTGAGTGCTCCATTTTCTAATGCAAAGGATGTACCTAAGTACCAACAACAAAGTTGCAGTTCAAAAAAACCTGTTTAAATTTATGCAAAAGGTATGTAGGAAATGATTCATGCGGAGCATATATATATATATACCTATATAACCTTTAAATCAATCCCCACTCACATGATAATAATAGCAATCACAAAACAGAATTATTGTGCCGCACAACTGATCAAATGATAACTTCTCTCAACATTCAACAATGAGGTACGCCGAGCTTGCTGTGTAAGATTCTTCGCATAAGCATGGGTACAAGAACATACATGAATGTAACATGTGTGGGCACAGCGCATGGTGTCCTCACCTTGTTCAAATTCCGGGAAATATGGAAATAGCTATGGTGGTCCCTCTGCACAAAGCTCTTAAGATTACAATTTATCAAATATTCTGAAAAAAAAAATGAAACAAAAAGTAATAATCTTGCCGAGCTTTTATAAAATTCGTTCTTTAACATTCCTGAGCGCTATTTTCTTCATTTATTTACCGCTAAGAAATCTTCTGTTTTATTCAGCTTCCCACCTTCGCCCATTATACTGCAACTAACTGATGTTCGAAGCTCTTCATAGTTTAATATATATATCAACGGAATCCTGTCAACACATAACAGTTCATTTTCTTCTAAGGAAAAGTTGAGAGAAGAAAGCATGGTAATGCATGCATCTCTTATTTTTTTTTTTTTTTTATGGAACATAGTGGTTAAGCATTTAGTATAAGAAAAAGCATACTTCAGAATTAGGGTTTAAAAAAGGGGACCTGATGGTTCAGGCTCGGTTTGTACGCCTTCCAACTTGAAGAGCAAGCTCGGTATCTATTTTTAGCGAGATGTCCAGCGCTTTGACGGAATGTGTTAATGCTCCACTGAAATAAAGCAGGCATAACAGTTAGAAGAATGGTACTCACTACTAAGAACTGCAGTAAATTTTGTATTAATTGAATAATAAGAGAGAGCCTAATTGCTTTTGCAAGTTCATAATCACTATGAGCATACAGTAAAAACTTCATGTCAAGTAAAGAGTAAAAAAAAGTTCACAATATAGGGTGTAGTCAAGGACAATGGCTCACATAAAAGTCAAAAGAATGCCTGGATAAGGGAAAAGAAATCTTCTACTAATATCTAAGTTACAACTTCAACTATTGAGGCATAGCTCGAATAGAATATTCCTGCTACTACATTCCGAGAATGATAGATTTAAGAGTCTTACGATTGATTTTTATCGTATAAGAAAAAGGAGATACTGGTACCTGGATATATAGGTTACTCCAGTGTCTCCAATCTTCTTCACTGTATCAATTGTAACATTTCCAGATGCCTGTCATCATAAGGTATAGAGAGCAATTTACTCTATGCGCAACAAATTTGTGACCGAGCTCATCTTACTTTTTACCACTACGGTAAATTCTTGCACTCTTTGTGGGTAGCTTGGCAGTTTAAATTTCTTTAGTTATAACTTCACGGCAGTGAATGCCTATATTGAGATAAGGGAACTAAGGTACCAACAAAGAAAGTTCTTAGGCCTATCAATCAACTACGACCCAGAGGAATTGTTCATGCGCTCCAATTCAACTGAATCTGTGGTCAGGAGGTTCATAACTGACTATCCAGTAGCCACTAGCTATCCACCAATTCACAAGAACAAGTATAACCAAGCTCACAAGCTTATGATGAGTCTTATCAAAATAATAAACTAATGTAAGAGCCAGCTACCTCAGTCTCAAATCTCCCATTTATCAACCGAATTGCATCTTTAAGCATTGAAACATCTACATCCCCATTTGGAAGAGGGACAACCATATTGTCCAGCATTATTCGGGTCAACGCAGTCTTATTTTCGGTTGCATATTGCAAAACCTCTTTCACTTCTTCTTGTGTCCTGGTTTCAACCTGATCTTCCAACATAATTGGAGTACAGATAATTGCCAGCACATGGACATGTCAAATGGTGAAGATATACCACAACTAAAAATTATTAGCAGGACATGCTAACATATTAAGGGTACAACATTACATCTACCAATCAATACCTCAACAGGAATAGTTAACTTGTTTTGCTCCAAGAATTGGTCTACTGACTTCAGTGCATTTGTAACACCTCCGGCAACAGATATATGATTATCCTTTATCATTACCATATCAAATAAACCAAGCCTGTGATTATTTCCGCCGCCTATCAGTACCTACTTATGGTAAGTGATTAAAACAGTTAGCATAAGAAGAACAAAAGGAAACAAGAAAAATAATAAAGATGTCACAGCACAAGTAAGAGAAATGAGAACAACCGCCCACTTATCCACCAAGCGTAAGCCTGGAGCAGTTTTCCTCGTCTCCAAGATGCGTGCAGGATGTGCAGCATCAGACATAGCCTGAAAAAAATGAAGAGCTCATTATCCAGTATGATGCATAGAAGCAACAAGACAAAAATATGGATAAATAATTGCCCTCGAACATAAAAGAAAATTTATTATGTCTCAGTTGGGGTTGTAACAAGATAACATTTTGCCTCAGGAAATGGAGTCGTTAACAACTTTTTGGAGTATAATAGAGAAAGAGGACGACAATATTGATGAATGGAACACAAAAACAAGCAAAGGTCCTAGCATAAGGAATGTCAAATGTGTTGGTGGAGATATGTACTGGACAAAAAATAGAACAATAAATGAGTAGCTAATGATTTGTCTAGCCTTGTTTGTCTTTTTGCCTTTGTTTTTGCTTTTTGTTCACAATAAATCAAACAACATAGACCTATGTGCCTTGGAGAGGAAAAGAAAACATGAAGTGACAAACAAGCAACAATATTTTTTTTCCATTTTCGTTTTTTGTGTGTGCTATCAGAAGCAATATGCACTAAAGATATTATTTTGCTTGCACTGGTATGAGAAAAAATGAGTCTTATGTACTAACTACCAACATTATGAGTACGGATATTCCACCGTTGAGTTGCATCTAAAGTCATGTCATCTATCAACTGAAAGAGCATTCATGTCCGCATGGATAATATTTTGCAGAGAATACAAAAACACCTGGTTCAGAAAATAGAAGATTAAACAAACGAAACCTAACAAGGAGATAATTTTATGATCAGAGGGCGAAATTTTCAATTTACTGTTTACTAGCTAGTAAAATTTTTGAGACTTCTTGGGAAGAATTATCAACGAGAACAAGGGCCACAGAAGGCGCAAATAAGTTTAACCTACCTGGTTACAGATAAAGAAGAAAGACGAATACCTACCCTGTAAGACCTGCTTTAATGAACAGCCCTATACCAAATTATCATCTCATTTCATTTGTGTATAATAAGGAAATACAACACATAACAAGGAATTTGTGCATTTGAATGATCAGTGCATACAGCAAAGTACTCAAGGCATAATCACCTTTGTTAATGTTGCTATTCCACTCATTCTCTGAATAAAGTTGAGTACAACCCTTTCAGCAACAATAATGTTCCGCGCACATCCTACACAAGTGAAACAAATAGAAGAAAGAAACATTAAATAACATATTATAAAATTCAATTAAAAATTAAGCTGACTTATCTCTAAAACATTTTTACCGTACACTTTCCCAAATTGCAATCCTTTATGAACGTAATTTCCATCCTTTGCAGACCATTCAACCTATCAAACACTTTCCAGATTATTATGAAGATAAAAACTTCATCAAATTAGAGTACAACAAGAAACCACGGAGATGAGTGTTACCTTTAGTGACGGATCAACCTCATTAAAGATCATCTCTGCAAGGGAAGTTCCTGCGATGACCCCATCCTCCTTCGCAATGAAAGTGGCTTCAGCTTTTACATCAATTGGGATTGTTGCGAGACAAGTTACATCCCCTGCCTCCATAAAGAAAAAGAGAAAAAAAAAAAAAGAAAAGAAAACTGGTCAGAAACCATTCTCAAAACTTTTATGTTCGCGAATAGAATATTTATAGAATAAGCATCAATTTGCAGATGAGACAAGTTACAGAAACTTTTTATAGCATCAAAATATGCAACATATGTATAATTGCACTATGTATTTTTTGCGAAGGATAATCTATAGTACTTAGAAATTCTGAAAAAAAATGTGAAAAATCTTACATGGACAATAATAACACGATTTGAAATAGATACCCTAACTTCAAAAGTTTTGCTTCCATTCTACTATGCAACCTCAAGCAACAACGAGAACATTCCATCAAAAATGTTACAAACACTGTAATGAAGTATAATCAAAACCTTCCAAATTTTCGAAGTTGAAGCATCAATTCCAATCAATTTTCTACCTGAAAATTCCCAAACTTCCATATGGCCATCACAATTTATAACATTACTAATCAAAAAATAAAGAAGAAACTGCTCAACCAAGAGAACTGCTTAAAATAGATAGAGAGCGAATCGCACCTCGATCACCGGCGTCTTCGGAGAGAGCTAGAGCGACAACGGCCCTGAGGTCGTACGTGGGGTGCAATGGCGGGTTCACCACCGCCGACACCGCCACGGCGCTAGGGTTTCGAGTCCCCGACGCGGCCATGGATACGATCCGACGCCTAAATCTAAACGAGGAGCAACGAGATCAGGGGAACTTGGAAGTGGAAGGGGGAAATTTGGGGTGAGGAGTTGGATTTTTACACCCACCTGAGAATCGGAAGAGACGAAGCGCCTGGAGAAGGGGATGGGAGGAGGGAGGAGATTAGGGTTTCTGAGGAGAAGAGGTGGGGGAGGAGAGAGGAGGAGGAGGAGATCGAGATTAGGGGCATCGAGGAGCGAAGGGTGTTTTTTTTTTTTTTTTTTTTTTTCTGTTTTTTTCAAAAAAAAAAGAGTAATGGAGAGACAGAGAGTGTAGGCACTCCAGCGAGATATGAGTTCGCGCGCCGCCAAGAGGGCGCACTTAGCGATACAAATGGATTCGGATTGATGGAACGGATTCGGGTTGATGGAACACCTGCCCGTAGAGATGTAAATCAATACGGATACTCAAAATTTTATTTGAATTCGAATTCGAATAAAATAAATTATATTCTGTTAAACGGATATGAATATAAAAAATAAAAATTCAACGAATTTGAATTTGAATATGAATTTTGATTGTACTAGATCCGAATCCGAATCCGACCCGAACTCGAATTAATTTTACTTTATATATATATATATATATATATATATATATATATATATATATATATATATATATATATATATATATTCGATATTATATTTAAATTTATATTTTAAAATTTTAAATTTAATATAATATATTTTGAAATATTGTAAAGAAAAAAAATAATTATTTCGGGTTTGAATTTTCGGGTTCGGATTCGGATTCGGATTTTAAATTTTTGGTCGGATTCGAATTTGAATATAGATTTTTAAAATCCGTCGGATTCGGATTTGGTAGTCGGGTTCAGGCTCGGGTTTGGATTCGAATTTTTAAAAATCTGTTCCGAATCCGATTCGTTGATATCCCTATCTGCCTGATATATTCTGAATAAAAAAAATACTAAATATAAATAAATATAATTTATTGTAAATTTATTTATTAAGTTAATGGAGCAAAAGGTGAAATAATAATAATATTATTTTTTATTTATTAAAAATTTGCTGTCGTTTTTATTAGTCTATAATTGAGCAATAAATTAGTATCAAAAATAAAATTAAAATCCATTCATTTCGAACTATTTATATTAAACTTATATTTTATTTAAAAATTATAATTTTATTTATTTTAAATATTTTTAAAAATTAATATTTAAAAATATTTAATTAATTATTTGATGAATGTAAAATTAATACGTCCAGCAGATGAAAAAATTTTATAAGTATTTTATTAAAATTTTATTTTGGTAATTTTTTTTAGTTGGCTGTTTGGTTTCGTGTCCATTTTTATTATTTTTTTATTTTATTTTTAATTAAAAAAATTAAATTTACTAAAATAGCATAATTGATTCTTGTACAGAACCAAATATTTGTAATCAAAATAGTCCTTTAATTATTATGTAATTTTAATTTTATTTGACTGTAAGCACTTGTTTGTAAAAATATATATAATTTTTTTAAGAATATAGCGGCAATAATCCCTTCCTTTTTCCGAAAAAAAAAAAAAAAAAAAAAATTCTCACTCGTCTCTCACTATTCTCTCTCTCTTCCGAACCCTCCAGCTTCTCCCCAGCTACTATAAAAGGCATCTCCCTCATCTTCTCAGGTCACTAACTCACGGGAAAAACCCTAACCCTAACCATGCTCCGATCTCTCCACCTCCCTCTCCTCCGCTTCACCATCTCCCGCTTCCACCGATGCAACCCTAGCCGCATCCCTACCTCTTGCGCGATCGCCTCCCTCTCCAAATACCCCTCGATCGCCCCTCCGAAGGCTTCGTTGTTCGCCTCCTCCTCGCGTTCGCGCTCCTGCGGCGTCTCCGGAGCGTTTCGGATGTGTTCGGGAGGTTCGGAGACGAATCCTGATGGGAATATCTCCGCCGCCGCTGCTGCCGCGCCATCGCCTTCGGTGAGTTCTCTCTTCTTAATATCTGCGTTGATACATGGCTTCGGAAAGATGGGATGTGTATAATTCTATTGAATTATTGATTTCGTTGATTGCAGTGGGTAATAAGTTTGTTAGAGAGATCTATTTCTGTGTAAATTATTTTGTAACTATTGTAGAATTATTGTAGAATTTGATCTGTTAGCTATATGAGTGCAAATTTTGAGGATCATTGTTTATGATGAAGGAAAACATGTTAAATGGGAATTGTTTTCGTATTGTTTATTGAACTATAGGTGATCTTTATGTTGTTGCATTGAGTGGAGTTTTAAGCTATTGTGGAATTGGTTTGCCTGTTAGTATCAATAAAACCGAGGAAACTAGTGTATGAAATTGTTAAAAATGGTGATTGGTGATTGTAAATGGACAAATATCATTCGTATTTTACTTGATTCTGGACTATATCAACTTTTATAGTTGTTATACTGTTTGTCTAGTTAGTTTTTTTGATTATTGGTTGGTTATAGTTGATATCTTTAATGCCTGGTTGCTACATTTTGTAATAACTTAGGCGAATTTGTGGCAGTAATTGTTAGAAATGAAGTGAAGCACGAAAAGTTGGCTTCGTTTCAAAAGAGGTTAGTGGAGGATTTTGTTGATCCTGGCGTATCGCTTGGTTTCGATCTTGAAGATCTCTTGGTGAGTTGTTGTTTTGGTTTAGTTATCGACCTTGTTTTTTATTAGTAGTATAAATTTGTTGCAGGTACGTAATCCCGATATTCGTTTCTGTCAAGCTTGTGGAAGTCCAACTAAGCAAGTTATACCAGACGGAGAAGAGAAGGTGAGGTCAGTTTGTACGGGCTGCGGGAGAATCCATTATGAAAACCCCAAAATGGTACGACTTAGAAATGGCTAGATAGTTGGAATCTGGTTCTTGTTTATAGAACTAAAAGACCTTTCTGTACAATAGGCAATTCACTGCCCCTACTTATTTTGTGACCATGAAATTGATATTTTGCTAATCATAAGCTTTGGATGGTTATTTTATAAGCTATTGTATTGGACTTGTAACATTCCCTACTCTGCTTTCATTGTCATCAATATTTTGTTACCACTTATTATTTCCTAATTGTAATCCAGGATGAGATGGCAATCTCTTTTGGGAAAAGTTTAAGACAATTATAAAATAGTGTATACCAAAATCAGATATACCTTCTTATCAAAATCAGACTCTCTCTCTCTCTCTCTCTCTCTCTCTCTCTCTCTCTCTCTCTCTCTCTCTCTTTGTGGGGCTGTACATGATTGCTAGAATTAATCATTATTTGTTTGTTTACTCTATAGAGCAATATTTCAGGTAGTTGGTTGCCTTGTGGAGCACGATAACAAGGTTTTGCTATGCAGGAGGAAAATTGAACCATCTTACGGGCTCTGGTGATTATCTTCCATTTTCTTTGTAAGTTAAATATTGATGTCAAGCTTTTTTTTTTCCCAGATGGGGGTGGACCCTAATAAAAGAACTGGTTGAATATAGTTCTCTGTTTTGGCATGAATACGGATTTCTGGTCAATAATTTTGATTAGTGGTCAACAATTCGAGACAAATTAAACAATTAACATTTTGACACACCTTAAAATTTAGTTATCTTAGACAGCCCCTGATGAAGTTAAATCTAATATAAAGATGACTCGATTCTTGTTTAGACCAGGATAGCAGGATTACTCAGGGTCTCAGGGTAAGAAAGGTTATTCCCGTTAAATTTCTCTTTGAACCCAACTTTGCCTTAGGATATAGCCATGTCTGTACATTCTTTAATTTCGTTTATAGCACACTATCTTGAGATGCTTGCAAAAATCTGTTGATCTAGTATGTTGTTGGCTGTTTTTCTTTTTGACGTCGGAATTTCAGTATGTTTACTATGTATGAAGTGCATGCTAAATAGATGAATTTAGATACAAACAGGAGCTGTTTTTAATTTAGTCAAAATTTGCCTGCAGGACGCTCCCTGCTGGTTATGTGGAGTTTGGGGAGTCCGCAGCAGAAGGAGCAATCAGGGAAACCTTAGAAGAAGCTCGCGCTGATGTAGAAATAATTTCACCTTTTGCTCAGTTAGACATTCCTCAGATCGGCCAAGTGAGAAAAACAAAGTTTCATTAGAAAGTGTGTATGGTTGCTTGGAATAAGTTTAAAGGAGGCTTTTGTTGTTTTCTCTTATCTAATTTGCAGTACAGAGTTATATCATTCTCCGAGCGAGATTAAAGACGCCCAATTTTTCCCCAGGCCCAGAGTCACTAGAATGTGCACTTTTTGCCATAGATGATATACCATTTCATTCTCTAGCATTTTCATCAGTCATTGTTACCTTGAAGATGGTACAACACACACACTCTCTCTCTCTCTCTCTCTCTCTCTCTCTCTCTCTCTCTCTCTCTCTCTCTCTCTCTCTCTCTCTCTCTCTCTCCTCTGCAAGCAGCTTTGTAACATCTGTAATGGCAAAGGATAGCTTTCTTCTGTTGATTGGTCTTTGTTCCTCTGATTGATCCTTGTTTTAGTAAAAAGGTTTTTTAAAAAATGTTTGCTTGGCAGTTGGTAGTAATCAGTTTCTGTACTTGTCATTGTATTACTAAAAGATTTTTATGTGTTGCATGGTGCAGTCCATTGAAGATATTAAGGCTGGAAAACTCAAATTCCACTATTGCACCATAAATAAGAGGTAAGAATGGTTCTCACTCAACCTAAAATTGTAGCTTCTATCTGTGTGGTTTTCCTTTCTTGTAAAAAAATCGTGCTACTTTTCATAGCAAGAACAACAAGCTACCTCCAATATAACTCTTTTCTTAGCGGACACTAAATTGAACAACACAGATTATATTACCTAGATTTTTCTTTTTTTAAATATTTTTTTGGTATCTTTGCTTGCATCCCTAAATCGAGTTCCCAAAATCTCTTGCTGATCTTTGGCAGGCCAGGCGCAAGTCCATCCGACCTCTGTGGTTTTGATACGGACTACCATCTGCATTCATAAGCCCGGTGCATTTTGTTTCCTGCTGAAACACAACATACTGCTCCATGCCGGATGAACACATCGACACCACTTCTCACAAGATTCAGGTCAGTGATTTGTAGCTTCCATTATACAAGCCCTCTTTGTTGTGTTAACCAGACGACAATACTTCAACGTTTGATTGGCGTGTTTTTGAAGTTAAAGCTGATGTTCCCTTTGTACCAGATTAAGATGCCCTCAACTATAGGCCATCTTTAAAGGGGGGACCTCTCTTTTTTCGACGTCTAATTGTGATTTGAGTTAATTTTGTTTGTTTAAGCTTTAGCAAATTGTATAGCTCTGCATAGCTAATAGCCATTAATTGTTCAAGTTTTAGAAAAATAATAAAAGCCATTAAGTTTAATGGAATCAAGGATGAATTTATTGGCTAACATCATTCAAATCAGTGGGGAAAAAAAAAAAAAAAAAAAAGTTGAAGGGGCTGCTAATTACAGCAAAATTGAGTTACAGGGGTTATTTCATAGTCGGCTAGAGTTGAGGAGGTCTTCATACATTTGTATACTTTTTTTAAGTAAAACCCAGCCTTTAGTTATATTTCTTTCTGAGGTGGAGGGAGTACTGATCTCGCTAGTGTTGGTTATTCAAGTAAGATTTATATTCTTTAATTACTTTTTTGGGTGTCCGCAAGCAAGAATAAAATCCAAAAAAAAATAAAAACAAATTAATTCGAGTACGAAAGTGAAAATACACGAGAGCCATATTACACTATGAACATAAGAATTAAATAATGCACCACATGAAAACAGGCATGTAAGGAACATAGAAATTTTGAAACGGACATCGAAGAATTATTTTGCCGGACGGGTATGTGCATTAGCACAAAAACGCTAATTTCTGCATATGAACGAGAACTGCACCATCAAACCGCACAAAAAAGAACCTGATAGATTATGTGACATGACATTCAGGAAAGCGGAGAAGGTCCAGCATTCTTAAAGGTCCAAATGGCTGTTGATTTCCTGAAATAAGCAAAACAGATAATAAACATACCTTCCAGTGTGTCTTATATATGTATAAACATACCTTCCAATGTGTGTGTGTCTATATATATATATATATATAAAAATTAAATAAGTTTTTATGCTTTTAAAAGTATCTTAGTCATTGGTGTTTGTAAGTTTTTAATTCTTGAATAAAAAGATATACAGTTAGGATGATAGTGGGTTCCTGGGTGATAGGTTTTATAGCATGATCTAAGAGATGAAATTAGTCAAAGGATAGATCTAACGGTAGAAAATTTACAAGCACCAATTATTTGGTATTTTTACAAGTATAGTAGCCGGACTATATATATATATATTAGAATATTATCGATAATATTGTAATAATAGTTACTGCTAACTTTTTTATCATTGGATGCCTAAGTTTTAGTGGGGGCGGGTGGAATAGTAATAATCCAAGTGTGAAAAAATAAATAGTAAATATTATTTATATATATTAATAATAGTATACCAAGTGAACTCTCTCTATATATATTTTTTTATTATACAATGATACGGATGCATGTATAAGTGAATATTTGAATTTATAATATTGTTTACCTTGTTTTCAAGCACAGCTCCATCTGGAATCTCCAACTTGACTCCTGTTTTTGCTATGATGCTCACCTTGCCCTTTTAGTAAACAACGAGCAGGAATTTAGATGACGAACATGTTTTAAAAATGATAAATGTTGTTATAAATAGCAAGGTCATATTGTTTTATGTAGATCATGAGAGAAACAAAAGCTAGAAATTACGTCATTATTGCCAAAGTATATTTTTTTGTGATACATTTGGTAGAACAAGAAGACAATTAGAAAAACCTAAATTAACTATAAGATGAAAACCAGCAAATATGCAGAGCCTGCGAGAATGCATAGAAATCATATGGTGAGTGAAGAAACTGAAAAAAAAAAAAAGAAAAGGTCCAAGCGAATCTACCTTTAAAATGCACAGCAAATAAGAAGTTTATTTTCTCATATTAGTTCCAACTATTATAATCTCTCCGTAGTAGCTTCAAACTTTTAGTGATAATTGCTAATTAACAGAAGTAGACGTTTAAATAACCAGCAAAAGTAATTTGTTAGGCTGAAGTTAAAACGAGATTCAATGCCTAAAAATAGAAGGGGATTCTGCTTCTGCAACAGCATGGAACTCCTTGGAATCATTTCAGAAAAGAAAAATGAAAAGATATAAAACATCAGCATAAAATAATTACTACAAATAACAGCTAGGAATGAAATCACTTGTAACATTACCTTAAGTACTACGTCAGTACCAAACCATACATCGCCATAGACCTTTAACCTATCAAGCTTAACTATACTGGGTATCGACTTAAAGCGATCGAGGAAATTGCCAACCTGCACTTATAAAGACAAAATATTATACTTTGTCTAAAATGACTTTGATTAACACCATCATCGTTTATGAAGCTATCAACTCACCTTTTTGAACTCGGGGCCCAGTTCGATTAAGGGGTTTGAGGGGTTTATTCTAGCTTCGCTACGGATAACAAAGCCATCATCGACAGTGTAAAGATCAGACTGCAGAGGAATAACTTTCTTAGTAAGATTAAGTTCGTATGTAAACTATTCATCATATTCGAGGTCGGAGTTTGTGCAAACCTGAACAAGCAGCAAATCTGATGTTGCCTTCACTGGGAGAAATCTCGGCCGGGGCACGTTAATACCGATTGTGTTGTCGAAGAACTGGTTGAGGAAAACAGTAAATTGTCATGATGTAATGTAAAATGCTAAAAGAAGCAATTTCTGATTAGTAAGTACACGAATCCCCGATGCAACTGCTGTTTCCAATTGAAGTACTTGCACCCCATCCACTTCCTAGAAATCATCATTTCATCAGCTTCATTTTCATTTTCATTTTTATGAGAAAGATGAGCTTATAATGGAAGCCTAATAACTGTCAAAATGTATACTTACCTTGGGGTTTGGGATAATCTCCATTTTAAGTGCATCAGCTTCAACGAGCCGCTTAATGGCCTTCAAGTTCACCCATCTGTGAAGCAATTTAATTAGATATAAGTAAGTTTCTTATTTCAATGAATCATAAAGATACTATTTCACTTACAGATTGTTGGTGTTGAAAATCTTGAACCTCTCAATCGACTTGAATTCACTCACCTGGACCAGAAAAGAGAAGTTAAGTTTGAGTTCTACGCCTTTTTTCCTCTAAATGAGGATAATCACATATATCTGGAATCACAACTTACATTTTCGTCAGGTACTTGTGCGACCTCCAAAAGCTGCAAAAAGGTTGGATACGAAACTTTTAGAAATGTTACTGAAGTTGGGCCACATTGGAACTCGAATAGAAAATTAAGCTCTAAGTTTTAAAGCTTGAAACGTTGTTTGCAATTTTACTCCATTTAAGCCTAAGAATTAATCTGATGTATCAAGTGGTCGTGATTTACAATCTTATATAGCATGAAAAAAGAAGAAATCAAGCCCTTATACCTGAAGCCTTCCTTCAAATGAAATTAGTGTGCCACCTTTAACATCAGCCAAAGTTTTTGGAGTGACCTGATAAACACTAGAAGATTCGAAAATGGGCTCAATTAATTTAAATTTCAAAGTGGATTAAATTGTTTCGTACCTCCATACAATACTCATTTTGCCTGTGGAGCAAATGGTTTAGTATCTCTATATTAGTTGGTCAAGGAAATGATATGTGCAGTGAGTTATTTATGAAATTTATTTCAAATGGGTGAATGCATGATGGAAGGATACTTATGTCAACTACGCCACCCAGGTTGTCCGAATTTGAGATGAACACATACTCCTTGCCCTAGTAAATTTTTAAAGTAAAATTAAACAAATAAATAAAAACAAAGACAAATAAAAAAATATACCTTGTTAGTTAAAATTTAGAAGCAGAATTAAAGCTAACAATCAAAACCATAGATTGTTTTTCCAAAAGTTGCTTCTCAGTTTTCACCCTAACCTGTGACAGAAACAGATCAAGCTTGCCCGTGTCCAATAAGGACCGGAACATATCACCATGGCCAGGAGGATACCTTCACAGAAACAATAAATATGCAACATCATTAGTCAATGTATAAGAGGTGAGCAGGATATTGAAGATAATTTTTCATATACATCATAATATCAGTAAATTTATACTCGACTTGTATGTATATGAGGGAAAGCTCACCATAAACCAGCAAATTGAAAGAAAAAAATAACATTTTCACTAGTCAACATGCAAAGATACTTCTAGATATAACTCTACTATGTAATTTTGATAACCATAATGTTAGATCTTAAAAATAACTAACCAGCCATCCTTCCCAGTTTTCCCTTTGCACGGCAGCGGCAAGAAGTCCTCAACAGCCAAACGAGGGTACTTGCTCTGCATAAGAATGATCAGGTTTACCCATGCTTACATCTTTCTATTGAGTAATATAGTATGGCATGAAAAATGATTCCAAAAAAAAATAAAAATAAAAATAACGCTGTGTAGATGACCAAACCTGATTAAAAGAATGAATTTCAATGTTCGCCTTGGAATATTTATCCAAAATCTTCACAAATAAATTTCCAATTACATCAGTTAGCAAGCCAGTTTAACAATCATAATTCATGAGTCCTCGTTTAATGGTGAGAAAGAGAAGGCAATGAAGTTACTTTTTGGGTATCTTCATGAGTATTGAATGAATTCATCAAGATCAAAGGCACATTGCACCCATACTTGTTGTTTAGAGACTGTAATAAAAGGATTTATCCAGGTTAGCTGCTACCGCAATAGGATTGAGGGGAAAATAGTATGAGAGCTCAAAATCACCTCTACTTGCATGACAATTAGGTCAAGAAATGTAAAACCATTACGGACAGCAATGACGGACCTGCAATGGGTATAAGTATAACTCATATCAATTGAATGTCAGACGAACAACATACTGAAGAACTTTATAACTTGAACAAAAACTTCAATCATATCTACAACTGAGGCTGCAAATAGGTGCGACAAGAGGGACAGACAGTCCATGAAACTGGTTAACTGCATAGTTTAGCATCGACTTCAGACCAAGTCAATTGTGATGAATCTAACAGGTCAGCACTCTAAACCATCCTAATCAAGTGCATAAATTTACTGTTATTTTTTTTTATGGGGAAAGTCTCTGCTCTTCTCCTTTTATCCGTTATAAACAAACTCTTCTAATTGCCAAAACATTGAATTAACCGTGTGCACTCTTACTGGTCAAGCGTGATTTTCAATGGCAACCAATTGCATCTGTGCGATAGGAAACGGAAAAGGTAGCTATCACTCCCCCGAAAATATCAAACAACGAAATTAGAGGAAAGATCCCTGTGATTTTTTTTTCCCTTTTGAAAAAAAGAAGGCGCCAGTTGATCGAATCTGAATACAAGCAACCACTAATAACTGATTAGCTAGCGTCCAAGATATGGCATATGTAGTAAAACTCACCAAAACCAAAAATTTACAATGGTAGGTTTGGGCCCAGTATCTATGTCAAAACCATTTAACTCATTAATTCTCTAGTGGGGCTATTTTATGTATAAGATTGCTAACAATCTCTTCCTTTTGTATACCAATAAGCCAACTTTTTCTTAAACTAACTTTCTACTTTCTAAACCTTGCAGCAAGCATCTTGATTTTTCTTCAACACTTGGTTTTCAAATTCTATATATAAATCACTGCAAGACATACTCATATTTAACTATATCTCCTTGACCTAACTCTAAATCGATCCACATAGACCATAATTTGGCATACCTATTGAAACTCATTGAATCAAAACGTTTAACAACATAGGTTGAACCATTAAGTCTATATTAATCATTTTGACTTTTACTTATTATTTCATATAGTATTATTTCACATGTGAACTCCTAACATCTTCTACCATACCAAAGATGTAACTGAGGCAATCAACAATATAGTAGAATAGAACATAATTGCCAGAGTTGCCACCCATCAACTATTACAAAATTATAGTTAAACAAATTCTGGAAATGAGATTACTGCCAATTTAATCAGAGTCGGCTTACTTTGGACCAGTACACCCCATTGTCGTGCCCAATCCTCCATTGAGCTTCAGTACAACAAGCTTGTCAAGAAGCTTCATAGTTGTCTGGAGATCTGCAATTCAAACAACAAAGAAAGGATTTAAATTTAAATTTAAATAGAGATTACTTTTTCTTTCTAACAAACTGTAGATATTAAGGGCACGTCTGGATCGACGAATCTCTAAATCCAACGTAACTCAAGTACACTAGTGTTTGAGTTTTTCTACAGCGTAATTATTTTTTCGTTATTTGTTTTGATGTAACTCACACCGCCTGAAAGTTAAATGCAATTATTTTTTTTATTTGTTTTGGTGTAACTTAATATTAGTGCAATTAGTTTTTTAAGTTTTATTATTTATTTTTGATGTAAATAAGCAATATATTAAATACTTATCCCCACGAAATTCAATATATTAAATAATTGAATTCTCCACTATTATTTAAAAATAATTTAAATTTATTATAAAGAAGGTAATTCTAACATATTGTAAAGAAAGTAGAGTTTAAATTTGAATATTTAATAAATTTTTTGAGAAAAGTTAAGTTTAGTGAAACTTGAGTTCAGCATTCTAGAGGAAAAATCAAAAGTAGTTGAAATAGAGGTCTAATATAACTTGAATTATATTATTTTTTGGAGTTATACCAAAACAAACATAACCAAACCACCCTTTAAAAAAAAAAAAAAAAACATTTGATATTGAGATTTATCTTATGCTATTAAGTAAAATAAAGTTAAAGTAAAAACATATAAAAATATATTTTATCGTTTTTGATAAAATTACAGAAAATATATCATGGATATCAATATATTTTTTATTCATACTTTCTCGCTAATGCAATATCCCTTCAATTCGAAATGAGACGCATATCCAACGAGCGATTAAATCCAAGGGAAAAAAAAAAAAAAAAAAAAAAAAAAAAAAAAGGTAAAAACCTTCTGGAGGAGGCGCTAAAGTCGCGTACGGTAGCAACACTTCCCCAGTTGGAGTCTCGATCTTACTCCAATCGATCTTATCCGCCCCTCCACTTGAATCCACGGCAATAACACCAAAAAAAAAAGAAGCAACATCTCAAGCATCAGTAAGCAAAAGTAAAGCGAAATTGGACTAAATCACAAAACGTAATCAAAGCGAGAAGCAATAAACTCGCTCAGATCGCCATCACCACACGGAAAAACTCTAATATAGCTCTCAATTTGCTCCGATCTACCTCAAGTAGCGTATCACGAGATCGATGAACCCGGATTTCTCGTTCTCACTGCAAAAGGTTGGAAAAATCGCATAAGATCTACAAATTTCAACTCAAATAGCCGAATTATGGAACATAAACCCTGAAAGCTCATCGATCGAATCGAAGGCCGTTTAATGGCGATGCTCACCTGATCTGATCGAGGCCAGCAACTGCGGAGCGGAGCTTCTCGAGCTTCTCCTCCGCGGCGACGGACGCCATTGGCGATCGATACGAGCTCTCTCGAAGAAGAGGAGGAGAGAGGAGAGGAGGTTTCAAATGGGGGAGGTGGGATGAGCTTCAGAGGAGGCAGTGGTGAGCAGGGGAGGGAAATGGCGCCATTTTATAGGGAACGGAGGGTTAACCCATGCCCGTTAGATGTAACGGAATGGTGCGGCGAACGTGCGACGCAGCGATGGGAGTCGTGGGCGCACGACTATTAAAGAACACGTGTCGGTGAATGTGGACGGTCGCACGGGAGAGTGATGTGAGGGCCACCGTTTGAGGTAGTTCCATATTTTAGTACACATAATTTGCTCCTTTGTACGTGCTTCACGTAGGGATGTCAACCGTTGGATTTGGAATAAATTTTTAAAAATTTAAATTTAAACTCGAATTTGACTATCAAATTAAAATTCGAATTTAAATTTGATGGATTTTAAAAATTTATATCTAAATTCAAATTCGATTAAAAATTTAAAATTAAAATCCGAATCCGAATTCAAAAATCCAAATTCGAAATAATTATTTTTTTTTCTCTTTACAATATTTTAAAATATATTATATTAAATTTAAAATTTTAAAATATAACTTTAAATATAATTTCAAATATATATATATATATATTACATAATGTAAAATCAATTAGGGTCAGATTCGAATTCGGATCAGGTATAATCAAAATTTATATCCAAATTCAAATCCATTAAATTTTTATTTTTATATTCATATCCGAATCCATTCGAATAAATCCATTAATTCGGATTCATGTCCTCAGAAATTTTTAATCACACAGTGGACCAAGTCTACCACTTCATCAGTTGACCCATTTATTTCTAACAAAAATATCCCTATGTTAGGAATACAGTCAAATTTAAATTTAAATAATTTATGCCTAGACGAGAAAAAAAATAATACAAATATATACAAATATATTTTTTAAAGTTTATTTGAAATGAGTGCAAAATTATTTTTCACTGTAATTTGATGTGATAAAAATATTATTAGCTTATTATTATTGATTTTTTTTGAAAAAAAAAATTGTGTTACCAATTTGTGTTTAAGTAATATTTACTATTCTTGGTTTGTGTTGCAACATATAGATTATAATTAATTATATTTTGAATCTTCTAATTCTGGCGTTAATAAATATTGTTCTATTAAATTATTTTTTTTTTAAACAGTAATTAAATAGAAGACTTTCTTTCGAACAAGAATCATTTGGTTGAGCCATCTCCATCCGGACAACAGGAACAGTTTTTTCTATTGGTTGACCAACAAAATATATATATATATATATATATATATATATATATATATATATATATATATATATATATATATTGTGAGGCCCAATTTTGCCCAATTTTTCAGGAGGTCATCCATTCTATAACTACTCTAGTTCTAGCACGTTTAACTCTCTTAACCTGTTGGGTCTTGCTACCATCCAAAAGTTATAGCCGGATTAAGAAATTTAGTTCTATCATATCATTTATATATAGGACCAATTCAAATTCCCGAGTTGTCACATTCATTCTCCCTTTAAGCCCCCTTTAAACCCTGACGTCCACGTTAAGCTCAACACACTCACAAAGACCAGGCGATGTGATACTCGTCTCGCTAGCGTTAGCCGACCTTGTGGGGAGCTACACTCCACCCACCCACTACGATCATTAGCCGGGGAGCCTTACTCTACCCGCTATATAACTCTGGCTCAGCTAAGACTAACTCTGGTTCAGCTAAGACTCATCTCACATTTCCAGCTGATAAATGTCTCTGATACCAACTATACGCCCTAACTTCCCAGAGGGTCACCCATTCTAGAACTATTCTAGCTCTAACACGCTTAACTTTCTTAACTTCTTGGATCTTAGTACCATTCAAATATTATAGTCGAATTAAAAAATTAGTCATATTATATTATTTATACATAGGACTAATTCAAATCCGAAATTATCACATATATATATATATATATATATATATATATATATATATATATTATTATTATTTTTCTTAATTCACGAATCAAGTTCCTTATCTTCATGGATAAGAGAGTGCTTTTGTATTTGATAGAGCCTAGGAAATTAATTCGTGCATAGAAAGACTTTCATAAGATTTGTGTCATCTCTGATTAAAAAGGTCAATTTGCAAAAATACATACATTTTCATATGATGAATGTGTAATTCATCTTTTGAATTCAGAATAAACAGTTCTAATTTAAAATTAATGATCATAATTTATCAAATTCTACGTACAATTTTGTGCATTTTAATATTAATTTTTTGCTTTCCAGGCTACTTCCTAATTAAACATCCTAAAAAGCTTACATGCAGGACTACAGTCACCAGAGAAATTTTGCATGATGCAGATCAGGTTCTTAATTAGAAAAAGCACTTTTGGAGGCTCTATCTAAACAGGTAATTAGTTCTAATCTCCATTGTAATTTAATTTTGCGCTTGATTGGAATTAATCTTCATTAAACTAATTAAAATAAGATTACTGATCTGGTGATATGAATGCTGTTCCCATGGTGGAGGCACATGGACATGACTAACTCCTTGATTAATTTATTTTTTTAATTATTTTTGTGTCCTATACTTTTAGTTTAACTACTACTGAGAAAAATCATACTTATATCACTAAGTGACAATTAATCATTCTTTAAGTAATATTTAAGGTTAAATTATTTATGTGAAAACATAGAGTTTAATTTCTTGTACATTTTAATTTTCTTACTAATTAATTTAAATAGGCTAGGCAACCAATTTCTCAAAAAAAAGTCTTTTATAGGGACTATCCATTAATTTTACATTTATCTTTTATAATAAATCAAATGGCCCATTATTGCTTATCTGGAAGCAACTAGATACACAATTTTAATTAATATATATCATGCATGCTATTAACTATTTTCATACATTTGATGCCAAAAATATGGCATTATTCATTCATGTCCATATGCATTGTTTTTACATTATGAATTAACAAGTTAGATATGATCAACATGATTTTCATTTTTTATGGTATAACATCCACCAAAATATAATTTTTATCTAAAAATAGTTTTAAAATAAATTTAATTAAAATTTAATTGATTTAGATTTTATTACACTATTAAACTAAAAAATACTTACTATTAATCATTAAAATTATAAATTACACAATTCTTTTATCATTAGATCAGTAATATGCTCTTTTAATTCTACATAATTATTAATTGTTATCTATCTACATACTTGTGATTAATTATAACTGGTTACTGCCAAGTGTGTATGTTTAGTAATTTAAATTATAATTAGTATTTAATTAATTAGATGGTATGCCAAATTAATTAACACAACAACTGGGTGTTGCTGTAATAAATACGTTACTCATTTAAATATAATAACATAGCTTTAGTTTTAACTAATGGAGCCACAAATTTGTTGCAATTGAATTAGAATGAAAGATTCTTAGTTCTAAACCATAGAACAACTAAGCGCATCATTTAATATGGTAATAGAATAAAAAATATTATATTTTATTATGACACTTTATTATTATAGGCTGTTTGGTTCAGGTATAAATTATAACTGTTTATTTCTGGAATAAAATAAGTTCAGGAACAAATAGAATAAAAATTTTATGTTTGAATAAAAATTGAATTGTTACTAGAAATAAGAAAAATAACGTTTGCATAGTTGATTAGAATAGTAAGAATAAGAGTGATTATAATTTTAAAATAATACTATTTTATATAAATAATTAATATAAAATTAATTAAATAATAATTTAACTTATTTAATTAACTATTGTCAGATAATCCTGAATATTAATTGATAAAATAATTAACAATAATGAGTATTATTAATAAATATTTCAATTAAATAAAATAAGTAATAAAGTAATTAGTTAATTATCTAATCGCTAGATAATAGTTAATAAAATAATTAGATTAGTAAAAATATTAGATTAATTAAAGAGTTAATACAATAATTAAAATTATATTTATTTTAATTAAGTTTATTCTCAATTAATTGATAAAATAATTAATTAATAAGTATTATTAATAATTAATAATTTAATTAACTACAAATAATTTAATATTTTAATTTGTTAATTATCTAAATACTTAAATAATTAGTTAATAAAATAATTAAATTAGTTAAAATATTAGATTAATTAAAAAGTTAATACAATGATTAAAATTATATTTGTTATTCTCAATTAATTAATAAAATAATTAACAATCACGAGTGTTATTAATAATAAATAATTTAATAATTTAATTATCTAAATGCTTAAATAATTAATTAATAAAATAATTAGATTAGTTAAAATATTAGATTAATTAAAGAGTTAATACAATAATTAAAATTATATTAATTTTAATTAAATTTAGTCTTAAATGGAAATAAGTTTTGTTCAAGAAAAATACGGTAATAGTAGTTTCAGTCTTATAACAGCTTATTCTAGAAAGACGAGAATGATTGTTTTCATCATAACAACGCGTAAGAAAAATAAAGAGAACAAAATCTTATTTTCGGTTGTTTCGAAACAAATGGAGTCATAGAGTATATACATTGACATGTTATAAAAGAATTTTATTTTAATATTACCTTGATATTGCCTACTTAATTGTGTCGGTAGTATGATTAAACAATAAATTAATCGCGTAATGAAAACAAGGACACAGTGCTAATTAATTAAGCACCTAATTAATTTACAGAGGACAAAAATGCTGTACGTGGAATTCAAAACAAAGCTACGTGCCTCCACATACTACTTGCAGAGACTTAGTCGCGAACTAGTGGAGATGCAGAATTATCTGTGCAGGCTCATCTAATAATTTACAAAGAATATGTTAGAAAAATGCGGATTATATTTGGTGCCACGATCGATCGATGAAAAGTATATTTGAGAATCGTTCTAGATATCTTGTCGTCTCCGATCATTTTTGAATTCAGTATTTTGATCGGCTCCAATGTTTCTTTCAAATAATCAGAATATAATATTTATGTAATTGTAATAGTAAAATTATGATTAGTTCACATATTGATAATTTAATTTATAATCATTAAGAAAATATATTTCTTATATATATAAGTTTTTTCTTTTACGAGTTAAATTAGTATGCTGTAGTAACCTGAATTTATAAATATTAATAAATAAATTCCAGGGCGATTTTTGGGTTGACCTTGATTCTAGGAGACCTATTTTGACCTTAGTGGACAATTGCCATAGTGCTCGTTGCACGATTTACGAGGCAAAAAGGCTAATTTCCAATCCGAACATGATCTTGGAAATCCGAGTTGACCATTGCGATCGTCTCGTCGAATCGAGCGATTTTCATATTTAACACTTTTTGATCCGACGGTCGGATCTTCCGGAATTCAAAGAAGAAGAGGGCAATTAGTCGCGACCAATGGAACAGTGTTCCTGCGCACCGTGACTTAAGTCATCACTGTTCATGAACAGTAGACCTTAATTTTTATTCCCTCTTGGACTAACGTTGGCCAATTTACTATCCAGACTCCTAATTCAGTGATTTGAGTAGTCAATTCTAGCTATTTTCGATGTTCTGAACGCGATGGCACAGTCGAAAATTGTGTTTGGCGATTCTGGAATCTCGAAAAGCGTGAAAACTGTAAAATGGGACAGTTTTTATGGAACGAAGATTAATCTGGACGTCGCGTCGAAAAACTAAAATCGCTACCTTGAAGATTTCGACGTTCCGGACGCAACGGCGAAATCCATTTTTCGTTCTGACGACCGGAACTCCTCGAAATACGTGAAATACAGCGAAAAATGGTGTATTTTGCGCGTAAACCCAGGATTTTATGCCTCGGAAATTGTGCCACCTTATAGGGAGGGACTGAGATGCGAAATGAATATTTTAGTGAAGGACTTAGGTCTTAAATTCCGTAGTTGAGGGTGTTTTTAGCAATTGTGCATTAATGCACTATAACAAACCCTTCGGTTTGTGGCTCTCGGAATCCCCTCACACCCGAAGCCACCCCTTCACCTTTCTCTGTAACCGACACCTTCCCTCCATTCCTCCCAACCGTCGCATGGTGCTCCGCCGCCGTCCCGTCGCCGGAGCAACCCGAGAAGACAAAGTATTGAAAGAAGGCGCTCTCGGGTTGGGTTCATGGAGGTGTTTTGGAGGATTAGGTTGGACTTAAACCTCAACTGAGGACTTCTCTGTGAAGCAGCAACCCAGCCGAGGTGATCCCGGCGCTCAGCTCCGCCGTGCGCCGCCGCGGCCACCATCTCTTTCTTTCTCGGCAAGGTGAGAGGATTGAAATCTTTTGATTTTGTTTGACCCTTAGACCCATGTAGAGTGTTCCTGACATGGAGGGGATCGTGACTGTGAAGTTTTAGCCGCCATCGACGTCTCGGTCGCCGACGGGAGTGAGTTATCGCCGGAATTATCGTTTTCAGCCGTCGATGGGCGCCACCTTCATCCGACCGTTGAAGTCGGGATCAGATCCGTTGGATCATCTCTTCTCGGTGACTGTAAGCCTCTCCCGAAGTATGGAGTGGATCGGTGAAGAATCCATGGAGATCCATGGAGCCCTAGAACCGGCCAATAATGCATCATCGCCGGATGTGCTCCGCCCGGCGCCGCCGCGCGCCCCCGCCGCCGGAAAACTCCTCAGCAAGCATCTGGGGACCGAGGGGACCACTATGGTCCATCTTGCACCGGCCCAGGCCCCACCGGCCGAAATCCGCCATTAGAGCATCCTTGTCTTCACCGAGCTCGAGTGAACTCCGCCGCCGCGCGTCGCCGGCGCTGGCTGCCGCCGACCAGCGACCTGGGTGAGTGTGTAGGATCATTTAGAAGCTTCCTACCATGTTGCATGTAGTATTTAACGTGGGGTTCTTTTTCTCTGGTCTTGCACCATTGTGGTGGCCGAGGAAGCTCCGCCGCCGCCGGCGTCGCCTCTCGCCGCCGGCCATCGACCCAGGTTGGTCTTAGACAACCCCTAGAGAAGTTCCATCATCTTGGTTTGGTCAAAATGCCACAGAAAAGTAAGATGGTCCATCTTTGTGATTGCACCATGGAACTTGGCCCGAGCTCCCCTCCGGCCGCCGCCGCCGCCGCCTCCGGGCACCGGCCAAGACCCTCAGGTAACCTCTGAACTTCATGCTTAAGCTTCCTACCCAAGTGAGGGAGCCCTAGGGTGCTTGTGTTGCAGAAAATAAATGTGGAGTTAGGTGTCTAATTAATGTGTATAAGTGATGCCCCTAAGGTGTTTGATGTAATGTTCCAAAGAAGAAAAATTCAGAATTCGGCTTCGAGTTTAATATGAAAGATGTTTCACACACTCCCCTGAGCTTGATGCTCACTTCAGACCCAATGTTGGCTGTGTGGATTGGTGTGTGGGGCATGGTGGAAGTGTTAGAGAGCGAGGAACTCGGATCTAGTTGATCCATTGATTTTGGACTGGAACTGGGGTGAGCCCTAGGGTATTGGCACTGTCCAGAGTCACTTTCATATACAAAGTTCGTCTGTTTGACGATCGGATTAAAAGTTGTAGCAAAATCAACCTAAAACGATAATGTTGGAACAAAACTAAGTTCCGGGCTGTTGGCGAAGCCGTGACAGTGCATTCCTAGCTATTTTGGGGTCACTGGACGCGGTGCTCGCGTCAGATTTGGTGTTTGAAGCCCCGGAGAAACAAAAATGCATTTTGGCTATGTTGGAGAAGAACTTTATGGGCCAAAGTTTTCCTTGGGTCTCGTGCTGCTCCCAAATGGTGAGCACGAGCTTCGTCATGTCATAACGGACACGCTGAAACTTACGGCGTTGTCATCGGACTTCTGGTTTGGAAGAACAAGAGAAAACAGCGCTCAAAACGGTATTAAAAGTGTAAAATTAAGAAACCTAGGGGTTTGAACGCAAAGTCCACATTGTATACTGTTTAGTAAACTGCTTTAATGATTCCTAAACTTTTGTTAGGAATCCAGCGGCTAAGTTTTGAAGCCTGAATCTCCCGGAAAGCCAAAAGGGATTCCCGGGAGGGGCAATTTGGTAATTTCACCAAAGATGAATATCAGATTAAATTGGTCCACGTGTTGTCGTCAGACATGAATGTCTAAGTAATTAAAATGATCAAGTTAGCGACAAGAGTTTGAAAATAACATAACATAATCTTGATCTAGGTTGGCACAGTCTTCGAGCGTCCAGTTGGAGTCAAGGGTTCGCCTGCGCACTGTCAGGTGGGTTATCTTCGGTCCGGGCTTTATCATTTCGGCCCTCGGTGTACGGTATTGGTTGGACTCCTGTTTTTGTTAATCTAGATTATATTTGAGCCTGTCTGCCTTTGATTGTGATATTTATTGCTTTGACTAGTTGGTCATTAGTTGCACTCCTATGCTTGATTATTATATCGATCTATTAATGCTTGAGTCTGCCTTTTCTTTGATTCAGTTGTCCGCTACTTTATGCCTACTTTATGCCTGATTATGATCTTCTTTAGTGATCTTTACCATATCTGATGATTGGTTATTTCCAGTGGTTATATCATTGCTCTATACGTTGTCATGCCTGTTTGGTCATCTGATATTTGAGCCTGCTCCCTTGTTGTTCGCCTGTTATGCTGCTAAATACATGATCTTCTAAAATAAGTGTTTTTACCAAGCCTTGTAGGGTAGCCTGAGTCTGTTCTTGTTTGATAGGACAAGGGCAACGCTCTACGAGGTTTGGGACCCAAAAACCTATTGTTTTCAAAAGTTTTCTTAAAAACATGTGTTTAGTTGCATAAGGGGTTAGTCTGCCTGATTGGTTGTTAGATGTTGAGCTATGCCTGTTATCAGTTCTATTCTGCCTCACTTGATTATTCATAGTGCCTCTGATATATATATCTTATCTTGGAACATTTCCATGTTTGATTGGTGAGCCTGTTTGTCCTGTCGATCAAATGATACACTGCTGAACACATAGATTTAATCAACTGATGTTTTTACCGAGCTTCGTAGGGTCGCCGGAGTCTGTTCTTGTTTGATAGGACAAAGGCAATTGCTCTGCGAGGTTTGGAAACCCAAGCTTCGTAGTGTCGTCTGAGTCTGTTCTTGTTTGATAGGACGAGGGCAACGCTCTTCGAGGTTTGGACTTTTCAAAACAGTTTTCTTAAAAATATGTGTTTAAGTTTTGTATCATTTGGTTGATTGGTGTTGTTGAGTTGAGTTTATCTGTGAGCTTCTGTTGAGAGAGATTTGCCTTGATCTTGCATATGAGCTGAGATTTACTATTTCGTTGCTGAGTGTTCCTGCATGAGAGTTGAGATTCAGTTGATTTTGCCCTTGCATCCCAGTGGGGATTTCCCAGCTTGTAGCCGATTACCCGGTCAGTGGACCGCCAGTTGAGCATTTGCATTTGATCGCCCGCACTGTTGTACGTCACGAACATTGCCGGGGTCGCTCCCCGTGGACATTGTTCTTTACCGGTAAAGTGGTTAGCAATAGCAACCCGTGACCCCTTGTGGGGGGAATGTCAATCAGAGAGTGCCAGATGGGCAAATTCGCCTGAGGGTTTTGTGGAACCAAAGGTGACTGGTAATTGGGTCTTTGTGTTTCATTTATTTGATGCATGTGTTGTTAAGTTGCTTTATCATGTTTCTTTGATGCCTTTGTTACATTGCTGATTGTCCTAATTCCTTGATGCCTTGACTATAGTTCTTAGTTATGTTACCCTGCTCTAACTTTAACCTGCTTTTATCCTGCTTTAATTCTG
The DNA here is from genome assembly GCA_029168755.2 of Tillandsia fasciculata. Lineage (NCBI taxonomy): Eukaryota > Viridiplantae > Streptophyta > Magnoliopsida > Poales > Bromeliaceae > Tillandsia > Tillandsia fasciculata. The sequence goes on along the minus strand of CM054945.1, from coordinate 20,648,413 downwards.
CTAAAATTATCTCCTATACTTGTATCTATATTGTGAGTTATGCTTTCCTTATAGCACCAGTTATATATCTGCTTTACCCTAACCCCTGATTTATTACTATCCTCTAGTATTGTATACCAGTAGGTACGATCTGCTATTTCTCGGCTCGTCGTGCCCACTGGGATACACTCCGGTGTGTCTCACACCCTCGGGTGACTGTTTTTCAGGTCGAGCGGGTGTTGAGATGTCGGGACGAATTGGCGAGGTATCGAGATAGATGTTCGACCCTGGACAGCCGTGTACTTAGTTAAAGAGTTTAAAGTTGAAAGATTTTGTAATTTGGAAAAAAAGTTATAAGATGTAAAGTTATTGTAAAAGTTAATTTGTATTATTCTTTGTACGTAGTTAGTACTCTGATTGATTGCCAAGCTAGCCGTGCATATATAGAAAAGGCTCAATCCCCAGTGGGATTGGGACTCTTCTATATATGTGGCGGTCTGTTATTGCCCTGGCTGATTTGCAACTCTGATTTAAAAAAAAAAAAAAAAAAAATTTAGACGCTGGTTTTTGAACTCGGGGCGTGACAGATTAGATGGTATCAGAGCAATAGGAATACGAAGTCTAGGTTTGGCTAGGAACGAACCCTAGGATGACTCGTGTCACGTGAGAGCGCTGGGTTTTGGTACAGTAAGTTGGGAACTTAGAAGTTATATCATCGGCAAAGAGACTGTGAAGGAAGGTATGTGATGTACCTTCAGCTGTGAGTGGTGTCCACAACAAGTTGTTGGCGACAGATTTGTGGTATTTCGCCTTTCTTTTGGTAAGCACGTTGGCTGCAGACAACGTACTTTCGAAAGAATTGAGAAATACTCTGCCCTGTGATGGGGTATATCAGATTGGGTCTAAAATGGTAGCCTTGGGATTGTTGATATTTTGTGACTGATTGTCACTACAGTGAACCTGTTAGAGGCTTAATAGTGGATTAGTTAAGTTTAAGTTTCGGGGACGAAACTTCTTAAAGTGGTGAGTGATGTAGTAACCTGAATTTATAAATATTAATAAATAAATTCCAGGGCGATTTTTGGGTTGACCTTGATTCTAGGAGACCTATTTTGACCTTAGTGGACAATTGCCATAGTGCTCGTTGCACGATTTACGAGGCAAAAAGGCTAATTTCCAATCCGAACATGATCTTGGAAATCCGAGTTGACCATTGCGATCGTCTCGTCGAATCGAGCGATTTTCATATTTAACACTTTTTGATCCGACGGTCGGATCTTCCGGAATTCAAAGAAGAAGAGGGCAATTAGTCGCGACCAATGGAACAGTGTTCCTGCGCACCGTGACTTAAGTCATCACTGTTCATGAACAGTAGACCTTAATTTTTATTCCCTCTTGGACTAACGTTGGCCAATTTACTATCCAGACTCCTAATTCAGTGATTTGAGTAGTCAATTCTAGCTATTTTCGATGTTCTGAACGCGATGGCACAGTCGAAAATTGTGTTTGGCGATTCTGGAATCTCGAAAAGCGTGAAAACTGTAAAATGGGACAGTTTTTATGGAACGAAGATTAATCTGGACGTCGCGTCGAAAAACTAAAATCGCTACCTTGAAGATTTCGACGTTCCGGACGCAACGGCGAAATCCATTTTTCGTTCTGACGACCGGAACTCCTCGAAATACGTGAAATACAGCGAAAAATGGTGTATTTTGCGCGTAAACCCAGGATTTTATGCCTCGGAAATTGTGCCACCTTATAGGGAGGGACTGAGATGCGAAATGAATATTTTAGTGAAGGACTTAGGTCTTAAATTCCGTAGTTGAGGGTGTTTTTAGCAATTGTGCATTAATGCACTATAACAAACCCTTCGGTTTGTGGCTCTCGGAATCCCCTCACACCCGAAGCCACCCCTTCACCTTTCTCTGTAACCGACACCTTCCCTCCATTCCTCCCAACCGTCGCATGGTGCTCCGCCGCCGTCCCGTCGCCGGAGCAACCCGAGAAGACAAAGTATTGAAAGAAGGCGCTCTCGGGTTGGGTTCATGGAGGTGTTTTGGAGGATTAGGTTGGACTTAAACCTCAACTGAGGACTTCTCTGTGAAGCAGCAACCCAGCCGAGGTGATCCCGGCGCTCAGCTCCGCCGTGCGCCGCCGCGGCCACCATCTCTTTCTTTCTCGGCAAGGTGAGAGGATTGAAATCTTTTGATTTTGTTTGACCCTTAGACCCATGTAGAGTGTTCCTGACATGGAGGGGATCGTGACTGTGAAGTTTTAGCCGCCATCGACGTCTCGGTCGCCGACGGGAGTGAGTTATCGCCGGAATTATCGTTTTCAGCCGTCGATGGGCGCCACCTTCATCCGACCGTTGAAGTCGGGATCAGATCCGTTGGATCATCTCTTCTCGGTGACTGTAAGCCTCTCCCGAAGTATGGAGTGGATCGGTGAAGAATCCATGGAGATCCATGGAGCCCTAGAACCGGCCAATAATGCATCATCGCCGGATGTGCTCCGCCCGGCGCCGCCGCGCGCCCCCGCCGCCGGAAAACTCCTCAGCAAGCATCTGGGGACCGAGGGGACCACTATGGTCCATCTTGCACCGGCCCAGGCCCCACCGGCCGAAATCCGCCATTAGAGCATCCTTGTCTTCACCGAGCTCGAGTGAACTCCGCCGCCGCGCGTCGCCGGCGCTGGCTGCCGCCGACCAGCGACCTGGGTGAGTGTGTAGGATCATTTAGAAGCTTCCTACCATGTTGCATGTAGTATTTAACGTGGGGTTCTTTTTCTCTGGTCTTGCACCATTGTGGTGGCCGAGGAAGCTCCGCCGCCGCCGGCGTCGCCTCTCGCCGCCGGCCATCGACCCAGGTTGGTCTTAGACAACCCCTAGAGAAGTTCCATCATCTTGGTTTGGTCAAAATGCCACAGAAAAGTAAGATGGTCCATCTTTGTGATTGCACCATGGAACTTGGCCCGAGCTCCCCTCCGGCCGCCGCCGCCGCCGCCTCCGGGCACCGGCCAAGACCCTCAGGTAACCTCTGAACTTCATGCTTAAGCTTCCTACCCAAGTGAGGGAGCCCTAGGGTGCTTGTGTTGCAGAAAATAAATGTGGAGTTAGGTGTCTAATTAATGTGTATAAGTGATGCCCCTAAGGTGTTTGATGTAATGTTCCAAAGAAGAAAAATTCAGAATTCGGCTTCGAGTTTAATATGAAAGATGTTTCACACACTCCCCTGAGCTTGATGCTCACTTCAGACCCAATGTTGGCTGTGTGGATTGGTGTGTGGGGCATGGTGGAAGTGTTAGAGAGCGAGGAACTCGGATCTAGTTGATCCATTGATTTTGGACTGGAACTGGGGTGAGCCCTAGGGTATTGGCACTGTCCAGAGTCACTTTCATATACAAAGTTCGTCTGTTTGACGATCGGATTAAAAGTTGTAGCAAAATCAACCTAAAACGATAATGTTGGAACAAAACTAAGTTCCGGGCTGTTGGCGAAGCCGTGACAGTGCATTCCTAGCTATTTTGGGGTCACTGGACGCGGTGCTCGCGTCAGATTTGGTGTTTGAAGCCCCGGAGAAACAAAAATGCATTTTGGCTATGTTGGAGAAGAACTTTATGGGCCAAAGTTTTCCTTGGGTCTCGTGCTGCTCCCAAATGGTGAGCACGAGCTTCGTCATGTCATAACGGACACGCTGAAACTTACGGCGTTGTCATCGGACTTCTGGTTTGGAAGAACAAGAGAAAACAGCGCTCAAAACGGTATTAAAAGTGTAAAATTAAGAAACCTAGGGGTTTGAACGCAAAGTCCACATTGTATACTGTTTAGTAAACTGCTTTAATGATTCCTAAACTTTTGTTAGGAATCCAGCGGCTAAGTTTTGAAGCCTGAATCTCCCGGAAAGCCAAAAGGGATTCCCGGGAGGGGCAATTTGGTAATTTCACCAAAGATGAATATCAGATTAAATTGGTCCACGTGTTGTCGTCAGACATGAATGTCTAAGTAATTAAAATGATCAAGTTAGCGACAAGAGTTTGAAAATAACATAACATAATCTTGATCTAGGTTGGCACAGTCTTCGAGCGTCCAGTTGGAGTCAAGGGTTCGCCTGCGCACTGTCAGGTGGGTTATCTTCGGTCCGGGCTTTATCATTTCGGCCCTCGGTGTACGGTATTGGTTGGACTCCTGTTTTTGTTAATCTAGATTATATTTGAGCCTGTCTGCCTTTGATTGTGATATTTATTGCTTTGACTAGTTGGTCATTAGTTGCACTCCTATGCTTGATTATTATATCGATCTATTAATGCTTGAGTCTGCCTTTTCTTTGATTCAGTTGTCCGCTACTTTATGCCTACTTTATGCCTGATTATGATCTTCTTTAGTGATCTTTACCATATCTGATGATTGGTTATTTCCAGTGGTTATATCATTGCTCTATACGTTGTCATGCCTGTTTGGTCATCTGATATTTGAGCCTGCTCCCTTGTTGTTCGCCTGTTATGCTGCTAAATACATGATCTTCTAAAATAAGTGTTTTTACCAAGCCTTGTAGGGTAGCCTGAGTCTGTTCTTGTTTGATAGGACAAGGGCAACGCTCTACGAGGTTTGGGACCCAAAAACCTATTGTTTTCAAAAGTTTTCTTAAAAACATGTGTTTAGTTGCATAAGGGGTTAGTCTGCCTGATTGGTTGTTAGATGTTGAGCTATGCCTGTTATCAGTTCTATTCTGCCTCACTTGATTATTCATAGTGCCTCTGATATATATATCTTATCTTGGAACATTTCCATGTTTGATTGGTGAGCCTGTTTGTCCTGTCGATCAAATGATACACTGCTGAACACATAGATTTAATCAACTGATGTTTTTACCGAGCTTCGTAGGGTCGCCGGAGTCTGTTCTTGTTTGATAGGACAAAGGCAATTGCTCTGCGAGGTTTGGAAACCCAAGCTTCGTAGTGTCGTCTGAGTCTGTTCTTGTTTGATAGGACGAGGGCAACGCTCTTCGAGGTTTGGACTTTTCAAAACAGTTTTCTTAAAAATATGTGTTTAAGTTTTGTATCATTTGGTTGATTGGTGTTGTTGAGTTGAGTTTATCTGTGAGCTTCTGTTGAGAGAGATTTGCCTTGATCTTGCATATGAGCTGAGATTTACTATTTCGTTGCTGAGTGTTCCTGCATGAGAGTTGAGATTCAGTTGATTTTGCCCTTGCATCCCAGTGGGGATTTCCCAGCTTGTAGCCGATTACCCGGTCAGTGGACCGCCAGTTGAGCATTTGCATTTGATCGCCCGCACTGTTGTACGTCACGAACATTGCCGGGGTCGCTCCCCGTGGACATTGTTCTTTACCGGTAAAGTGGTTAGCAATAGCAACCCGTGACCCCTTGTGGGGGGAATGTCAATCAGAGAGTGCCAGATGGGCAAATTCGCCTGAGGGTTTTGTGGAACCAAAGGTGACTGGTAATTGGGTCTTTGTGTTTCATTTATTTGATGCATGTGTTGTTAAGTTGCTTTATCATGTTTCTTTGATGCCTTTGTTACATTGCTGATTGTCCTAATTCCTTGATGCCTTGACTATAGTTCTTAGTTATGTTACCCTGCTCTAACTTTAACCTGCTTTTATCCTGCTTTAATTCTGCTAAAATTATCTCCTATACTTGTATCTATATTGTGAGTTATGCTTTCCTTATAGCACCAGTTATATATCTGCTTTACCCTAACCCCTGATTTATTACTATCCTCTAGTATTGTATACCAGTAGGTACGATCTGCTATTTCTCGGCTCGTCGTGCCCACTGGGATACACTCCGGTGTGTCTCACACCCTCGGGTGACTGTTTTTCAGGTCGAGCGGGTGTTGAGATGTCGGGACGAATTGGCGAGGTATCGAGATAGATGTTCGACCCTGGACAGCCGTGTACTTAGTTAAAGAGTTTAAAGTTGAAAGATTTTGTAATTTGGAAAAAAAGTTATAAGATGTAAAGTTATTGTAAAAGTTAATTTGTATTATTCTTTGTACGTAGTTAGTACTCTGATTGATTGCCAAGCTAGCCGTGCATATATAGAAAAGGCTCAATCCCCAGTGGGATTGGGACTCTTCTATATATGTGGCGGTCTGTTATTGCCCTGGCTGATTTGCAACTCTGATTTTAAAAAAAAAAAAAAAAAAAAAATTTAGACGCTGGTTTTTGAACTCGGGGCGTGACAGATTAGATGGTATCAGAGAAATAGGAATACGAAGTCTAGGTTTGGCTAGGAACGAACCCTAGGATGACTCGTGTCACGTGAGAGCGCTGGGTTTTGGTACAGTAAGTTGGGAACTTAGAAGTTATATCATCGGCAAAGAGACTGTGAAGGAAGGTATGTGATGTACCTTCAGCTGTGAGTGGTGTCCACAACAAGTTGTTGGCGACAGATTTGTGGTATTTCGCCTTTCTTTTGGTAAGCACGTTGGCTGCAGACAACGTACTTTCGAAAGAATTGAGAAATACTCTGCCCTGTGATGGGGTATATCAGATTGGGTCTAAAATGGTAGCCTTGGGATTGTTGATATTTTGTGACTGATTGTCACTACAGTGAACCTGTTAGAGGCTTAATAGTGGATTAGTTAAGTTTAAGTTTCGGGGACGAAACTTCTTAAAGTGGTGAGTGATGTAGTAACCTGAATTTATAAATATTAATAAATAAATTCCAGGGCGATTTTTGGGTTGACCTTGATTCTAGGAGACCTATTTTGACCTTAGTGGACAATTGCCATAGTGCTCGTTGCACGATTTACGAGGCAAAAAGGCTAATTTCCAATCCGAACATGATCTTGGAAATCCGAGTTGACCATTGCGATCGTCTCGTCGAATCGAGCGATTTTCATATTTAACACTTTTTGATCCGACGGTCGGATCTTCCGGAATTCAAAGAAGAAGAGGGCAATTAGTCGCGACCAATGGAACAGTGTTCCTGCGCACCGTGACTTAAGTCATCACTGTTCATGAACAGTAGACCTTAATTTTTATTCCCTCTTGGACTAACGTTGGCCAATTTACTATCCAGACTCCTAATTCAGTGATTTGAGTAGTCAATTCTAGCTATTTTCGATGTTCTGAACGCGATGGCACAGTCGAAAATTGTGTTTGGCGATTCTGGAATCTCGAAAAGCGTGAAAACTGTAAAATGGGACAGTTTTTATGGAACGAAGATTAATCTGGACGTCGCGTCGAAAAACTAAAATCGCTACCTTGAAGATTTCGACGTTCCGGACGCAACGGCGAAATCCATTTTTCGTTCTGACGACCGGAACTCCTCGAAATACGTGAAATACAGCGAAAAATGGTGTATTTTGCGCGTAAACCCAGGATTTTATGCCTCGGAAATTGTGCCACCTTATAGGGAGGGACTGAGATGCGAAATGAATATTTTAGTGAAGGACTTAGGTCTTAAATTCCGTAGTTGAGGGTGTTTTTAGCAATTGTGCATTAATGCACTATAACAAACCCTTCGGTTTGTGGCTCTCGGAATCCCCTCACACCCGAAGCCACCCCTTCACCTTTCTCTGTAACCGACACCTTCCCTCCATTCCTCCCAACCGTCGCATGGTGCTCCGCCGCCGTCCCGTCGCCGGAGCAACCCGAGAAGACAAAGTATTGAAAGAAGGCGCTCTCGGGTTGGGTTCATGGAGGTGTTTTGGAGGATTAGGTTGGACTTAAACCTCAACTGAGGACTTCTCTGTGAAGCAGCAACCCAGCCGAGGTGATCCCGGCGCTCAGCTCCGCCGTGCGCCGCCGCGGCCACCATCTCTTTCTTTCTCGGCAAGGTGAGAGGATTGAAATCTTTTGATTTTGTTTGACCCTTAGACCCATGTAGAGTGTTCCTGACATGGAGGGGATCGTGACTGTGAAGTTTTAGCCGCCATCGACGTCTCGGTCGCCGACGGGAGTGAGTTATCGCCGGAATTATCGTTTTCAGCCGTCGATGGGCGCCACCTTCATCCGACCGTTGAAGTCGGGATCAGATCCGTTGGATCATCTCTTCTCGGTGACTGTAAGCCTCTCCCGAAGTATGGAGTGGATCGGTGAAGAATCCATGGAGATCCATGGAGCCCTAGAACCGGCCAATAATGCATCATCGCCGGATGTGCTCCGCCCGGCGCCGCCGCGCGCCCCCGCCGCCGGAAAACTCCTCAGCAAGCATCTGGGGACCGAGGGGACCACTATGGTCCATCTTGCACCGGCCCAGGCCCCACCGGCCGAAATCCGCCATTAGAGCATCCTTGTCTTCACCGAGCTCGAGTGAACTCCGCCGCCGCGCGTCGCCGGCGCTGGCTGCCGCCGACCAGCGACCTGGGTGAGTGTGTAGGATCATTTAGAAGCTTCCTACCATGTTGCATGTAGTATTTAACGTGGGGTTCTTTTTCTCTGGTCTTGCACCATTGTGGTGGCCGAGGAAGCTCCGCCGCCGCCGGCGTCGCCTCTCGCCGCCGGCCATCGACCCAGGTTGGTCTTAGACAACCCCTAGAGAAGTTCCATCATCTTGGTTTGGTCAAAATGCCACAGAAAAGTAAGATGGTCCATCTTTGTGATTGCACCATGGAACTTGGCCCGAGCTCCCCTCCGGCCGCCGCCGCCGCCGCCTCCGGGCACCGGCCAAGACCCTCAGGTAACCTCTGAACTTCATGCTTAAGCTTCCTACCCAAGTGAGGGAGCCCTAGGGTGCTTGTGTTGCAGAAAATAAATGTGGAGTTAGGTGTCTAATTAATGTGTATAAGTGATGCCCCTAAGGTGTTTGATGTAATGTTCCAAAGAAGAAAAATTCAGAATTCGGCTTCGAGTTTAATATGAAAGATGTTTCACACACTCCCCTGAGCTTGATGCTCACTTCAGACCCAATGTTGGCTGTGTGGATTGGTGTGTGGGGCATGGTGGAAGTGTTAGAGAGCGAGGAACTCGGATCTAGTTGATCCATTGATTTTGGACTGGAACTGGGGTGAGCCCTAGGGTATTGGCACTGTCCAGAGTCACTTTCATATACAAAGTTCGTCTGTTTGACGATCGGATTAAAAGTTGTAGCAAAATCAACCTAAAACGATAATGTTGGAACAAAACTAAGTTCCGGGCTGTTGGCGAAGCCGTGACAGTGCATTCCTAGCTATTTTGGGGTCACTGGACGCGGTGCTCGCGTCAGATTTGGTGTTTGAAGCCCCGGAGAAACAAAAATGCATTTTGGCTATGTTGGAGAAGAACTTTATGGGCCAAAGTTTTCCTTGGGTCTCGTGCTGCTCCCAAATGGTGAGCACGAGCTTCGTCATGTCATAACGGACACGCTGAAACTTACGGCGTTGTCATCGGACTTCTGGTTTGGAAGAACAAGAGAAAACAGCGCTCAAAACGGTATTAAAAGTGTAAAATTAAGAAACCTAGGGGTTTGAACGCAAAGTCCACATTGTATACTGTTTAGTAAACTGCTTTAATGATTCCTAAACTTTTGTTAGGAATCCAGCGGCTAAGTTTTGAAGCCTGAATCTCCCGGAAAGCCAAAAGGGATTCCCGGGAGGGGCAATTTGGTAATTTCACCAAAGATGAATATCAGATTAAATTGGTCCACGTGTTGTCGTCAGACATGAATGTCTAAGTAATTAAAATGATCAAGTTAGCGACAAGAGTTTGAAAATAACATAACATAATCTTGATCTAGGTTGGCACAGTCTTCGAGCGTCCAGTTGGAGTCAAGGGTTCGCCTGCGCACTGTCAGGTGGGTTATCTTCGGTCCGGGCTTTATCATTTCGGCCCTCGGTGTACGGTATTGGTTGGACTCCTGTTTTTGTTAATCTAGATTATATTTGAGCCTGTCTGCCTTTGATTGTGATATTTATTGCTTTGACTAGTTGGTCATTAGTTGCACTCCTATGCTTGATTATTATATCGATCTATTAATGCTTGAGTCTGCCTTTTCTTTGATTCAGTTGTCCGCTACTTTATGCCTACTTTATGCCTGATTATGATCTTCTTTAGTGATCTTTACCATATCTGATGATTGGTTATTTCCAGTGGTTATATCATTGCTCTATACGTTGTCATGCCTGTTTGGTCATCTGATATTTGAGCCTGCTCCCTTGTTGTTCGCCTGTTATGCTGCTAAATACATGATCTTCTAAAATAAGTGTTTTTACCAAGCCTTGTAGGGTAGCCTGAGTCTGTTCTTGTTTGATAGGACAAGGGCAACGCTCTACGAGGTTTGGGACCCAAAAACCTATTGTTTTCAAAAGTTTTCTTAAAAACATGTGTTTAGTTGCATAAGGGGTTAGTCTGCCTGATTGGTTGTTAGATGTTGAGCTATGCCTGTTATCAGTTCTATTCTGCCTCACTTGATTATTCATAGTGCCTCTGATATATATATCTTATCTTGGAACATTTCCATGTTTGATTGGTGAGCCTGTTTGTCCTGTCGATCAAATGATACACTGCTGAACACATAGATTTAATCAACTGATGTTTTTACCGAGCTTCGTAGGGTCGCCGGAGTCTGTTCTTGTTTGATAGGACAAAGGCAATTGCTCTGCGAGGTTTGGAAACCCAAGCTTCGTAGTGTCGTCTGAGTCTGTTCTTGTTTGATAGGACGAGGGCAACGCTCTTCGAGGTTTGGACTTTTCAAAACAGTTTTCTTAAAAATATGTGTTTAAGTTTTGTATCATTTGGTTGATTGGTGTTGTTGAGTTGAGTTTATCTGTGAGCTTCTGTTGAGAGAGATTTGCCTTGATCTTGCATATGAGCTGAGATTTACTATTTCGTTGCTGAGTGTTCCTGCATGAGAGTTGAGATTCAGTTGATTTTGCCCTTGCATCCCAGTGGGGATTTCCCAGCTTGTAGCCGATTACCCGGTCAGTGGACCGCCAGTTGAGCATTTGCATTTGATCGCCCGCACTGTTGCACGTCACGAACATTGCCGGGGTCGCTCCCCGTGGACATTGTTCTTTACCGGTAAAGTGGTTAGCAATAGCAACCCGTGACCCCTTGTGGGGGGAATGTCAATCAGAGAGTGCCAGATGGGCAAATTCGCCTGAGGGTTTTGTGGAACCAAAGGTGACTGGTAATTGGGTCTTTGTGTTTCATTTATTTGATGCATGTGTTGTTAAGTTGCTTTATCATGTTTCTTTGATGCCTTTGTTACATTGCTGATTGTCCTAATTCCTTGATGCCTTGACTATAGTTCTTAGTTATGTTACCCTGCTCTAACTTTAACCTGCTTTTATCCTGCTTTAATTCTGCTAAAATTATCTCCTATACTTGTATCTATATTGTGAGTTATGCTTTCCTTATAGCACCAGTTATATATCTGCTTTACCCTAACCCCTGATTTATTACTATCCTCTAGTATTGTATACCAGTAGGTACGATCTGCTATTTCTCGGCTCGTCGTGCCCACTGGGATACACTCCGGTGTGTCTCACACCCTCGGGTGACTGTTTTTCAGGTCGAGCGGGTGTTGAGATGTCGGGACGAATTGGCGAGGTATCGAGATAGATGTTCGACCCTGGACAGCCGTGTACTTAGTTAAAGAGTTTAAAGTTGAAAGATTTTGTAATTTGGAAAAAAAGTTATAAGATGTAAAGTTATTGTAAAAGTTAATTTGTATTATTCTTTGTACGTAGTTAGTACTCTGATTGATTGCCAAGCTAGCCGTGCATATATAGAAAAGGCTCAATCCCCAGTGGGATTGGGACTCTTCTATATATGTGGCGGTCTGTTATTGCCCTGGCTGATTTGCAACTCTGATTTTAAAAAAAAAAAAAAAAAAAAAATTTAGACGCTGGTTTTTGAACTCGGGGCGTGACATATTCCCATTACTTTTTTTTTTTTTTTTTTGAGAGAAGGTAGCATGCTACCGCTTCATTCAAAGGGGTGATGAATTAGGCTACAAGAGTAGGCAGCTGGGCCTAAAAAAAAAAAAAAAAAAAAAAAAAAAAAAAAAAAAAAAAAAAAAAAAAAAACATTCCAAACCCTGTGTCAAGTCGCCTGTGTCCACCATCTCACAAGCCCGCGAGCGTCCAGAATTAGTTGTCCCGCCGGTTTTTTACGGTTTTCAAAGACCCTTCTGTTACGTTCAAGCCAAATGTTCCACCACACAGAAGCAATCCCCGCAAGCTCTCTATTGCGCAACGAACCACACCTCTGGCTGACGGTACCCCACAGGTAGGCAGCCGTACGGGCGCAG